>PVJL010001979.1:0-223296 GCA_004026885.1 Lyroderma lyra
TGTAATGACACGAGCAACTTCCGGTCTCCCCCCTCCTAAATCCTGGAAGATTAGGCTTAGGTGTAGTAATGGCATTGTCATGTTGAAGTTATATTGAGAGCTTTTCTTTTTTGTTGAGAACCAAGAATCGGGTCTGGGGGGAAAATCTGTAAGTACTATAATTAACTTCAATTTTAATTTCTGGGTGTCTTTTTTCCCTCCTTGCTGCTGCCAACGTTCTGCTTCAGCCCTATCAGTTAGAACAGGATTCATGAAGCTCAGGCCAGACTCCGTTTGGCAGTTTTTATTGAGGTCTCAGGGTGATGTGCTTAAGTCTTCCTGGGAAACTTGGAGCCAAACTGAAATATGGGTTGACTGTTAAAAAAAGAAGACGACGACCTCCAGTTTTAAGAAATCAGTTTATATTTCTCAATGTGGAGAAAACTTTTAGAGGTTGGATTTTTAATACTTCTTCGTTTTCAAATTGTTTTGGTATACATTTAATCTTTAGTTCATTTTTTTGTAGCTTACTTTTTTATTATTTCTTCATTTCTTATTAATATTACTTTTCTTTATATGTGTTTATGCAAAGTTCTGTGTGTATATGTTTTGTTATGAATTGAAGCGCTGAAAGACCCAGAAAAATGTATCCCTCTTAGCTGCTATAATGCTGTTTAAATTAAGGTCCTCTCTCTCACTTCCTTTGAAGTCCAATTTATATTACTTGGGAGCCACATTTTCTCGTATTCATTATAATGCCTGTTTACCCATAAATTAATAGTGGACCTGATAGAAGAATGGAATAGAAATAGAATCTATTTGATGAGTTAGGCTTAAGGAGTAAAAAGGGCCTCCTGTATGTAATTCATCGTAGGGAGAGGACGTGACAAGGGCAGACGCTGACTAACCAAAGGCTGCAAGGCCTGCACTTCTGTTCTGACATTTACTGAGGTGTAAGCACATTCATGGTGTATTAGGTGCTCTGGTTTTTAAGAACGTGCAAGACATAATTTCAGTCCCTAACATGCTCACAGTCTAGATAGGAAGATGGATAAGAACATAAAAAGCAAAGAGTAATGCTATAGAAATAACACAGGAGATTTATATCTGTGGAGATAGAGGAGTTTATGGAAAGTTCATGGAGATGATTGCATTTGAGCCCAAACTTAAAGGATGGACAGGAATTCAGTAAACAGGAATGAAGAGTGAGGATAGTGAGAGAGAAAAAGTAGTTTATGGCATTATCATGTACAAAGGTGGGACAGTGAAAGGCATGGATGCGAGTGTGAGATTCATTGAAAGGTGTGAATGAAGGGCTGTAGAATAGGAAGCTAAAAAAGTAAATCCCCCCTTTTTATAATTTTCACCGATGGCATATATCCTCTAAGGCCAATGCTTCTCGTTTCTTTTTGTAAACACATTTCCTCTATTGAGAATCAAACTTGACAATGTTGTATTCATTGATAGGTATAAGGAAGTTTTTTTCCCCCTTGGGATTCATAGCAATGTGTTTTCTGTATATAGTCCCCTATCACCTTTCAGGCATGTCTATATTCTTTTAAAAGGTGAACATTTAAGCTCCTTAAAGATACGTTATTATTGTGAACATGAGATTGATAACACAGTGTATTTATTCAGTGCTTAATGAAAGCAGAATATAAATCATTGGCTTGTCTTTTCCTTGTTCAGTTTACTTTTAATTTTATTCTGGTAGTGCATAGAGGATATCTCCACTTCTATTATGAGAGCTATTGAAAGATACTTATTGAAAAAAATCTCTGAATTAATTTGACTTGAAGTTAAATGGTCATATTCTGATTTTTCTTCAGGCTCAAATGTGAATATCTGTTTTTGTCCCATAAATGTTGTCAGGTTTAAATTCAGATTTACTATTACACTTTCTCAATAATTCCAACTCATTTTTGTCATCTGATCTAAGTATCCATTCTCTGGGCTTCAATTACTTCAAGGGTAATGTGATATCATACATTTTTAGGAATGCCAGATACTCTAAATGTATGCAAAGAGCCTTATTTTTTAAATTTTTTCCCTTATACTATATTACTTAATTATTGAATCCATTATAAGATTTTGAAGGAAACTTGGGACAGGATGGGAGTGGAACATCATTTTCTGACATCTGGAAGCTCCTTCATGACTCCTCAGCTTCAAAAATCCTTTTGATAGCAAGGAAATTTTGCATTGCTGAATAAGAGAGAGAGAGAGAGAGACGGAGGGAGAGAATTATATGATTTCTGATAGTTCCCCCTAGGCTATCATTTATTAATTACCTTAAGAACCAGAAGTCCTCATTTTTAGGAAAATGTATCATCCTTATTTTGTTGGACTCATAAAACTAGTATTTCAAATTACTATATTATGTAAAGTGATTATTCATGTACATATTGAACATATCATACATCACAGTTAACTCTTCATCCACATATTTACTGATAAGGGTAGCTGGGTTCTATTTTCACCTTCATTTATACTCTTTTTCAAGATGTGAAGGCAGTACATTTTTCTCTTGCCTCCATCTGCTCCTCCCACCCCCTCTGCTTGTGCTCACAGCATGGCAACAACAGTTACAGCTTAGCCTGTTTTGCTTATGGAACTGTGCCAGGAGCAGTTTTGAAGGTGTTTAAAAATGAAGACATCTGGCAGCTGGCATACTTACAATTCATTTGCCAAAGACAAGTTGCACGCTGCTGGAATTTTCAACCGAAGGTCACGCACCAGGTAAGAAGCAGTCAGGTGGAGCTGGTGCATAGGAAGCCACACACCGAAAAATTGTGAGCTCTGTGGAGATGGGTGGGCTAAATCAAGAAGCATGCTTGTCTCCTTGTCCACCCCCCACTTATCACCAGCCCCCTTTAAAAGAGGTAAGAGGAAAAAAATCCAGGCCAAGACAATTGACAGTGAATCACGAGGCTGTGACATGGCAGCAGAAACCCTGGAAAAGAGGCAAGAGGAAAGGGGGCCCAGGGAAATAAAAATAAGATAAAAAGAGAATTAAACATAGGGCTGGACAAGCATGTTCTGTCACTTGGGTGGTCTGGTTTTTCAGAAGAAATAGCCTAATGGATTACGGGTTTACAGCTCACCCCATTAATGAAATACTAACAGGACACCCATGAATGCCCTGTGACTGAAGATTCACTTGATGTTTGATAATGTTAGTATAGTATTTTGGGTTTTCTGTTTTAAAATATTTTCTTGTAACTGGAAATCACTAAATGCTAGTGTCAAATCAGTTGGTTTTGTGATTTTACAGTTGTGTTAAATGAAACTATGTTTTATAGTGGTGGGTGGTTGTTTTTTGTCTTTGTTTTTTTGCAATAGGATTTTAACACATCAACATGGGGATTTCGTTATGATATTAATGCTGGACCTAACAGAGCAAAGGCTGGAAATTATCCCACTCCATTGACCTTCTCTCTCTAACAAATTTCAGCACTTTAAAAGTAATGTTGGCCATCTTTGACATGTAAGCAATGACATATATATTTATAAAGCAGTAATTAGAGACTACTTGTATTAGACCTTGACATATTTCCATGCATTAAGTCAGGGTTTTGTTTTGTTATTTCCCTTCTATACTTCTAAGTTCGGGCCTGTTATGTTGAGTGTTTCTGTCTTCTGTTCAAAATACTATGTATAGAGGTATTGATTAGTGGAGAAGGAAGGAGATAATGTTGCAATTACAATTTTGTTGTTGAGGATAGTTGACCATCACTTTACCCCAAATGGAGACAGAATTGCTGGCCCTGTAGAGGCTGCAAATCTGTGGCCTAAGTGCAGGATCTAGTCCAAAATTAGGTGCTTTTTATGCACTTACTATTGACCTCCAGAGTGTTCACATTTTTAAAAAAAATATGTTGACAGGAGGGTTTACATTTTTAAAAATCTAGATTTCCAGTTTGTTTTTAAGAATTAGAAAATCAGGCATCACTGCCCACAATCCTCCATGAGAAGAATTGGCTGGCCTTGGCCCCCTCCAGATGATGCCGGAGTTGGCCATTCACTAGGGTCCTACCACACCCCCATTCTCTCCAAAGTGGAATACAGATTGCTGCTTGATTGTATCCCTGTTGTTATTTTTCTGAAATCAGAGTAAAGAGGAAAGTGGCATATTTCTGGCATCTTTGTGTCTATCAAAAGCAAGCAAATGAAAATAGGCCATAGGGATAAGTTTTTCTAATATCAGGCCCACCGCCTACAGTGATACTACCTCTCTAGCCCACGCTGCCCTTTGAGGTTGTTTCCTTTCTTATATGACGCACCTCCTCTGACCACCTGAGGTTCTGTGGGTTGAAACTCCAGGGGCTCAAGCTGCCTCATGGCCCAGTTAGGATCACCAACCTCTACCCTGCATCAGAAATAACTGCAGTTTCACAAATGGAGCCGCCTTAAAGACACCCAACTTCAAAGCTATTGCTGGCTTTCAAATGCTGTCATGGGATTGGAGCATGTGTGGGTAGGGGACAAAGGCCTAGGAGCTGGGAGAGGGGGTATGGTAAACTGTTTGATAGCATTATATCACTTAAAATTTAGTTTTTGTTCATAAATTTTCTCATAAATTGGTATTGCCTTTGAGAGAGTTTTCTACCATCAGGCCGTCCTTCTTTCAATGAAATTTAGTAGTTACAAAATCTGGGGATATTTTTCTTTTTTTCTTTCTTTCTTTCTTTCTTTCTTTCTTTCTTTCTTTCTTTCTTTCTTTCTTTAAGAGAAAACATCATAAGCATATATGGGAAAAATCGTACTGGTAGAAACAAAGGTATCTGCCTGATGGTTTTAGTGGTCAGGTATGGGATCAAAGAAGCAGTAAGGACGTACTCTTGTCACAAGACCATCCCTTGAGTATAGTTGCTCGCTGAGGAGAACTTTACAGTTCTTAGAATTGAAAACAATGTGGACTACATGCACACTCTCCTTCACATGACCTGAACAAAAAACTCAAGTGATAAATCATAAATACTTAGAAATAAGTTTTAGAAAGAATATTGATGATTTGTCAGCTCTTCATCTTTCCCTTAGAACTTGTTTGTTTTTTGTTTGGCTAGTCAAGTACCTATGAGATGAGGCCAATCTGGAATCCCTGCTCTGGTTTTCACTCATCACACAGAGCTCTCCATTCAGACCTTCTGATAAATGCCACCGAACCTCAGGAGTATAGTTTCTTTACAGACTATTGTATCTCTAAAATGACTTCACAAAAATAATTTCTGTCAATACCACATGAGTTCTCATTCTCCTTGTGCATGATTTCAGGTCTTTTTTATTCATACAGAATTTCATTACTGGGTTAAAAGAAAACAAAATATAATTTATAGTCAGCTAATATAATGCTCAGTTAGAAGCATCACAACAGAATTAGGAAAGTGAAAAATGTAGATTATTGGAAATAGGTACATGTTCAAAAAAATGTTATTTCTGTGTGTGTGTGCATGCATGTGTGTATGTTGGCAGAGTAGCAGGAGTTAACTTGGAGTTTTAATTTTTTAATTTTTCGGTTAACATTCAATATTATATTAGTTCCAGGTGTACAACATAGTCACTAGACATTTATATACTATATGAAGTGATCACCCTGTTAAGTCTAATACCCACTTCACACTATACACGGTTATTACAGTATTATTGACTGTATTCACTAGGCAGTACTTCGCATCCATCTTAGAGCTGTCTCATAGATTTGGGGTGGGTGTGTTCTCATAATCCTTTGATCTCGATGTTAACCCATTGTTTACTAGCATGGTATTTAGCCTCCATGTGTTTGTGTGTTTTTCAATTTTCTTCTTGTAACTGATTTCTAGTTTCATACTTTTGTGATAGGAGAAGATGCTTGGTATGATATCATACAAAGTAATTATTGATAAGTATGTAGTTACTGCTGTTTTATTATTCATATTTATATCTTTTTTCTTGGTCATTGTCATCTTCTCCTCTCCTCTTCTTTCTCCTTCTCCTCTTCCTCCTCCTCCTTCATCTTCTTTGTCTTCTTTTCTGTCATTTTAACATTTCTTGTAATACTAGCTTGGTGATAAACTACTTTAGTTTTTTGTTTGTTTTTTGTTTGTTTGGGATTTGTTTTGTTTTGTTCTGGTCCTTCAATTCTAATTGGATAGGTTTGCTGGGTAAAGTAATCTTGGCTGTAGGCCCTTGCTTTTCACCATTTTGAATATTTTCTGAGAAAATAACTGACAGTCTTATGGGAGCTCCCTTGTAAAAAGCTAACTGCTTTTCTTTTGCTGCTTTTAAGATTATCTCTTTGTCTTTAACCTTTGACATTTTAATTATGTATCTTGGTGTGAGCCTCTTTAGGTTCATCTGGTTTGGGACTGACTCTCTGTGCTTCCTGTATATCTGTTCCCTTCACCAGATTAGGGAAGTTTTCCATCACTATTTCTTCAAATAGGTTTTTAATGCCTTGCTCTCTCTCTTCTCCTTCTGGTACCTGCCCCTATGGTATAGATGTTGTTGTGTTTGATATTGTGACAGAGTTCGTTTACACTGTCCCCATTTTTTTTTTAATTCTTTTTTCTTTTTGCTGTTCTAATTGGATGTTTTCTGTCATCTTCCAAGTTGCTATTTGATTTTCTACTTTATCTAATCTGCTGTTGATTCCTTCTAGTGTACTCTTCATTTTAGTTATTGTGTTCTTCATTTTGACTGGTTCTTTTTATACAGGTTCTCACAGAGTTCATCCATTCTTCCCTTAAGTTTATTGAGCATCCTTATAACCAGTGTTTTGAACTCTGAATCTGGTAGATAGCTTGTCTTTATTTCATTTAGTTATTTTTCTGGAAATTTGTCCTTTTTTGGAACACGTTTGTCTGTCTCCTCATTTTGGCTGCCTCTCTGTTTTTGCTACATATTAGGTATATCTGCCATGTTTTCCAGTCTTGGCAGGGTAGCTTTATGCAGTAGTTGTCCTATGGGACTCAGTGACAACAGTATCCCTGTTCATCAGCAGCATCCATTGTGTGCATTGTGTGTGCTTTCCTGTTGTAATTGAGCCTTGATTGCTGTTGGCACTTCAGTGGGTTGGACTGACCCTAAATCTGATTGTCTGTGAGGACTGGCTGTGACTGCAGTGAATGAGCTGTTATGTCAGGGATAACTCCATGGAGTGGGATTCAATATAACCAAGCTGTAGTACCTGCTCAGTCTACCTTTGGGTGTGTCATTTGTGGATCTAATTGGGTGGTGCTCTGGTGTGGTGTGAAGCCAGCCACCAGGTATGTTGGTTCTGAGGCCTCTTAGAAGGGGCTCTGGTGCAGGCCCAGGTCAGCTGTTGCTTGTGTTTGTCTTGGGGTCAGCTGGTAGGAGCTACAGCATGATCTGTAGTTGATACTGCCTTTGCTGTGTTTGGAGTTGGGTGGAGCAGGTTCTCAGGGAATCATTAAGGTGGGGTGAGCAGTGTTAGCCAATTTGATGGAGACTCAGATTTGGTGCCAATGTGCACCTTCAGGTTGGGTGGGGGAGGGCTCATCAAAAGAATAGTGTTACCTGCATGTGGACCATGTATGGAGAGGGCTCATCAAAGTAACACTGCTAACACTTTTTTTCCAGCCACAGCTGCACCTCCAGCCCTCACCCTGAATCCAGACAATTCAGTTCCCCCTGTATATCCCTGGTACTTTTCAAGCTTCTGCCCTAGCATTAGAACTCAGAATAAGTAAGTCCATCAGCAAGTAAGTCCATGCATGGGCCCCTTAAGAGGAATATCTAGGACTCCAGCAACCCTCCATCTCATTCAGACAAAATCCCTGCTGATTTTCAAACCCAGATATGTTGGGCCTTCTTTTCCCAGTACTGGTGATCCAGGTTGGGGAACCCAGTGTGAGAATGGGACACTTTGCTCCTCAGGGGAGACCTCTATAGCCAAGGTATCCCTCGCAATTCTTAACTACCACATTTGGGTATGAGATTAGCCAGTTTCATGTCTCCATCTCTCAAACCAGTCTTGACATGGCTTCTTCTTTATATCCTTAGTTATAGGAGTTTTATTCATAGTTGTAATTTTGATGTGGTCATGGGAGGAGGCAAGGACCTACTCCTCCATTTTGACTAAAAGTCACAATAGAATTTTTCTAATTTATTATTTTCAACATTTAATTTAAAAAAATAAAGGTACTTTGGAAGTGAAATACAATAAAAATTGAATAAATGTGAAGAAATTGGAACATGATCATATAAAAAGACAACATAAAAATCTGGAAAAGAGGTCTAGTTACACATTTTTTCATGGTGGAACTATGCTTAACATTCTCTCAAAATATTCTACTGAGCATGTACTACAATAAATTTTACATACTATACATAAAGTACTTCAATTCAATTATAAAAAAACCATTTCAATCAAATTTCTCAATACCCATTTCAATTTTGTCTTAAAAATATATTTTATATTAATATTCATTGACAAATATAACTAAAAGCCTGACATCTAAATAAACAATTATGAAAATCATACAAATTGTTTCATATTTATCTTGTGATTTTCCCCCCATGGAAATAATTCTGTAAATTAAGTAGCAACATCAGTATTATTGTTTCTGCTTCGTGATTCAGAAAGGATAAGTGAGTTATCTACGAGTGTATAACAAATAAATAAGTGGTAGAAATACTTTTCTGATTCAATGCTTTGTCTAGCTCACCATACTGGAAGAGAAGGCTATATCCTCTTTTTTATTATTGGTATTAATAATAATGAGCTCAGAGAGAAGGATCTAGGGTTTAGTTTTAAATTTGGGTTATTCATTTAACCAACACTGAGCAAAAACTTTATGCTAACTACTGTGATAGGTGCTGGGTCTACAATTAAAAACAGAACATTTCATAATAAAAATAAGACATTAATAAATTATCACATTTATGTGTATTCTGAGAACATGCTGGGCATGCTCCTGCTTTGGGACAGTTGCATTTGCTGTTTTCTTTATTTAGACTGCTCTTCCCCAGATCCCCACAAAGCTTCCTCCCTCACTATCTTCAAGTCTCTACTCAAATGTCACCTTCTTGGTTGAATAATGTAGAATTCTAAATCCAGCCAAGTGAGCATCAAATGTGAGAATAAAATGAAGTCATGTTAAGAAATCCATCTAGAAAGAAATATTCAAGAATATACTTAAAGAAAACAGAAAATATTTTAGGAGAAAGAAAAATATTAAATACCAAAATAAGTAAAAGAAAGAGACTAGTAAGATATATGGCAAGTGTAGATCATCAGTCTTGTAAATTTTGAAAAAATACTAATAATCTTGACCCAGAGTTCAAATAAGTACAACATAAAATTGAAGATAAAGGCAATATCAGTGGAGAGAAAAATGATAGCATACTGCAGTTTATTGTTTTTATTTTTTATTTTCTTTATTAAGCAAAATAATAATTTAAAAAAACAACAACAACAGTCTTAAAGTTGGAACAGCAATAAGTCAAATTGCTGCTGGAGTTCACAGATGTACCTGGGGGACATGCTCCCTCATTGCGAGGCAGGACCTAGGCACATACATGACTGTGCATTTAGGTACATATGTGACCAAGAAGAGCCAGAAAGATGAAAACCACTGGAAAACAGGAAACATCAAGAGTTTCTCATCAGACAATCCCAAAGCACTCGGCTCTTTTCCTCTTCTTTGCCTCTGTATCATCTGTATTCCCTGTTCTAGCTGAACTTGTGATAACCCCAAATCACTCGTTCCTCTTTTTCAGCTTCTTGTCATCTTCAGACTTGTTGGAGATTGAAGAGACTTTCAGACCAAATCTTTGAGCTTTCTCCTTTAGTTTGTCCAGGTTAACCATGGTCTTGGTGTCAGATGACAGGCCTTTTGAAGGAACTGAAGAAATCCCAAATCTAGCTGCCCAGGCAGCTTTCTTATTCTCCAAACTCACAGGTACATTGAATCGTTCAGCTCTCTTCTGCATTCTCTCAGTCTGCAGTATTTCAGATGTATTTTTTACCAATTTCTTTTCTGCTGCCACCTTAACAATATTTTCAGAGGGTTCTTCCTCTTTGACAGGCAGTTTTATGGGCTTTTGCTCTTCTTCCTGTGTTTCATTTCCCAGCACATCTTCATTTGTCTCCTCTGCAGCATGCTCTTCAAGATATGCCTGGAGCCTGTTGAGGAGATCTCATTTTATTCTTTCAGTCTCCAAACCATGAGCAAGACATTCCTGCTTCAGTTCAGCAAGCTTCAGCTTATGAAGCTCCACCATCTCTGCTGCCATCTTGTTACCCCTCCTTACTGTTTTTTGATAGGGAATAGTATATAAATTTAAACATGTGAGTTAAAAAAATCCATGGCTAACCAATACCGATAGAAACAGAATGTATAATATTTAAATCTCTAGTGAAGAAATACAGTGAAGAAAACAATCAGCTCCAAAAAAAGATCAGAAAATTAAAAAAAAGATTGCTTTTCAAAAAAGATAAACATTAAATATTTAATAGTGGTAATATGTCCAAACATTTTAATAATTTAATGAATGTGAAATGTTAATTCTTCTATTAAAAGGGACAGATTGTCAGATTTTATTTTAATCTAACAACTTATTATTTGCTACTATTAGAAATGCAAGTAGATATTGTTAAATCTATAATCTTAGTAAGAGTATTTAGTACACCTGTCTTAAAATTTGATGAATAAAGTAGCAAAATAATGATAATGACACATAGGTTTCATTTATAAATAAATATAACAAAATATCTATTTATATACCTACACATTTAACAAATGAAGAATACACATTTTTTTCAAATGTAAATGCATTATTATGTATCAGGAAACAATCTCAATAAAAACTGAAAGCAACAAATGAATAAGACAAACAAACAACCAAAAACTCATAGACACAGATCACAGTTTATTGGTTACCAGAGGGTAAGTGGGGAGGGAGAGATGTAGAAGAGGGTAAAATGGATCAAATATATGGTGATGATAGGAGATTGGACTTTGAGTGGTGAACACACCGTGCAGTATGTACACGATGTATTATAGAATTATTCACTTGAAACCCATATAATGTTATTGACCAATGACACCCCAATAAATTTAATTTATAATAAATTTAATAAAAACAGAAATTATTCAGACATGTGCTGACTTCAACTAAATCAGAGATCAATAAACTCATAGCTAGAAACAATCTAACTACTTAGCTAAAGTTTTAAAAATCTTTTAAGTAATTCCTGGGTTAAAATGGAATAACAAAATATTTACAAGTGAATATATTGAAGACACAGTATATAAAAAACATGTGGTATATTCAGTGGTAAATGTGTAGCAAAATATTAAAAGAACAGCCTTTCAAGAAAAGATAATTTCACATAGAACCTATTTATGTAATTCACTCTAGTAGCAGTAAAGGAGGACATCATGATCATCTCAGTACAGTCTAAATTTTTAGTTCCTTTTTTTTTTTTTTTTATGTGAGTAGTTCCCTGGCTGGGAATCGAACCCAGGCTGTAGCGTTGACAGCGCTGAAGCCTAGCCACTGCACCACCAGGAAACTATAAATTTTTAAAAATAAAATTCAACAACATATATTTTGTTAAAATTCTTAGCAATCTAGAAAAAAATGATAGACCTCCACACTTTAATAATGAATATTTATGTCTGTGTCTCACAGTACACCAAAATCAGTAATTAAGCATTTGAAATATTTCTGTTAAAGTCAAGAATAAGTCTCAGTACTCAAGATTGTACTGGCTGCCCCAGGCAATGCAACAAGAAATAAGAAGATGACAACTAATAATAATATTAAATAAGAGCTATAAATGTTAGAAAATAAGAAACTAAAAATCATGATTTATAAGTAATATCTTGAACTTTGAAAATCCAAAAGAAATAAGTAAATATTATTAGAGCTGACAAAAAATTAATACAATAATAAGATTGAAAAAATTTATAGTTTTTCTATACACTAACAATTATCAATTAGAAAATACCTTGAATATTGTTCACAATTACAAAAAGAAAAAACTCACAAAATATGGAGGATATTAACTTAATAAGAAATATTAATATATAGGATTTCTGTGAAGAAAGTAGTAAAACATTGCCTCAGTAATGAATGGAATTACTTGATATAGTACAGCTGGCAATCCTCAAATTAATCTGTAATTCAATGCAAAGCCAAACAAAAACTTAAAAGCTAATTTGAAAGTGGGAATAGTCAATAAAGTAAAGACAAATAAAGGTAAAATATCTTCTAAAATATCAACATGTTTTAAAATTTGAAGAGCTTGATATTGGGGGGAGATAAGTAGATAAATACATAGTGGGATAGAAGAGAGAGTTCAGAAAGTAAACTTAAAATATAAAAATTGTATTTTAAACCATTAAATATAAGAACATATTTTTATATTAGGGTAAGACAAACCCTGTTAAGACAAAACCTAGAAGCTAAAAATCAAATGATTGATAGGTTTGAATAAATAAAATCTTAAACTTCTGTATGATCCAATAAAAATCCATAAACAAAGTTGTGACAAGAAATAGATTGGAATATATAAAGAACCCCTGATGATTACAAGAAAAAAATAAAAAACCCAATAGAGAAAAAAAAAATGGGCAAAGAATACAACCAGGCAATTTTAAAGAGAGGAAACATAGATGGTTAATTAACAAATAAAAATGTGTTTTGCCTCAATAGTGTCAGAGAAATAAAAATTAAAACATAAGTGAGATGTAATTTTTCAGTCATCAGAGCGGTAAAATTTTAAATAGTTGCCAAGTTCTAGTTTTGAAGAGAATGTGAAGAAATGAGTACTCGAACGTCCTTAACAGCTAGCACTTCCACTTGGAGATGTCTATAGTGGACGCTGTTGGCAGCCGGGCCAGCATTTCGTCCCTCTAGGATCCTGATGTCTTCAGTACTGCCCATCCCCTTCAAGGAAAGCTCACCTCCGGGGGTGGTCCGACGGATCCAGAGGTAATCTCAGTCCCTGTTCTCTTAGTCAGTGACCGGTCAAAATTCTGGACAATGAGAGAGGTATGGAGAATTTTGCTAGAAGTTTTCAGAAAAGTTCTTCCTCACTCTTAAGGAGAATATCAAGAAACCAATCTTACTTTTGCCCACAATACAAGAGCAAGGAAGAAAATAGAACGAAAATTTCTCTTATTGGTGAACTAATAATTTTCCTACCATGTGCCAGATAATAGTGTTCTAGGTGCTAGGACACACAGTGTATAAAACAGACAAAACTCATGGCTCATGAAACATTCTACTTGGGGAAATAGAAATCAAAGGAATAAATAAATAAAATACATAGTCTGAGACATATTATACCAAAGCAGAGAAAGGGGATTGAAAATGTTGCAGTACAGTTTAAATAGGATAGTCAGGGGACGCCTCCCTGAAAAGAGGGTGTTTGAGCAAATTCTTAAAGGAGGAAGGAAGAAAATCACGTTCACATGTGAGAGGGAAAGATTCCGGAGAGGAAAAAAGTCCGTGCAAATGCACAGAAGCCCAAAAATGTCTGGCAAGTTCAGGGATAAGCAAGAAACCCTGTGGGGCTAGATCAGAGTGAACAAGGAATAGAAGAGTAGGAGATAAGGTTAGATAAGAGGGGGACCAGAGATATGGGGCCTAGTATAACATTAAAATCACTTTGTTTTTTGCTCGGAGTGAAATGAGAAGCCATTAGAGGGTTTAGAGCAGCAGCTAGTCTTAGTTCCATTTTTATCAAGATAACTGGTTGCTGTGTTGGCTGGATTGTAAAGGGACAAGGGCAGAAATAAGGAGAGTAGGAATTCACTACAATAATTCAGGGGGAACTGACTGTGGCTTGGATCAGGAAGGTACAGTAGGCAGCGGGTAGGGAGGAAGGTACTTGAATATTGGATGTATTTCAAAGGTAGAGGTAACAAGATTTGCTGACTGACAAGGTGTGAGTTGTGGGAAAAAGAGGAAAGTCAAGAAATCATCCAAAGTTTTGAGCCTAAGCAACTCCTGAGAATGGAGTTGCCCTTAACTGAGAAGGGAAGCTGTTTGGGATGAGGTGGGGAGAGATCAGGGGTTGGTTCAATTTGGTTAAGTTTGAGATATTCATTTCTCAATGTAGAGACATCAAGTAAGCATTTCGGTAGAAAGATGGGTTCCAAGGTAAAAATCTGGGAGTTGTCAGTATTCACACGTTACTTAAAGTCATGAGATTTGTGATGAGATCACCAAGGAAGTGACTAGAAAGAGAGAAAAGATTAAGGATTTAGCTCTGGGGAGCACCAATGTTAAGATTTAGGAAAGCCAGAGGAGAGGAACCAGTGAAGAGACTGGGAAGGAACAGCCAAGGAGACAGGAAATAAATCAAGGGAAGCGCATTGTCCTGAAAGCCAAGTGAAGAAAGTGTGTTAAGGGGGAGGGACAAATCAACTGAGTCAAATGAAGCCAGCCAGTCAGTGTAATGTCATGGTTAAGATAAAGGTTCTGAAGGTTCAAATCCAGCTCTGCCATGTATCTGCTGTGTGACCCTGAAAAAGTCACTGCACCTCTGTGTCTTCTTCATCTGTAAAAAGTTATTATAATGGTGTCTATTTTATATGATTATTGTGAGGCTTAAGTGTTCAGCACACTTAGAATCGTGCCTAAAGTATAGCTATGATTTTTAATTTTGTTCAACATTTTTATTATTTTTTCTTCCAGTTTTATTGTGATACAGTTGACATGCAGCACTGTATAAGTTTAAGGTATGCAGCATAACTTGACTTATGTATATTGTGAAATAATTGTAATAAGTTTGGTTAACATCCATCATCTCATTTAGATACAGAAAAAGGAAAAGGAAAAGTATACAAAACATTGTTTCTTTCCTTGTAATGCGAACTCTTAGGGTCCATTCTCTTAACAACTTTCAATGATAATTATTACACTTAATAGCAGCAAGAAGTAGGAGGAGGAGAAAAGAATAAGGAAAAAACGGAACTGACCCTTAGCTTTAGCAACTTGGAAATCATTTGTGACATTGACAAAGAGCAACTTGGGTAGAATGATGAGAGCAAAAGTTTGTTTAAAGTGATGTCATGTCCAAAAGAAAATGGCACAAGATGAACTGGAGACAGTAAGTATAGTATAGGAAATTTTTTCTTGAAAAAGTAAAGGGGAGCAGAGAACTAAGTTGGTAGCTATCAACGGAAGTTTGATCGGAAAGGGTTTTTTTAATTATAGGAGAAATAACAGATTGCAAACAGAGAATATATTTATTTTAAATATACTTGAATCCAACTTGTTCTTAGAGGAGTCAGTATGATCGCTTGCAGGTGATGGACAGAGAAGACGGAGAGCTGTGGAGCACTGTGAGGGGACTGAGCTCCAGTCACCTCACATTATGTGTTCTTATTTACTGTATATCTCTCACATATTAGCATGTTAAGTCATAAGAAAGGGCCCTTGTTTTATTCCCTGCTGTATCTCCATCACCTGGAATATAGCTAGCATTATGCAGGCATTTAATAAATATGAGCTAAATGGAAGCCCATTTACAGTGAAGATTTGAGGCCCAGAAAAGTTAAATAGATTGCTTACCTGGCTCATTAGTCAGCGTTTGATCTAATTCCTAGTACAGTGCTTATGAGAAAGTTAGGAAAACCTAGGTTTCAGGATTCACATCTTGCTCTTTAGAGCAATATTAAAGAAAGTTACATCTATTTAAAAGGCTAAAATGAGCCAGGAAAAAAAATGGAACAACTTCTTTCTTCTCTTCAAGATTATTCTAAGTCCCTGGAAACACTGTTTTTATTCTGCTGATAATGAATGAGGCTGTTAAATAATTAAAACTTAGAAGTCTTGAAAAATCTATAAATGATCTAAGAAAGCTAGTTATTTGCTGGACAATACAAATGAAAATGAAATTTTTGAAAATTACCACAAATCTTGACCTTCTTCCTATTATACAACTCTCCATATTTTTCAAGGACTGCAAACAATTGAAAACTTGTAAATTATGTATAAATGTAGCAGATACTCCCCCAAAGCTCACCAGTAATAGCAATTTTTATGCAGTTAGAAATTACCTTGATTGCCTTATTCCTCAATTTAATAAACTATATACAACATAAAATTGAAAGGCTAAGGAAGAATTGTATTTCTCTGCAGTATCTATTATACTACTGAATGTTTAGTGGTATTATTAAGTAAGAATGAATCACTTCATAAAACTTTCACAGCATATATTAATGTATTTCACACACACACACACACACACACACACACACACACACATGAGGTCAGACAATTAATTTCATGTACTCATTCTACAAAAAGTGCTACATACCTCATTGCTGAATATTACTATGGTCACCTTCGTAGTACTCCCCTTGGGAATCTATGCACTGCCACCAGCACCCAGTCTACCCTTCAAGGCAATTTTGGAACTCTTTTTTTTTTTAAATTGGCTATCAGAGCTGTTGTTGTCCCCAAAATCTGACCATTAAGTTTGTGAACTTACCACCATGCACTTATGTAGTCAGCACTGTATGAACAACTCGATTAGGTGTCCTAGTGCTGCCAACGTCAGCACATAGTGGCAAGTTTGCAAACTTAATGGTCATATTTTGGTATGAAAACAGCTCTGATGGCCATCCCAGAAAAAGAGTTCCAAAACTGCTTTAAAGAGTGGACTAGGTGCTGGCATCAGTGCATAGATTCCCAAGGGGAGTACTTTAGAGGTGACCATAGTGATATTCAGTAATGAGGTATGTGACACTTTTTCTAGGATGAGTTCATGAAATTAATTGTCTGACCTCTTACACACACACACACGCACTTTACATCATGTAAATATAGCACAGTCTTTTTATACATATATAAATAAATTGGAATTTTTGCCCAATAAAAGAGCATTAATTTTACTTTTCCTTTCATTAAAATCAAATTTTCAGCTGTTTTATAGTTCTGTAAAATTTCATAACTAGCTAGAATTGGAGAAATATTTTTAGAATGGACAGGGACTATAAAATGATGCTAATTCATAGAGGTTTCCAGTTAATTATAGAGAGATTACTAGACTATGTCTACAAAAATATACAAAATATGCCTAAACTATCATAGATGGAGACATGTAATGTGCCTGTGTACAGAAGTTAAAAATTAAGTCTCCAATTATGTAACCATAAAAGTGTCCCTCTTGCTAAATTTCTAAAAAATATAACATTGTGAAATAAGACAAATAGTTTCCCAGAGATTTTATTTGCATTTTAAAAGTGGCCCCATCCTTTGACCTACTAGTAATCTTACTTCTGGAAGATTACTCCAGGGAGATAATCAAAGGAAAAAAAATGCTATATGTTTGAAGATGTTCATTGCAATTTTATTTATATAATTATAGAATTGGGAAGAAAAAAACCCCAAGATGTTCAACAATAGGGAGATGTTTAATTAAATTGGAGTTTGTCCACTTTAATTAACATGTAATCATTAAATGTATAGTATAAAATGTTCATTGTATAGAAATATGCATTTAATCTGTGTGTGCTTCATTAAACAATTCAATCTCAATCAATTCAGCTATTGTCATATCCATATATACGTAAATGTGTGAATACTACCTGGGCTTAAAGGGTAGGAAAAAAACAGATAAAAGCACCTTTGATAAAATTTTGTCTTAAGAATGCGTAATTGAATCATGACACATTGATAAAGACTTTTAGGTTTTCAGGGTAATTTTAAGTCACACCTAAGCAATCACTATTCAGGCTTTCTCATTCATTGCAACTGGCCTCATGAAGCAGAGAGATTTAGTTTATTGATTCTGGGTATTTTGCAACCTTCTTCAAGTCATTTTGTAATCCTTTTTCAGACAATATGAAGCAACTCTGTATTTCATTGCACATCTTTGCTATAGAAACATGATTTTCAGCTTTGCAGCCCAAGTATGTGTTCCATGTATGAATAGGAGTCTTTGTGCAACAAGAGTAAAGTCATCAGCTTCTATGCTATGAAGAAGAAATGTTCATCTTCTAATGTGCATATATGTAAGCCACCTCTTCAAAATCAGCCTCCTTAAATGGCACTGAGTACGCTTTTGTGTATGACACATCAATGTCCATTAATTGCATGAAGAAAACCGAGATTCCAAAATCTGTAAAAGTAGATATACAAAGAAAAGTGGAAGCATCTGTTTAATATATACGACATTAGAATTTAATTTTACCTCTGTGATGCTTTTGTGTGGCTGCAGTGTTACAGCAGAGCACATAAGCATAGCCGTGCAGTGTCAGCAGGTGCATGCCACCAAATTACTGCTTTTAATTTGCATATTCATCTGCTAAGAAGCATGTCATTATCATATCAAAGGGATACTAAGCAACATCTAGCTTGGAGAGATGTGGCATAGTTTCAATAGGAGCAATTAATGCAAGATGAGGACTCTCTTTCTGTCATGTCTCCAGGGCTAGCTGTAATCGGGCTGATTATTGGATACCAATAAGACCGGCCCAATTGGCACAGAATAAGAGAAGAACTGGAAATGGAGCCTGCTCGTCCTCTCCACTGTACACTTGATGGCAACATGATGCTCTGGTCACTCAGAAGATTGCTATTCCTATTATACACACTGTCTGTATGCACTCATCTATTTCAGTTGTCATGAAATGGCCATATGCAGTCCAAATATAACCATCTATTTAAAAAAAAAAAAAAAAAAGAATGATCTGGACTCTGGACTTTAGAGGGCACGTAAAGGAAGCCTGAAAGAGACATTAAAATTGTATTCATAAAAGTGAGTTTTAGTACTTAGATTTCATTCAAACAAACATCATCTTCCTCCACCCATTTATTGATCACCTACCTATGTGTCCAACAATGTCAGGTGATGAAGATGTAGACATGACCTAGTCGCAGTCCCTAATGTCAATGAATTAGTAGTTGAACAGGGGAGACAGACATGTAAACCAAACAAAATATGAATAACATTTTTTTCTTGCTGTTCATGAACTTAGGAAAGGTTACAAATATGCAAAGCCATCTTTTTATATGACAGTAAGATTTTGTAGTGTCATTTCTTTCAGGAAAGTGTTTAAGAAAAGAATTTTAAATTTTAGTTTAGTTTTAGACATGATCTCACTTTTCCTAATGGCAGTTGCCAAAAACAATACACAATTTGAATGTTTGAACAATGGCAGTATAGACAATTTTTAAAATTGTCCTATTGTTTCTCAGTTTTTTGTTGGATACATTGGTATAAGAAAGTGATTATAAAAAGCAGGAGCTATTAATTAATAGGACAGAATGGTGCACACGTAGACTTTCATTAATCTATTCAACAAATATTTTTTTAATATTCACTATGTGCCAAGCACTGCTCCAAGCTGGGGATACAGCTCTGAACAAAATGGGCCAAGTGTCTGCCCTTGAGTTTGCATTCACACATATTCCTGTGTGTGAATACATGCAGCAAACACATGCGTAATGGAACTCACCGATATTCATTCAACAAGCATTTAATAATCACCTTTAGTGTACCAGACTAGAGAAATAAAAGGGATGCTGTAGTTTACCTTGAAAACTACAAATAAGCAGTGAGTACAAAAAGGCTTCCAATTGACCAATAAACCCAGAACCAACTGGTTTATATGAAACCAAACTTAAAAATAACGAAGTATTCTTTTATGGATGACCAGTCTTCCAAGTAGTTTCAGACATCAACCAGTTAACTCAGTATATTCACCAAACCCCTTCTTATTATCAATTGTTGTTAACATTTTAGGGATGAGACATTGGACCATAGTGAGCATCAGAGCTAGACACTTCAAATGTATCTGTTGGCCATTTGTATGTCTTTTTGGGAAAAGTGACAGTTCAAGTTCCCTGCCCTTTTTATTTCTCCTTCATACCTAAAGGATAATTTTGCTGGATATATTATGCTTGGCTGGTGATTTCTCTCTTTCAATAATTTGAATATTTGAGTCTACCCTATCCTAGTTTATAGGGTTTCTGCTGAAAAATGTAATGATAATCTATTGGGATTTCCTTTATAGGTTACCATCTTTTCTCTGGCTTCCTTTAGAATTCTTTCTTTGTTGTTAATTTTTGAGAGTTTTAAAATAATATGTTTTGGAGAAGGCCTTTTGGATTAAGACAATTAGGTGGTCTGTTAGTTTCTTGTTTTTGACAATCAAGGTCTTTCCATAGGTTTGGGAAGTTTCTTTTGATACTTGTTTGATTGAGTGGGCTCTCTCTTCCCTTCTCCCACTCCTCATCTTTTTTTATAGCCATTATTCTTACATTGCTCTTTCTGATGGAGTCAGATAGTTCTCATAGAGTTCTTTCTTTTTCTTTTTTTACTCTCAATTCTCTCTCTTCTTCCATCTAAATTATTCCTAAATTTCTCTCGTCTAAGTCACAAATTCTTTCCTCTCTCTGGTCTGCTTGATATCCTAAGCTCACTAGTTTATTCTTCATCTCTTTTATTGAGTTCTTCAGCTTCAGAATTTCTGTTTGGTTCTTTTTTTATAGTTTCAATCTCTTTGATGAAGTACTCCTTTTTTTTTTTCACTGTTTTTATTTCTCAGTTCATTGAATCGCCTTTCTGAGTTTTCTCATATCTCTGAGTTTTTTCAGAACTGCAGTCTTAAATTGTCATTTAAATCACACATTTCCGTGTGATTTAAGTCTTTAAGTTTATTGTCTGGAGATTTTTCATTGTCTTCCTTAATTCCCTTGTTATCTTGGTTATTCATTGTGCTTGATGGATTATTTTTCTGCCTGGGCATTTGTGGGAATGAAAGCTGCTCCTTTAAAAATTTTACTTCACCGTTTAGCAGGTAAGTAGCGGTCTTTCTCTTATTTTCCAGAAGGTGGCGCTGAAGTGCAAGTTTTTATTTTCTCTTACCTGCAGTGCTGGGGCTTCAGGGATCTCTGTGGAGCAGTGTCTCCCCGCTGTGGAAACCACTCCTTATTTCCTAGAAGGTGGGTCTCCACTTTACAACCCATTTGACTCGTTCTTGGGACACCATGGATATGAAGAGGCAGGCCATGAGTCTCTTGTGTGTTCCTGGAGCCATCTTCCTATAGCCAGAAGTGGTCACAGAGCTGCTCTCAGTTCACCCAGCTGCACCTTGATAAGTTTGGGGTGACTGGGTGGGGAAAAGCAAGTTAGTGGGTTGAGGTTCTGCTCTTCCTTGTTGTGGGTTTAGCTGCAATGATTGCAGACCACTTAGGCTGGAAAGCTTTGTTCAGCCCTTTCACAATCTGCCAAGTGAGGATTTTACTGCCCCGTAGACCACAGTGGGGTGGGATGGGTGGATTCCCATGTGGAGAATCTTTTTTTTTTTGGATGCTAGTCGGCTTTGCGGCACTTTGATATTTTATTTTTTTCTCTGCCCCTGAATCTGGGCCCAGACTCTATGTGCTAGCAACCCAGGCCTGATGGCTGTTCTGCCCCTCTAGTCTGGTCTGCCTGATGGGGACTGCACCCTAGCCCTTCACTGCTATCATGTCCCCTGGGGCCTCTGGGAGCAGGGTACTGCAGGCTTTCTGTCTCTGCTCTTCTCCTGCCCCCTGCTTCCATCTCTGCTATTTGCTGAGACACAGCCACCATTGCTTGATGTCTCAGACGTGTTTGTGTGTTGATCAGGGAATGCTTTGAATTACAGCTGTCCAACTTGTAAGTGCAAGGGGAGAGACTTGGAAGTCCTGTCATACCACTATGTTCAAAGGTTACCTTTTCACAAAAGTCGACTATATTATAGCACTGAATGATTACTTATTTTTGTTGGAGGGGAAGAAGGAAGGAAGGAGGGAAGGAGGGAAGGGAAGGAAGGGAGGAAGGAAGCAAGGAAGCAAGGAAGGAAGCTGGAAATGGAAAATAAAGAAAGGAAGCCAGACTTGGGTATATGTATGTTATACATTCCCATATATAACAACATACATGGATATACAAGGGCTGACTGGAAAAAATCCAGTCATAAATGCCTCTATTTTTAGTATTACATGGCTGGATACTTTCCTGACAGCCCTCGTATGTGTGTAACATGTACATGCACAACATATATTGTATATACACATACATGCGTATGTGTTACATATACACAGTGATCATTTTGACAACTTCTTTAAGTTCTATGAAATTTTTCCTGTCATAGCAGAATGAGGAAAATGTTGCTCTTCAACAACTTCATATTCCCAGTAGCTTATGGCATCCTTCCTCTAAATGAAATGGTGAGTTCCACAGATAACTGGAATTCTACAGAAAAGTTTATTTATTTAGTTCTCCTGTTCATAAATTGACTGGTTATAACTATATTATTTATCACTGAAAAGTCAAATATCGTTCAATTATCATCTACTCTGGGTTTGGAGACTTTCTAATTCATTTGTTTAAGCCTATATTCATACAAAGGAGTCTTCAAGATCACTTTGTTGTTTTCAAGAGACCTAATTCAGATCAAAACTTTAACCAATCTCACACAGAAAAACTTCAGTCACACACACAGGTCTGTTAGAGGCATACGTGAAACAAGGGGTATTGATATGAGATTTTTATGTTTCTAAGGAAAGATAAAAAAGCTGTTTTCATTCACATATATACGAGTATATATGTATTAGCCATAGTGAAACTGGATACAGTGGCATAAGAAAATATGGTGTTCTTTAAAAGAAACTAGGTTTTATTGGTACAACTCAAATAGCTGGAGAAAACACTGGTTTGTCCTAAAAAGAAAAACCAAAAATTAAAAGTAGTAAGTAATAACTGTAATATATTACTGAGGTTGAAATTGAAGAAAGAATTCTAACATCACACATTGGATTTGGTGTTGGTAAGGGGAGATATGAATAGAGAAAGATAAAATCATACCATCGATAAATGAGAAACAGTGAATCATGGATAAATTTTATTTTAACTGCATAGATGTGAAGAATAATAGATTCATTATATGCTTATATTATTCAAAACCATATTATGTAAAGCTAGAAATCCCTTATCCACTTAGGAAGAAACTTTTGCCAGAAAAATAAATGAATACTTAATTTTTAGTTAAAACCTAAAAGAAGAACAAATCTTAAAACCATTCACAACCATATGACAAAAGTATGTTTATATAGTAAAAAACACTTAAGACTTTCTAGAATAAAAAATTAGTGACATATAATTGTGTTTTGTTTGGCTGCTTTAAAGTACAAAAATTTCTTGTTTACAAACTCCATAGTTCTTTCTTTTCTTAAAAAACAAAAACAAACAAACAAAAACAGAAGATCTGGAAGTACTGATCTATATTCCTACATGACAGTTGGCAGAAACTAAGCAGTGATGTCCCCTCTCCTGTTTTGGCATAGCCCCCACCAGTCCCTCTCATCTCAGACTGGTTTCCTACAGATCTCTTGGTTTTGACAGTTTAACCCCTGATATACTAAGCATTACTCTGGGCCACATCCTTTATTTTGGTAATCATTAAAAATATTCCAAGAGATAGGTAGCATAATTTACATTTTAAGACAAGGAAACTGAAGCTCTGGGGGATGAGATAATTTGCAGAATTGTTGATGTAAGAATAGGCTATCATACTCTTTATTACCTTCCTCTATAAATAACACTTTAAAAATTAGAAAAGTTTATTCTCAAACTGACCAGCTGCATATTAGAATCACCTGCAAAGCTTAAAAAATTACGTTGTCCCCATCCCAGGCAATAGAGAAAAGAATCTCTTGAGGTGACATGGGTCTTATTTTTACTTATTTTCTTAGTTGATTTTAATGTAGAGCCAGGGATTCAAAACCCTAGTTTAGGTATCAAAAGACAAGTTGATTTCCAGTTTGTTCTTAATTCTGATTTGTATTAGTTGTTTCTATGAAAACACAGTCAAACAGACATTTGGCATTATAAAAACAATGCACTCGTTTTGCCTTTTACTTGAAAGTTTATCCTGTGTTGTATCGAATGGACAAAACATTAACAAACCTCCTGAAGTGAGTTTGATTTGACCCAATTCTACATGGAGTTTGTATAGCCCTGTTTGTTAAGGTCTTGACACAAAGCAAATATTTGGATTCTGGTGCCTGTTTGCTGTAGGTATCAAGTATCTTCACGCGGCTAAGTTTCAACTTCACACATGTGAGCCCTAGCCCAGCCTCTTGCATTGAGCGATTTAAGTTTTAGTATAGATCTCATGGGCAAAGCTTGCATCTTTTCTGATGTCTTCGGCATGTTTTTGATACTATATGCAAAGCCTAGTTTGACCAATGAGTCAAAAAATAATAAAACTGGTTGTTTGATTTTTTTTTGTAAAAAATGAGAAATTGGACTAATTTAACTGATCACATTATCCCAGGTGGATTGGTTTGTGAGTATAGACCTTCTACAATATTAATGCTATTTTTGTATTTTATTAAATCATTGGAAAAATCTATGTAATTTTTCTGTACATCAATTCAAATGTTACTAGGCCTGGAGAGGAGGGAAAAAATGGAAAATATAATTATTTACTCATGGCAAAATATGGCACAGTTTTTGCTTTTAAGTAAATTCTATGTATTATACATGCATATTTGTTTTTAGAATCCTCATTCAGTCAGGAAAAGAACTTGCAAATTACTTCCTTCTTTTGAAATATGTCTTTACCAGTAAGTGTACTGGAAATGATTCTACATAAAAGTGGTTTTTGATAGGAAAAAAGCAGCATCTAAAATTAGAACATTTACTTCAGGCGTGACTTCTTTTGATACATCATAAAATTCTGTGTAGGACAATTTTGAAGCAAGGTTTAAGACTGCACTGTTCTCTACTTTGGTGACTAAAGCCTGGATAATAAATTTCAAAATTCGAATATTTATCCAAAATTAGAAGCTAAGGAAGCGCTGAAGTTCACGACTTTTAAGGCCTGGTTACGGGGAGGACTTGTAAGCCTACTTTCAACAGGTCGCTAGCATATGTTGAATAATCACTCAGGGTCTCTTAAAGTCCCCTAGCTCAACTGATTTTAGCTCATTAATTTTCAAAGCATCTTCATAAGTAAGAATATTAGAAAGGTTATATTTTACATGTAGAATACAGAGATGGAGATACGTCTTGCTGAAGGCAAGGTTGAAATTACATAAAGTTTAGAACAGTGTACAGAGCACAGTATTGTAGTGTTTATGAGATAAATAATAATAATAGTAATAATGGATAGCTATAGATAGATAAATAGGTATATGTATACATACATACATACACTCAGATACCAAATATATATATGTATAAAACTTATAAGTGTAATGTAGATTTTTATATAAATGTCATATCAAATTCTTTATGATACCATAAGTTTTAGTTATAATCAAGTTGATTGTAAACAACAAAAACCAATTCAAACTAACCTAAACAACAAATGGGAGTGATTAGTTATTATAGCATACTCTAAAATCCAGGGGGCAGACCTGGATTCATTCATTTAACTGATGTCATCAGGGCTCTCTCCATTTTGCTTTCTTTCTCAGGCTGTCTTCACATTACAGCAAGATGGTACTTAAAAGCCTCCCTGCCCCCTGCACCACCACTTTAGTTGTGACAGTCTAGCAACCCCTCTGGAAAGAATTGTTCTTCAATAACTCTTAACAGAAAAATCTAGAGCAAAACCCTGATTAACCTGGCATGAGTCACCTGCCTGCTGAACAAATCATTATGGTCTGAGGGACAAGGTCCTCTGATTGCCTCGGCCCAGGTCATATATCCATCCTTGTATCTGGATGGGGGAATGAAGAGACCAGGGTCATTCTCCCTCCCCCAACCTCATGAAGAGCATCCATTCCTGGAAAAGTGAGTTCTGTTACCAAGAGAATGTGGGGAAGTGTGGCTAGACCAGGTGTGCCAACATGTGACCCATGACACCTTTGAATGTGGCCCAACACAAGTTCTTAAAACATTATGAGATTTTTTTTGCAACCAATTTTTTTTAGCTCATCAACTGTCATTAGTGTTAGTGTATTTTATACATGGCCCAAGATAATTCTTCCAATGTGGCTCAGGGAAGCCAAAAGGATGGGACAATGCTGGACTAGACAAAAACAACATATACTCTACTTTTATCTGGCCCCTGTGTAGCCACATAGCTTTATTAGCTCTCTTTCCACATAAATGGATTAACTCTACCAAACCCAGTTACTAGAGTTTCCTGAATTTGATGTGTTCATTGAACGACTTAACAAGCAACTGTAGCAGAAGAGATGCTTCTGTGTTATCGCGGGGCATATGGAAAACTTGAAGCCTCCTGCGTTAAATGAAAATTCCCAATAACTAGATATTTGAGGTTTTTCTTTATTCCACAGTGTTGAGTAAATATGAAAATGGGCTTATTAATAATGGTTTTATATGCTGAGTGTGCTTCTATTTATGAATCTAAATATCTGTCTCCTCTCCAAGACCAAAGGTAGGAATCCCATTCTCATTGTTTCTACTATCCCATTGCTTCAAAGTACCTACTATAATGCTGTGCACATATGACTCATATGAACTTCAAGTTTCTGAACTGAAATGAATAGTTGATTCCAGTTCTTAGGCAGGGCGTTTTCTGCTTTCTGAAAATAGGATAACTGTTTTCCTTCAAGCAGCTATCAAATGCTATTGTTTCATGTGTGTATTTGATGAAGAGATTCTATTCTAAGTATAACTGTTCTGATCTCATGGTAGTTGTCCAGAATAGCTTGCATAGTGAAAAATGGTTGCCTGGTTTCACTGGAGTTGATCACTGGAGTGTTTTAGAACTATTACAGTCCATGGGTGATAGTGCTCCTACTTACAGAGATTTACCTCTATTATTTGCAGGTAGATTGGCTTAACTTGGTTTGTTTGTTTGTTTGTTTGTTTGCTTGCTTGCTTTTTAATGGTATGAAGATCTTTAGAAGGAAGTAAGAGTATCTACTAATTAAAATTTATTCTGTGAACTTTTTGTTTTTAATGTAGATAAAATCTGCCACTTACACTACTATTAGTAAATCACATGAGTATGTTTGTAGTCCGTAAATTGCTTTAATATTCATAATTGCATAATTCATGTGAAACAAACAAACATGGGGCTTTAATTGACAGCAAGTATAAAGTGAACTAACAAGTACTTAGTTGCCAAGAAATGTAATGCAATTTCAGACTACATTAATAGAAGTAAAGTGTCTAAACAAAGGAGGTGATAGTTTCACTGTAGTCTGTACCAGTTAGAAAACATCTGGCACACTGTGTTCAGCTCAGGACTTCATCGAGTTTTAAGAGGGACACTGATTGACATAACTGGAGATTGTCTAAAGAAGAACAACCCATAATGTGAGATCTGAGGCCAAGTCACAGGAGGAACAGCTGAAAGACCTGAAGGTATTTGGTCTAGAACAACAGCACTTAATTGAAAAAATAGCAAAATCCCTTAAATATCAATAGGGCTATCATAAGAAGTAAGAATTTGACCTTTCCATATATCTACTTAGAGTACAGAATTAGGACCAAGAGCTGAAAGCTATACATTTTTAGTTCAATATTTTAAAAAGTCCTAAACGCCCCCCCCACAATGTTATTTTTAAATGACATAATAATTTACCTGTCACTGGAAGTAATAACTCAGAGTCTACATGATCATTTACCAAGGATAGCAGCTCCACCATCTATTAGCTATGTGACTTTGGCCAAGTTACTATTCCTCTTTGAACCTGTTTTCTAATCTTGAATATAGGTTTTTAGGATTGTTGTAAGGGTTACATGAGATGATGCAAGTCAGGCCATTAGCAGTGTCTGCTCGAGGAAGGCATTATCATTAGAGTAGCTTGAGAAGGGAACTCTAAACCACACAAAAATAGTAGAGAAGGATAACAACATCAGGGTTTAACTCCCCAAACCCTTATACACAGTCAACGGTTGACAGATGTTGGTATGGAAACCTGTGTTCTCATCATGTTGTAGAATGATTGATTTTAATGATTCTTTTGTCTTGAATTTTACTGGAAACCTTAGCCAAGGGAATGATAATTTTTCTTAATAATCAAAAAATATTTACAGAATAGCTCCCTGACTTTATGGAAACCGTAGAGTATTATATTTAAGCATTTGGGAAGGAGAATTACTCAAGAAGAGGTAGAAGAGATGAAAGAGGGAAGTTACTGCCCTAAGTGAAGGCCAACATATAGTTTGTGGTACACTTTATGCATAAGAAATAACTTAGGACACTCAAAATGAAATACAGAGATCACAAATGTGATATGTAGCCAAAGGCTACATAGAATTTATGGGAAATTATTTCATTCAAATTCCAAACATTTATTAAGCACCTTGCCAGCCTTTGCAGGATAAAAGCTGAATATAGGAAATACAGAAATAACTATTGGAGATGATCCCTGCCCTACAGATTTTATGCAGTATAGTCTGAGATACAGGAATATATAGAACTCATGATGAATTGAAACAAAACAATTTAAACCAAATACTGTTGAAAAATAGAGTAGCAAGCATGACTATAAAAGACGCATAATGCAAGTTCAGGGAGTCAGGAAAGTTTTGCACAAGTGATATGGGTACTGGTCCTACATTTCTTTACATGGTTAAAGAAGGACAAGCACTCAAGACCTTGGGAATAGTATTAGTCAAGGTGAAAAAATGTGGAAGAGCATCAGTCTTCCAGGGATGGCTAGCTGTCTGGAGTGACTTGAATACAGGAAGTTGTGGGGAAGGAAGGAGTGACAGGAGATAAGCGTAGAAAAGCCAGTGTGGTCAGATCTTAAGGAGTGGAAAACTATGCTAAGTCATTGAATGAAGAAAAAGCTTATTGGGGATGAGAAAGTATTTACTATTAGGTACCTCATGCAGGGCAACTGATGACTTCTTTGGGCCAGAGGGTGATAAAACATCCCAGCATCTCAGCAATGTTGCTGAACTTGTATTGAAACAATTGGTAGATGTCTGACTGTGATGAGAAAAGATGTAACTTGGAGATCCTTATAGGTTCTTGATTGAGAAGTGAAATAATGAAAATTGTGTTGGAAGAAGGTCAGACAAGCATTTGCAAAGATTACGGAGGGGAGCAATTGGAGGCAGAGAAGTGTGCAATGAGACAATGGGAAGGGGCCTGTCGTATGCAATCTGGCTAGGAAACAGATGGGCAATAGAGGGTTGGGGGCAATACTGAGGAGTAAGTGGAAGGATTGGTAAAGAAATACTTAGGGAAGGAGAAGGGGAAAAATTACATACAAATATATATTTCCAAATATATATTTGGACATTCTATATTCAAAAGATGGTATAGCTCAGGTTGGCTTTTGGTTCCTGTAGTCAACCACTGTCCTGCTTTAAAAACCAAACTCCCTATCTTGTTGAAAGTCTTCTTGCTTATTTTTCAGGTTTAGTTCTGTCCAGTCACAAGAACTTCTTAACCAAGAATATAGTTTCTGTACTGAAGCAGCAAATTTCTGCATGATGGAACTAAAAATAAAAAACCTACTGATTATAAATTTTTCCCCACTTCTATTTATGAGGAGCAAAACAACAAACAGCATTTTAATTTTTAGAGCTTTGTGAGCAGATCAATAATATAATTTTTGTTATTTACAAATTAGGGTATTCTAATGATTACTGTGCAGCAAGCTGTTATGTGTATATGACAAGTCCAGGCCACTTCTAAACTCTACTTTGTGAATTAAGAATGCAGTATCCTCTTAATTTATTTTCTTAAACTGCAAATATACCAAAAGTCATGATATTTTCAATACACTTTCTAAGAATTTATCATTCAAATTTTTCAAAGATATATTGCATGAATATTTTGTCTTCAGTAGCAAGAGGGGGACAATTTAAATGTCTCATAAAATGAAATTAATTAAATAAATTATGATACAGCTATATGATATACAATGCAATTCTCTATAGCCTAATAAAAATGTTGTATTAATAGAGTATTTAATACCATAATGCTCACAATACAGTGTTAAGTGAAAAGGCACATCACAAAATACAGAGTCAGACAATTAATTTCACAAACTCATCCTAGAAAAAGTGATATATACCTCATTGCTGAATATCACCACTGTCACCTTTGAAGTACTTCCCTTTGCTAAGGTTATGACACCTTGCCAAGTTGTTTGTACAGTCCTACCAACGTAAGGTCAGAGTGGCAAGTTGGTGAAATTTATTGTCAGATTTAGGGTACAATGACAGCTCTGATGGCCATTCCAGAAAAATAGTTCCAAAACTGCTTTGAAGGGTGGACTAGGCACTGGCATCAGTGCATTGCTTCCCAAGGGGAGTACTTCGAAGGCGACCGTAGTGATATTCAGCAATGAGGTATGTAGCACTTTTTCTAGGATGCGTTCATGAAATTAACTGTCCGACCTCGTAGTCTTTAGTATATAATCCTATTTCTATAAACATTAATACATATGCATTTATATTTAGGCATAGAAAAAGAATAGAAGAATTTTAATTAAAATGTAACAGTAGTTATCTCTAGGTGGTGATTTTTATATTCTTCTTTAGCATTTATGTATTTTCTGTAATAAATACATAGAAAATAATACTTTTTAAATAAAGGGAAAACACTTAAAAGTTGTTTTATTGGCATCTCAGCAGACTCTTATTTTGAAGCTTGAAATATTACTGTATTTGTCCATTTCAATTGTTGGCTAAGGCATTTTTAAAACAATTCATCACTTACATGAAATTCATTACAATAGGGAGAATGGTATCATCTGTGTCCCCTAAAGGAAAAAAAAAAGATGAATAGTTTAATTGTAGCTGAGAAATAATTTTTTCCCCTGTAACTATATTGTTAGAATAATTCTTTCAGTCTTTTGGTTCAACCTGACATTCTGAGCTCTACATTTGTTAGTTGTGTATGTGTGACTCACATGGAGTGTGTTTGGAAGAAGTCAGGGGTGTAAAAGTGATGAAAGAGGACTTTCTGCTTGGATGGTGTTCTTTTCATGCTAATACACCTGTGACAAGAAGGGAAATGCCTTTGAAAGAATCAGGAAGCTACTTGGGAGAGAAAAGACAAAGATAGAAGGATCTCTGTTGTTAGAAGGAAGGCTTTCTAACAGTATGTTTTCATGCTAGAGTTGGAAAAAAATGGCTTCTCAAAGAGCTGAACTGAGATTATGAAAAGACTGAGGTGTAACTTTGAGAGCATCCCGGGCGATGTGCTGGTCATGTGAAGCATGGCCAGTGTGTGACATGAGGCTCCGCAGAACCTGAGCTGCTCACACTCCCCTTACCAAGTGACTCAGATAAGGAGTCTGAGATGTATCATGGGGAAGTGGTGAGGGGAAGGTAGGGGGGAAAAACAGAAAGACAAATTGTGAGAAACCTGTGCAAACTAAAGTCATTAAGTCACAGAAACATGTAGTTTGATGTGGTGTGAAAAGCAAACTACAGCCCTTAATGAAAACAGTTATGGTTCCTCTATCAGTCAACCCAATGAAAGATAAAATACTATAGATGAAAGGTAAGAGAATAATGACAATAATAATGACCATAGGAGCTACGTTTAGAGAAAGACACTGCAACCAGAGAAAGTGGGAGTCCTCCTGTGGGCTATACCAGATTTAACACCCCAATGCACAGCTCTGAAGGCGTACAACACTCTCCTCAGAATGCATGTCTTCCCCCACCTGCAATGCCTATGAGAGCAAGCCAATTTCCTGGCTCAGCATTCTAAGTGTTCCCTGATCTGGCTTTACCTTCTTCCTCTACAACTTTACCTCCCAGGGCTTTCTTTCACACCCTCTTTCTCCAGCCAAGTAGGATTATATACTGGACACACCTTGGCTTTCCTACTGTCTCACCTTTACATACACTGTTTCCCCTCTCTAGCAGCCTTTCCTTCCTACTGTTGGATATCTACACTCAACTGTGCATCAGAGTCCCATCTCAAGTGCCATTGGTGTAAAATGCTTTATTTGATTCTCTCCTCTGTTGCAAATGATTTTTCCCAACTCTGAATTTCCTCATTTGTATTCTTTTAGGGCTCTTTTAATTCAATCTAACCAGAAATTATTAATCACATAACCATGTATGAGATACTCTACTAGATGCTAGAAATACAACCAACCCCCCCCACACACACACACACACACAGAGAGAGAGAGAGAGAGAGAGGCAAGTATATATGTTTATTCCATGTCCTCAGTAAGCTAATAGGAAATATTGAAGCTGTATAATAATAATTGATTGTGAATCAGTGTGAAAAATTCAAGAAGGGAAACATACACTAAGTATCCCAGTCTCCCAAAGAAGTGATCAGTCCTCATCTCAATAAATGGTCCCACCATTCATCCAGTTGCTGGCACTAAAAGTCCTGGTGGTCATCTTTGGAGTCTCATTCAGTTTCAACAAGCCTATGAACTTCCAAGACATACTGTCAGTCCATCCACTTTCCTCCATTTCTACCACTACCACCATTTCTTGCCCTGTCAGGCCTCCTATGAGTTTCTCTGCTTCTGGTCATGCCTCCCTGCAATTCAGTCTCTACAGGGAAATCGGGGTCATTGTACTAAAACATTAATCAAATCATATCCCTCTACCACTCATAACTTATTCCACTAGCTTCTGGCTACATTTAAATTGAAACGTCTTTTCATGGCCTACAAAGTCCTGCATGAGTCAATCTCTGTTCCCTTCACCAAGTTCATCTCCTACCTCTCTCATCTTTTCCACTATTTTCCACCCACACTGGTCCCATTTCTGTCCTCATACACACCAGATATATTCTAATAGTATCTGCTTATACCAGACACTATTCTTTACATATGTTAACTTAACTAATTTTACAATATTCCTATAGATGTTATGTTAACTTATTTAATCTTTGCAATACTCGTATAACAAGGATACTGTTATCATCCTATTTTACAGATAGAAAATAGAGGCACCGAGTGGCTAAGTAACCTGTGCAAAGTTGTACAACTATTAAGTGTCGGAACTAGGATGTCAACCCAGAGTCTAATTCTAGAGCCCTTGCTCTTAATCTCTACACAAGGCTTATTCTGCAAATAAACTCAGTGTTGAACTCTGTTTATGTGGAAAGGATAATTGCCCAGAGGAGAAAATGCTATACATTTTGATGGACAACTAAGAATTTGTCAGGGAATAAAGGCATGAGAGACATTCTAAGTTGAAAGAAGAGTATATTCAAAAGCATGCATTTTGTAATAGTAATTTGTGTATATCTTCCTTTTCATATTTGTGTATACCTTAAATTTCAAATAACATTATTATGTACCTACATGCCCTGAGTAGTGCACATCCATTAGTTTTTTAACATATTTTTCTGGAAAGGCCTTGGGACAAGAATCTAGACGAAACTGTTTTCTGAACCTCATTCTAGAATTTTGAATCTCTATGACCTCTGAAATACTCCCTGAGCCTTAGTTTCCCTATCAATGAATGGGAATGGTAATCCTCCATCTCAGGATGCTGGGAACTCTCAAGATCATAGAAGTTAAAGAGAAGTGCGGATCATAAAGCACAAAAGAAACATCATGCTCTTTCCCTCGTGCCGCTTAAGTTTCACTTAATAACTCTAGTAGTTTCCCCACACATTAGCTCGGATTTTTCAATACTGGATTTCTTTTCTTGACTTACTTAGTGGAGCTAGTGGAATCTTGGATTGTTCAGCCCAGCTTTCTTTTGATGAGTCCCAATTCTTTACTAACCCTAATACCTGCCCTGTATATTGCTGAGATTTTGATAGGGATTGCATTAATCTGTGGATCAATTTGGTGACATCTTATCAGTAAGTATTTTGTACTGCTCCATTAATGAAGGTCTTCTCATTTCCACTGTTATTGTTATGAAGATATTTTGAGGCTTTGTATCATGGTATCTTTTTCTAGAGAGGATTTCCTTTGGTTTCTGGTAAAAAGCTAAGTTAAGACCACTGCCAATCTCAGATCCTCTTACTCAAATTAGGACATAAATTTATTCTAAGTCGGTGGTTAATCCTGGTGACGGATACTCTATTTCCAGATTATGTTTACTCTTACAACAGAGACCATCTGGTTCACAGATCTTTGCGCAGCTCTTGGCCTTTTTGTCCCTGCTTTTAGAATTGGCAGGCATCTAGAGGGGGAAAACCATATAAATGCTGGACTCAGAGTCTCTAGCTTTCTTCTTTCCCTAGACACTGGACCTACAGATCTCTACTTTCTTGAGAGCTTTTTAAATTGTCTTGCTGTATTTAAAAAATACATCTTGTCTTAATAAGTTGTTCTCAGCAGGAAGGTTGGCCCTAACAACCTAGGTTGCCATTGCAGAAACTAAATCCCCATCATTCCTTGACACTTTATTGTGATAGCCTCTTAACTATTTGTTCTGCTCTACCCCTGACCTCTTTCTCTTCACGATGTAGCAGTCTGAGTGACCCTTTTAAACATGTGTCATATCATGTCAGTCTTCTGCTCAAAATTCTCTCAAGATTTTCTATCTCACTAAAAGAAAAAGTGAAAACAACTTTTGAAGATGTACAATGTCCTACACCGTCTGACCCCTTCTGAGGAAACAGATTCATCAGAAGAAAACTGATAAGACAAATAGAATTTTGACTAAAAGGCATTGATGGGGATAAAAAATGGCATTACATATGATAATAAAAGAATAAGCCTTCAAAAAGATATAATAATCATGAAATTACATGCATCCAGTATCATAGCTTCAAAGTATTTCAAGCCAAAAAATTCAGATTACAAGTAAAAATTGATAAATCCACCTTCTTAGAGTGACATTTTAACATTTATTTCAGAAATGTATAGATCAAGCAAACAAAACATTAATACTAATATAAAAATTTGATGTCAAAAATAATAAATTTGATCCAACAAATACACAGAAGACAGGACATACATAAAATAATGTTCAAGGGCATTGAACATTTGTAGAAATTGTCCACATACTAAGTCACAAAGCAAATCTCAAAAACATCATAAAATAGATTTTACATATCTCTGACCATAATGTAATTGTTTGAAAGCAACAAAAACAATATATACTTTTTCCCAAAGTATATTGAAACCTTTAAAATATGCCCTTAAATATTTTTTCCTAAGGCATAAATCACCTGGGAGTTTCAAAATATTTTGAAACCAGAATTCCTGAAAATACATGGGTTAAGAGTTCAAGAAACTAGAGAAAGAACAATAGAGTAAATCCAATCAAAGTACAATGAAAGACATGCCATTAATAAGAACAAACATTAATGAAATAAAAAACAAAACATTGATTAGAATTAAAACCAAAACCTGGTTCCTAGCAAGACAGATGGGGTGGGGTTTGGGAGAAGGAGAGAGAGAGAGAGAAAGAGAGAGAAAACAAGAGCGAGGGTGAGCGGTGGTATAGACAAATCTTTAATGAATAAATAATCTCTGTTCAACACAAACTGTTTCAAAGACCAGAATAAGAGGAAAAGCTACCTGTAACAGCTGGGATCCAGGCAGGAAACAGAAACCATGCAGTAGGGAGATTAATATAAAGAATTATTAACTATTTACAAGAGATTAACTACTAGAGGGATTTTTTTCAACTAGTGAGGAAAGAGTACCCAAAGAAAGCGCAAACTTGGAAAGGTTAGGTGAGGGGTGGAGGGAGGGTGTGAATAGGCGCCTTCCCAAAACTGGGATTCAGATTTGATGGGAAAGGAGTCACTGCAGCCCACTGAATGGAGGACGGTTTTCCCGGGTTGATCAGACAGAGCTGGTGCGCAGACGGCAGGACTAGACTATCCATGAGCTTGGGGGTGGGGGTGGAGGATGCTCACGGACCTCGCTGGGAAGCTTCCCGTGAGAAGTGCTGCTGAACGCGTTGGGAAGCCGGCCAGGGTGCCTGGGAACTCAGCAGGAACCTGCCCACTGGAGCAGCTGCTGCACTTCCTGGAAGCCACCTCATGTCAGGAGGAAGGGATGTCTGCAATTCCCTGGGTGGACCAAAGGACCCACTGGGCAGCAGCATAGCAAGATGGGAGAAGAGCACACTAGAACCCAGAAGGAAAGAGGTGTAAAACTGCTCATTGCTGTGTTGTTTGTATCATCAAATAACCGGAAAACTTACAACAGTAGTGAGATATGAGTAGATAAATAGAATGTATTTACAAAACAGTTCAGTGTGCACCTAAAATAAACTACTACATGCATCAACATAGACATATCTCAAAATGTAATTTTCAGTGAAAATTGCAGAAGTATTATACAGTATTCTACAATTTATAATAACTTTAAAATATATAAAACTACACAAGTGCTTATAGTGATAGCATATGTGGAAATGTATCAAATTCAGTATATTAGTTACCTTTGGGAAAAGTAACAAAAGAATAGGTTTGGAAAAAGGCATACAGGGAAATTTTGTTATATCAGTAATATTTTAAAATCTCTTAGAAGATCTTTTGAAAATGGGAAATGACTGAATAGTGTTGAGGAGTGTGTACACATTTCTACATTATTCTTTATAATTTTCTGTGTCATTTTATAATATTTTTTACAAGAAAGAATGGGTTGAATCTCCATTATCTGTCTGCCACAGAAGATATTTTATAAGTAATAATGAGCATTACTGTTTCAAGAAATCCATTCCTATAGAGATGATTGTGCCCTCAGAGTTTCACAACCTGTGTTCTAGAGGATTCTAATAGATATTCTGTGAGAAAAAACATTTCCATGTTAAAATTAGTTGATTCTTGACTAGTTAACATATATATTGGCATATTCTGAGGGACAGGGAAACATTTATTTTAAATCTGTTTAACTCAAACTTTTCTGATACCAAGTTATTTTAAATATAAAAGCTCATTGGTATCTTACTGAACCCTATTTCATGTAACACAGATAAGTGCTGATTTGCTCAAATAAACCATAGTTAAGACATACATAATTCAGTCAGTAAATGTATGAGAAAGAAAGAATTATTCTATTAAGGAATCATCCTTTTGTTTAAGCTGAGTTTGATTTCTCAAATGATAAACACAGTTCTCCCCGTGTTTGATTTTTCAGTCATACCTTATCAACTCATTTGCAATACATTAGTTCAAGGTTTGATTTTCAACTAAAGAATCATTTGTAGTAGAAAATATTACAAAAGAAAGGTTGGTGTGACCTATATGTCCATTCCAATCCCACCAATTTTCCTGATTCTACACAAGCTTAATCAGTTGTAACACCCTTTAATTATCCACTAAAATAGTGGTTTTCCAGTTCAAAGCATTCGAAACCTACAAAAGCTTATGTTTGGGGCAGTGATTGACAGTAATCTTTTTGGAGTGTGGGGACCAAGGAAATACAGCTAATTCTTCACTATTTCTTTTTATGGGTATCCTCATAATTGAAAAGCACAGTCTTAGATTTTGTAAATATCACTTGTCTAGTTAGGATGCTTGATTCTTAAGTGAATCAAGGAATTCACAGAAGCAATCTAAATTGAAACCTACTATCAGGTCACTGGCTGGTATCATTTGGTATAATTTGCTGACCACAGTATTTGTCAGTTTTTCTATAAACACATAAATTCCAGTGTAATCTTAATTTATAAAATTGAAAGAAAGGCTTGTCAGGGGTGACTTCAACAGTTGAAAACTGATACTATATTTAAGCTTTGAAAAAAGATTATTTTTCTTTAAAGTTCTGTCTTTCACATAAGAAATTGACTCTGGTGTTCATTTATTCAACACAGATTTTTTTTGGTTGTTTTTTTTTTTAACATGTCAGGTACTGATTAGCTTTAAGCCAATGTTGGCCTTTCAGCTCTTCTATAAAAATGACCAGTGAGATTATAGAAAAAGCTTTATAACCTCGGAATGCTGTTGTCCCTTCATTCAATGAATTATTATATTATTGAGCAACTGATATGTCACAGACATTGGTCAAGTCACTGATGATTATAACAGACATGAACAATAAAGACAAATTTTTGATCAGTCTATAGGGGAAATGCAAGTTGATCTTGTACAAGTTAACTGGCCCTTGTTCATTAATTTAACAAATATTTTTTTGTTATCTAATATGTGCTAGGCATTGTTCTAGGAATTGGAAGTACAGCAAGAAATAAATAAAAATACCTATTCTCACAGAGCTTCCATTTTTATGGAGATCAAACCTGCAACACTGGTCTTTATCCGTACCGTGCACCGAACCAGTACTTTCAAAAGGGTAGGACTCATACCACTGGTGAAATATGAAATGATATAGATTGTTCACAGACTAATACAATAATAGTTAGCATTTTTTTTATGATTGTAATTTATTCTTGGCTCATGGTATAGGCTTTCCATTTGCGGTGGTAATACAGATGATCTCTACCTAATTGAATTTGTGTAATTTTAAAAAGCAGAGTTCAGTCAAAGGAAAGTATTCAGTAAATAAGTATAGACTTTATACAGACTTGGGGAAAAAATGTTATGGTGATGTACATATTACCAAAAGGAAAAAGAAAAACAACAAAAACAAAAACACAGCTTCACATCTTTTACCCAAAGTAAGATGCCCAGATATCATCACCAGTGTCATTCCATTGCCAAAATTCTCAAGATAAACTTCTCATATTTTAAAGTTTTATAACATATGACATAAACTTAATTCAAAGGAGGGGGAAGAAAACAGATTTAAAATATTCTTTAAGCTATTCTTCTGTAAACTGATGGAAAGTAGGGAAAACCTTATCTTATTCATAGTTCTCAACCTACTGTCCTGTACTTAGTAGGGGCTAAATAAATGCTAGATGAAGGAATGGAAAAATTAATTAATGAAATGGGAAATGCTCTATTACACCATTCAAACTACAGTGAAAGCTCTGGCCTGACTGAATATAATTAGCCATGGAGCATGAGAGGGAACAGTCTCTCCAAACCAATCTACAAAAACAATTTAGGATTTAGCCCTGAAGATTTGAGATCTGAGTTCCTAATAGAAGGAACATAAAAGAAATTAACCTTTCTGCTATGTAACTACAGATCAGTTGGTATAGGTTGCCTTATATCACTGCCATAGAAGAACAGAGATAATGAAAAACCCTCACCAAGTCATATTTTTTTTAAAGGATTGATTAAATTAAGACCCCATTAAGTAATCTTTTGCTACTACCAGGGTCTCTGTATTATGCTAACAACCCCAAGAGAACCCATAGAAACTGCAAATTATAGACAGAGTTCTCACTGAACCTATAGAAACGAAAAAATAAGGGAGCGGGGAGCAACCTTTGAAAAGTGGCATCCTGACAGTTTTTGTGTACAAGAAAAATATCACATTTTAAAATATGGCTACCTTCCATATTTTTGGCAGCTTAAGAATAAAATTTTATTTGCCCTGTTTCAAAATGTTAATTCTTGCCACCTTTAGCTACTAAAGAAACAAATTTCTATTTTGAGACTTTAAAGAATTAAAAGGTCATTAATGTTTTTGTCAGTAGAAAATCTTAAGAAATGATTTAATTTCAAAGAACTAAGGATTCATTATGAGGAATAGCTCAAATACTAGTATTTATCTTTCACTGTGACAATTTAAAGAATAATTCCGCAACAATCTCTCACAATCACTTCCGTTCAACCAGGATTTATTCTCTTTTCCTTTCCACATTGTGATTGTCTCACAGTTACCCAACACACAAATGAAGTTAATATTCTGGTCCTGTTGATGTCATTCTTGGGTTTTCTTGTCAACTGTCATGAGAATTTTTCTCATCAGGAAAGTTGGTAGATGCCCACTGCCAAGTCCTCTTGCCTCATTAGACCAATTACTTAAGCCTTTCTAAACCTATTTGGAAGAAATGGGATCCAGACAGCCATGACTGGAATTAAATTTTCCCAGCAGCCATACCTCAAGCGGCGATCATCTTTTTGCTTTCTCTTTTTCTTGGCTATGGTATGATTTGAGTAGGATAGGATGAAGGTGGACTGCTCAGCTTTTAAACTATCCATTCCCCCAGGAACGTGTATATAGTCTCCTCAATTTGTACAATTGCTGGGAGCAGGATTTAGTTCCTGGTTCTGCCTAAGTTCACTGTGAATAGCTTGACAAGAGGGAAAAATGACTTTCTTCCTCTTGATAATACATCTTCAATATACACTGTGTCTATATCCACTTACAAGTAGTTGCTGTGTCAGTCCTTTGACTACCCTTGCAAATCAATCAAAGGATCTACCATTCTCTGTAACAAAACAAATGATTTCTTAGTGCTGACTGACACTTCCATGATAAAAAATGCTGTACGGAGCATGCATTTTGTAAATCAAAACTATGGTAAATACAACACAGAGAGCATGCTTTCTTTCCAATGACCAAATAAGCAAGGATTACATATTCATTTATTTATTTGCATATTTACATTCACATTTTTTTTTGTTTGGAGACATGTCAAATAAGAGATTAGAAGGCAATTTTCATACAAAGGCCCCAAAGAAGCATGATGTTATTTTGTGAAAGTTACTTGATTGTTCTTCATAGCCTCCCTTTCAATTGGCATTTAGAGAACTAGCCACACAAGCTGCTCTGTACCTTCCTGCATGATACCATTTCTTCCTGTTCTCCTTATCTGTACCTACGAGGATGCACAGCTTTCTCTTTTTTCTTTCTTGTGGGTTTGTGCAGTTTCTTGATGTTTGTGACAGGCCACGATAGGGGAAGCTTTTATCACCATGGGGTTTGGAGGCCTCAGTAAATTGAAAATTGCAAATGAAATCCACTGGGCTTGAATTCATCAGCTATTATGTCAGATGACCTTTGGCAGCTGCTGATAAAAATGAGAGAATGTTAGCTCTGATCCAATTTTCAGCACTAACCATTCCTTTTCAAATCCATTCACAGTCAGGCAGCAGACACATGGGAAGTGAAAATGATAGGGTTTCAAGAGAACGGCATTGTGTTGCAGATTAAGATTTTCTCCCCCTATTTCTAGAGGTCGGCCCCCAGGCCCCTGTCTGGTATCTACCTATTGTCCAATCAGTTTCAATATCTGCTTCAGAGGACATGTTAGCCATCCTTACAGATAAGTGCTTACAGGAGAGAATGTTGGACTTAATAGTTTTGCTTAGGAGGCATCAAGGGTCGCAGTGTAGCAATATTGACTGGCACATGTTAGTTTAATCTGACATTCTAAGGAATGTGACACTAGATTCTTTCAGAGTTGTTGATCGCTAGGTGATTTTTGTTACCATCTCTGGTTTTATAAAATTTATTTTTGCACAACTATTTATATTCATAAGTCAGAGATATTCTGTCGTAGCCAAGCAAAGGCAGCCTAAGCTTGTCTAAATGATGTACAGATGCCAAAATTATGAAACTGGGAGCCAATTGACTCGTGTGTATTCTGTTTTTGCAATCCAGTTAAAGGTAAATGTCATCAGTAGTATTTCAGGAGCTAGATTACCCTGAAATAAATGAGTTTCTACAGACTGGTAGGTACCCCAATAAATATAATAGATTTTTATTATGTAGGGGGAAAATTAGACTTGTTATTTTCCACCGAGGTAGCATGAACCAGCAAAATAACCCAATGGATGGCTGAGTCATCAGTATGATTTCCCCAGCTATGAAACACAGAAGCCTTCTGAAAATAAAGAAAACTGAAATTGATCTTTTTTTTTTTTTACCTCATTTGACTGTTCAGAAAAGAAAAAAAAAGTCTCTTTTTTAATCATTTGAATGTGCTAAGTTCACCGAGGGAACAGTCCTAAACAAATGTGAAGTCAACAAGCATCAAATAATTGAAATTCATGTATTATTATAAGCATTTTCCAAAAACTCGAATAAACTGAAAAATATTAAATCTGTGATTATCTAGGTTTTCTTGGTATGCAGACTGACTTACACGTTTTCCCTTGACACTCTCGTGGTTAACATTACATGAAAACAGGTGCTTATACGTTAACAGGGTTGCAAAAATACTTCTCGTGGCATAACCATTGCTATCTTTCTGATACAACAGTCTGTAGCATTATGGAACTATAAAGACACTCAGATGACACTTCTAAATGCCAGTGCTTGGGGGCAGGGAGAGAACATAGTTCTATAATATAAGCTTCCTTTATAAGAAAAACCAAGTACATATGTATCTATAGGTTACTCGTATATGTTATCTATATAGTATATCTTTTAAAAAATAATTACTTAAAGTTACTATCTTATCGTTGTTTTTTCTACCCTTTTCTGGCTCTCTTAAATCTTTTTAAGAGAGGACAATTACCTGTTTGCCAATGAACAAGTATACATAAAATGCCAATTGACATCCAAAAAAAAAAAGAAAGCCATATACACATTAAAAGTCAATTATTATTGAATAACATTTTAAAGGACTTAAAGTCAAGTTGTAAGCAATGATAGGATCTAAAATGAAGAGGGAACACCCAACCAAAAGATAGGAATCCTGTATATTTGCCACTGCCTTTGATTTCCTCAGATGATTAATTTTCTAGACATTTTTAAACCAACAAAGGCACACACTTCAGACCTGTCTTAGATTTAGAAAGACCTGATTCATGGTTTCATGGCCCTACATACCTCTGTCCATTTGGACCCCAGAGAAGTGAGGACCTGGCTGGCTCTGTAAAAACACCAGTGCAACTTTGGGTGGTTTAGCTAAACCGCCTTTCTGAGCAGGCAGATACCAGCTCTTATCAAAAGGCCGAAGTCTGCACCATCACAAGTTTATCAATGACTGTGGTCACACATCGCTCAATTCATCCATATTCATGTAGCAAAACTTGTTTCTCTAAGTTCTGTTTTCTTCAAACCTCTTAATTTCTTTTAGGTTTTGCAGTGGATACTACCTCTACATCTAAAGAAGCAAATGACTTAAGAATGTACATGTTCTTAGGGGACTGTAACTGTGACAGGCCTATTGCATTCACCTTGGACCTACTCAGCAAGAAGGTCCCTACCAGAAGAAACAGTAGCACCCAGACTTGGGCTAGCCCTGGGGCCTGGCTTCTAGCCACCGGGATCTAGATAGATGAAGCTCAGATAGATGAAGCAATTAGATAGGCCTGTTAAGTCTTGTCTTCATTATTGATTTATAGTATGAACTCAGCATGATTATTGAGCCAGACCAGCCAGTGAAACAATTGAGCCATTGATCTTTACACAGGCATGTATTTCCAATTTATATTTGGGAGGAAATACATGAATATACCATTTTTTTGACATTTTGTCCAAGAGCTTCAACAGAGATTTAGGTAATTCATGGTTCCCACCTCCTGACCTTTCATTCCCATTTCTTCTATAGAAACACTCTCCAGTAGAACATTCTGTTATGATGGAAATGATCTACTCTTTCCTGTCCAATACTAGACATATGTGGCTAATAAGCATTTGAAATGTGACTAGAGTGACCGAGGGGCTATATTTTTATTTTTATTTAATTTTAATTTAAATAACCACATGTGGCTAGTGGCTACCTTATTAGACAGTGTACCTGCCTTACAGCATACCAAATTTTTCTCCTTTCTCCATCAACAGTACTTGTCAAAATTCTACCTCTTTTTCAATTCCTTGTTTAAATACTGCCTCTTTTATAAGGCCTTTATTGACTCCCCCACCTCAATTCTCCCACCTCTCTCTGATTACACAGAATTTTGTATCTTTGATCATTTTCGGCCTTTATTATAATGATCAGCTCTACTGTACTGCAAACTGCTTGAAGACAAGTACTGTGTCCACCAATGAGCTATCTACAGCAAATATTTGAGGAATTAAACCAAGTTGTAAATTTTATAGGCAAAGCATATTATTTTGTTTTTCTTAATACATGCTCATTAGAGAAGTGCTGACACTTTGCCATTCTTCTTTTCATGTTCTCTTTTTAAAATGAAGTTAGAAAAAGCCCTGTTATTTTCCTCTTCTGATTTACCTGTTAGCACTGAGGTGGACGTGTAAAGCAAAGCTATTATATTTTCTCCTTTTGAGGGTATGAAACTTGGTCACACTTCTTCCTCATCTTCATGGACAATACCACAATGCTGTACATGTAGGAAAAACTTAGTAAACACTTCTTGAGTCAATGAATAAATGAATGAGAATTGCTATCCAAGTTTCAAATAAGCCCCTAAATCAAATAGACGTGTTTACGTGGGCTTCTCATATTAGAAAAATTTCTTTGAGAATATTTACATAACATTCTAACTCAACAATAACTATAGAAAAGTATAGAACTGTTCTATACTTTGATTGTGGTGGTAGTTACACAACCAATTTTGTTGTGTCGAAACTCAGGCGGTACACTTAAGAGGGTAAATTTTACTGCATTTAACCTTTCGAAGGTGAGTAAAAATAGTATATACTTTAGTGCATGCTTAGCATTTTTAAGTAGCTGGTTAGCATGTTAGCACTAAATTAATGATATTTCTATAATCTGACTTTTATTAACTTGAGTGTTTCTACCTAATGACTTTTGAGGAATAGTGAGATAATCTGAGACAATTGTGCTATGATTAAAAGTTAGAAGACCTTGTTTTAAAAACCAATTCTTCCATTTACTAATTAGAAATACTACTAATTATTACCACATTATAGCTTACCCTTAATGAATGCATGCTGTATGCCAGGCACTGTTCTCAAAACCCCATTTAGGTTAACTCATTTAATCCTCCAAGAACAATATAATGTCAATATTATTATCGCCATCTTAAATATAAGGGAACTAAGGCACAGAAAGATTAAGTATCTTGCCAAAAGTTACACAGCAATTAAAGTGGCACTTGGTCATAGTAGGTTCTTTATAATTTTTGGAGTATTAGCAGGTGGAGACAGGAGCCAGGTTTAAACAACACATATTGGTTCCTACCACCTTACCATCTCTGAACTTGTACTCTCTTCAATAAAAAAGGATAATATTATTTTCTCCCATCTCACAGGGGAGGCTGCTATGAGGGTCAAATGAGATGTTACTATGAACATGTGAATACCCTTGATTAATTGTAGTTGGTAGCTGTTTGGTGTTGGCATGCCTTTTTTGAGTATAGGAAAGTCATTGACACCAAATACGCCGTATTTGCTGGCAGGAAGTCCTCACTCCCATTTCCAGTCAGTCATGATCGCACTTGAAGAAACCCAGGGAAAGGGAACAATAAAGATTTCAGCCTGCTGACACCTAATTACACAGCCAAGCTCTTGGGCCATTTTTCCTTTGTGAAAAATGTGGGGAAGAGTCCAAGGAAGTGCAGATTAAAGGGAAGGAAATGGAGATTGAAGGAAAAAGTAGGAGAATCCCCCACAGCTCACTGCGGAAAAAAAATTAATTCGGCCAAGAACCAGTCTAGCACCTTCCTTTGCCCTCTACCTGCTTCCGTGCACCTCAGCGGGGTACTGTCAGACTCACAAAACGCTGGCCACTGAATGGGCTCCTAGCACAAAACTTTTTAAAAGAATAATAAAATACTTTATATCAGAGCACTTTGAAATTGTTTCTCACTCCCTTAAGTGAATGCATGGAATATATGAGGATTTTTGAAAATGAGGTTAAATTGTTCTACCTACTATTACTTCAGACACTTCATACCTATTCATTATCTGTGAATAAATTACTGGGACAGGATCACATGTCCACACACTTAAGTCTGTTAGCCTATAAATACCCCAAATTATGTCCAGATTTACGACTATAATTCAAACTTCACTAATCAGTACCTTCCACGAGCATATTGTATTAATTTCCTTTTCATAAAAGCAATCATTCAGTGACTCAGAGCCGGTGGCTTTAAGAAGTTCAGGTTAGGTGGGGACCTTAAAGAAATGAAACTGATTATAATGAAATAGAAAACACTGTACTTCTTTACACTTCTTGTGAAAACAGCCTCCTGAGGATATACAATTTTTTTAAAAGCGGGGTAAGGAGAGAAGCTTTCAGAATCAGAAGAAACTGTTTTAGCCAACCTGACCAATGAATATAAATAAGTATGATTCCAGTTTCAAGCTGACATTGATCGTTCCTTTTGATTGTGAATAATAAAAATAATAATACGAAGAGCATCTGTTTCTTAAGTGTTTACTGCGTGCAAATGTAATGCAAGGTCAATAACTCTAGTTGCTACAATCAGTAACCCCAATCCCAGTTCTTAATAAAAACAATACCTGATGGATATTAATAGGTCTAATATGGGTTAGGTGGCTCTTTGTTGCTTTCCCCTACGTGACGATTCAAAGAATGCCTTCCTTCCATTTCGCAGCACTTCTAGCAGCATGAGTGGACTAGAGAGAACTCCTTTCTGCCCCAGCCTGCAGGTGACATGTTTCTTCTCTTTACCTTCTATTGGTGAGACTTAGTCATATGTCTTTACTTAGATTCTTGGGGTGCTGGGAAATATAGTTTAGCTTCATGTCATGGTGAAATTAAATAGATGGTGAACTCATAGTGTTGTGTCTGCCACAGCTGGGCACTGTGCTTTATACAGTTTAACTCTTTGATATTTATAAGAATTCTGAAAGATTGGTGTTATAAACCTTGCTCCATGGATGAGAAGCCAGAGATGCAGAAAAATTAAATAAGCTGCCCAAGACACACAGTCAGTGGATGATGGAACCAAGATTTAGAAACAGCCAGTTTTTAATACATTAAAATTATTTTTAAATGAACATGCAAATATATATAAATGGACAAAGGATATGAAGAATGAAGAAACAGAGCTAATAATAGGGGAAAATCAGAATAAAGTTTTTAAAAATAGGAAAGAGATCTCTATAACCTGGGAAAAAGAAAACTCTCATTTGGATAATATTTCCCTGATTAAAGCACAGTGTAAGGTTTTAACTTTAAGGTCCCTATCGCTAAATCTAAATAATGGGTTTGCTTTGCTAACTACATAGATGATCCTCAAAAATAAACTTCCAGGTTTGCAGTCAAATTATTAGTAACAGTTATTTTTATAACATGGCCAGTTATTACAGCAGCATTTTACATTTTAATGCAACATTTCCCAAAGTATAGTTTATACAGTATCGATTTTGACATATAGTAATAAGATGCAAATGAAGATCCTATGATGGGTGAAACAAATTATAAAAAGATTTATTTATAATCAAACTTACCCGACCTTTTTAATACTAATACTTACTAAGGATCTGCTTTGGGTAGAGGGAGAAGGGAAACATAATGTTCAGCATTTCATCAGTGGACCCTTTAGCACACTGACTTGTGCTTCCACCCGAGGCCTTTAATTTTAGTTGTGAAAAGGCAGGTAGTGCGGGGGCTCAGCATACAGACTCTGGAGCTAGGCTGCTGGCGTTTAAACTCTGTGACTTGTTGTGGGCTCCTGGGCAAGTTACTTGACCTCTCCTTGCTTATGTCTTCATCTCTAGGGTGGGCATAATTGTAGTGCCTAGATAAGACAAAGTTGTGAGCATTCACTGACTGGGTACATTTAAAGTACCACGAACATTTTCTAGCATGTGGTGGGCTCTCATATTAGCTTTCGGCTACTAAGGCAGTAAGCAGCTTTCCAAAGAAATACCCTTCTTTCCTAGGGCAACTCCACATCTAGTTTGGATGACACTGCACAGCACGTTTTTATTTTGTAGGGAGATTTTATCCCAAGACTACAGATGATGAACTTACTTTTTAAAAGTCTAAAGTTGGTGATTTGAAGCAGGGAGTTTTCTTTTTTTTTTAACTAAAGACCATTTGGATCTTTGTTCATTCCTCTAATTCTCACCATGCTGCAGTGATAGAGTGATAAATGAGGTTATTTTTAGTTCTGTTGTGCTGTTAGGACGTCCCCAGATGACCATATCCTACCACTGACGAATATCCCTTAAATTCCACATCCATGAATAATCAGAGCATTAAGGTTTGATGAGGGCTTCATCACTGACGGTATGTTTTTATACACGTAAGAGCGCTTATGGCTCTTCCTGTACCACGTTGCTTTAGCCCAGGCTGTCCCCTTGCCTGCCCCTGTAGGTTCAGCTGTACAGGTATTTATGTTGAACCCTAAGCAGAAAGTAGGAATTATTTATTACTCATTTATTTAAACCCATTTTATTCCATGAAAAGGATTTCAGACAGAGAACAGGAGATTGAGTATCAGCATCAGCTTTGCTGCATATCACCGTACCACTCCAGCAAATAACCGGAGCAGCAGCTCGGGCAGCAGTTGGATCTGACCCCATCACCCCAGCACCCTCCTGTGGAGCTCACACACTGCCATGGTCTAGGCCTGTCTTGTTGGCCCCAAGGACCCTTTATTTCAACTCCCAGGCCCCAGACAACCAGATCTCCTGCATCATAATCTATTCTAAGGAACTCTTGATCAAACTTTCTTCAATACACCCTCTTGGGGAAAATAAAAAATTAAGGAAAACAGTAAATGGTGGTTGATAATATCCTCAAGGAAGTCATACCAATTTCCATTTTGCTCAGAAAGGAAAATTTCACATTATTGAATTTACGGGCAAGACAATGCTTGCATCTTTCTTGTGGCAACTCTTTGTCCAAAAGTTACCCAGTTTTCTGTTTAATTTTGCCACCAAAGAGCCAACTAGGACCTGTCCAGTAAGTCTCACCAATGAAGTCATGGATGCCATCAGTGTCAGTCAAAAATGGCCAGAGTGCTTTCCTTGTCTTTGAAGCTGATGCCCAGATTACTTACAAGCTAGAGACTGTAGATATGCTTAGACTCATGAAAAAGAAGAAACGGGCCGGAAGCTAATGTTTGATACCTGAATGGTATATACTAATGGGACTTTTGTAACTGAGTGATTTATTCAGATTTTCCCCTTTTAAGAATTCCACGATTCTAAAACACAAATTAATTTTCCTGATACATATCTGTTCCCTCAGCTTCTTGAAATAATATTACCTATTATATTTTTATTGTGGTAAAACATATGTAAAATTTGCAATTTTAACAGTTTTTAAGTGTACAATTTATTGGTATTAATTACGTTCACAACGTTATACAACCATCATCACTATTTCCAAAATTTTTTCATCACCCCCAAATAGAAAATCTGTATCCATTAGGCATTAGGTCCCCATTCTCCCCTCCTCCAGACCCTCATAAGCACTGTTCTACTTTGTCTTTATGAATTTGCCTATTCTAGGTACTTCATATAAGTGGAATTATACAATATTTGTCTTTTTGTCTCCAGTCCATTTCATTTAGTATGTTTTCAGGGTTTATCCATGTTATAGCAGGTATCAGAACTTCATTTCTTTTTGTGGCTGAATAATATTTTATCGTATTTCTATACCACATTTTATTTATCCATTTGCATGTTGTTGGCATTTGGATTGTTTCAACCTCTTGACTGTTGTGAATACTCAATGCATACATATATCTGTTTAAATTCCTACTTTCAATTCTTTTGGGTATATAACTAAAAACCTAATAGTTAAATTGCTGGGTCATATGGTAATTCTTTGTTTTACTTTTTGAGGAAGCTCCAAACTAGTTTCCACAGCCACTATAGCACTTTCATTCCCACCAGTAATCTGCGAGGGTTCATATTTCTCCACGTCCTCAACAATACTTGTTGTCTTTTGTTGGTTTTTGTACTTTATTATAGCTACCCTAGTAGATGTGAAGTACTATCTCATTGTGGGGTTTTTTTTGCACTTTCTAGTGTCTAATAATATTGAGCATATCTTCATGTGCTTATTAATCATTTGTACATCTTCTTTGAAGAAATGTTATTTAATTCCTGTACCTATTTTTCAGTTGGGTTGTTTGTCTCTTTGTTGAGATGCAGGAGTTCTTCATATATTCTGAATGTTAAACCCATACTAGATATATGATTTGTGAATATTTTTTTCATTCAAAAGGTTATTTTTTCACTTGCTTAATAATGTTCTTTGATTCACAAAACTTTTTAGATTTGATGTACTCAGAATTACCTGTGTTTTTCGTTTGTTGCTCGTGTGTTTTGTGTAATATCTAAGAATCCATTGCTGAATCCAAGACCCTGAAGATTTGTCCCTATTTTATATTTAGGTTGCTGATCAATTTTGAGTTAATTTTTGTATATGATATGAGGTAGGAGTCCTACTTCATTCTTTTGCATATGCAAGTCTAGTTGTCCAGTATCATCTGTTGAAGAATCTGTTCTTTCTCCATTGAATGAACTTGGCCCCCTTGTCAAAAATTAATTGGTCATAAATGTTTGGGTTTATTTCTGGACTCTCAGTTCTGTTCTATTGGCCTTTGTATCTATCCTTATGCCAGTACCACAGTGTTTTGGTTACTTTTTATAGTAAGTTTTGAAATCATAAAATATGAGTCATCCAACTTTCTTCTTCTTTTTCAAGATTGTTTTGGCTATTCTGGGTCCTTTATAATTCCATATGAATTTGAGGCTTGGCTTTCCCATTTCTGGGGTGTTGCGGGGAAAAAGGCTGTTAAAATGTTATAGGAATTGCATTAAATCTGTAAATAGGTTTGAATGATATTGACAACAACATTATGTCTTTTCTATTCATGAATATGAGATGTCTTTTCATTTATTTAGATCTTCTGTAATTTCCTTGAGCAATATTCTATATTGTTAATATATACGAAATCTTTTACTTCCTTGGTTAAATTTATTCCGAAGTCTTTTATTTTTTCAGATGCTAATATAAATGGACTTTCCTTCTTAATTTCCTTTTCAATTGTTTATTTCCATTGTATACAAATGCACTTGATCTTTGTGAATTGGTTTTGTATTCTGCAATTTTGCCAAATTTGTTCATTGGTTCTAGCAGTTTTCTTGTGTATCTATTGGGATTTTTTTATACATAAGATCATGTCATCTGTGAATAGAGATAATTTTATTTCTTTCTTTCCAGTGTGGATGCCTTAAATTTCTTTCTTTTCCCTTTTTCCCCACTTGCCTAAGTGCTCTGGCTAGAATTTCCAGTACAATGTAAAAAAGAAAAAAAAAAAAAAGCAGTGTTTTCTTATATTGTTCCTAATCTTAGGGGAAAAGGTGTTAGTCTTTTACCATTAAATATGTCAGCCATGGGTTTTTTCATTAATGCCCTTTACAATGTTGAGGAAGTTCCCTTCTATTCCTAGTTTTCTGAGTGTTCATATTTTGAAAGTGTTGAATGTGATAATATCTTGAGTAGAGAATAACTGGGACATAAAGTAACTCTTTCCCTGGTCTCTGGGTCTCTTGCAGTACTGAAATTTCTGTGTAATTGCTTATCTAATAGAAACAAAATTAGTCCTAACCAATGGAGGGAATCACTCATGATTCTGGCAGATATCTGATATACAATCTTTGCCACTAGCCTGAACAGTTCTGCTTTCCTAGATCATGATTTATGCCATCTATGACTGTGAATCTACACTCCACACTTGCCTTGGAACTGGGTCTCTTGACTTACCAAAAACACTTTAGTCTCCAATCTCAGCTCTTTCCACCAAGTTGACGTTATCTGCAGAATACCAACATGAATTACTTCTTTTGACCACCCCCATCTGTGGCCCTTTTCTCAGTCCCTCGTGATCTATAAAGCCTTAAAACAGTCTCTCAGCATTTCTCGTCACGTACCCTCATACATGTCCTCCCCAAGCTTTTTGGACATTCCTGAGGATTCAGTTGTTAATGTCACTTCTGGCTTTCAGAGCCTACCTCCACGGAGTTCCCAGTGTCACTCGTGCATCCTATTTTATCTTATGGCCTGATGCAAAGGTAAACCTCAACTGCCTCTGATTTCCACAAAAAATCCACTCACACAGGTATGTGTGTGCAGCAAAATGCACTGAATGTTTGGGCTCATAACCCAAACATAACGAAGTATAACATCACATTTTATCGTTTAAAAAAATCTCCTCAGTCATTTATACTGTTTGAAGGTTTAGCCTCCCAAAATGTTTTATGTCCCCCTCTCTCTTTCACTCCACTGCTCACTATTATGCAGAGTAGTTCAGTTCTTTTTAGTCGATTCTAAACTGGGTTCTGGCATCCTACTGCAAATCAACGGACTCATTCTTGTGCGGGGTCTCACCCTCCCTTCTTTCCTCCACCGATAAGCAAAGAATCGTACTGAGATGTTCCTCATGTGAAGTAGTAGCAACTCCCTTAAATGATGAAAAGGTCTACAGTTCGTTTCAGTTTTAAATAATAGGGTCTCTCACACACACAAAAACATACACACACAAATAAAACTGTTTAAATAGGATATCATATATAATACCCTAATCCCACAATTCCCAAACTGTGTGCAGAGGTGTCCCAGAGTGCCATAGTAAACTCACAGGGGGAACTATGGGATGTTTTATATATTTGAGGGAAACACAGACACTGCACAAACTGCTAGCTCCAGGTGATTCATAGCTTCAGCACTAGATTGTTGTACCTTCCTTTCAATGATTTCATATCTTTGCAAAGCTGAGTTTTCTGTGGTCGTTTTGATACGAAGCAAATACTATACTAAAATTAATGTGGAAAAGGAAGTAAGGCTGGTGGGAACCAGTCTGTTTGAAGGATTGAAAATTTTTGCAGAGGCCAACAGGTGCACATATCCCATTAGTAAGTACAATAGACTCTCAGTTAACTGGCGGCCATAGGGATTGGTAGATGCCAGATAAATGTAAGTAGACTCTCCATTAATTGGCACTTAAGCAACTGGCAAAATTTCATGCAACTGGCAAAAAAAATTTTTGCCAGTTGCTTGAGAGTGCTGGTTGCTCAAGTTCTAGTTAACGAAGAGTCTACTATAATGGTGACTATTTAAGAATAGAATAAAAATCATTTTCTTTCAATTTATGTGTCTTATTTTTTTCAAAGTCTACTAAGTTGTTAAGCCATAAATATTTTAAGTCATTTGGATCTTACTACTTAATAACTGAAACTATTAGGTACTTCCTTTGGCCTGGGAGCCCTGGAAAAAAATTGCAAGAAAGTTTCAGGAACTATGCCATACTCTTTTATATAATTGTCATCTAAAAAAAAAAACCCTATATTTAACATGATGAAAAGGTAATTACATTAACTAATAGAAACATCCAGGAAAATCATTACTATAAAAAGCATTAAGTAATGAGAACATTATTGTAATTAATATTATCTCTTTTTACTATAAATACTTGAAAACTTGAAAAGGTATAAAAGCCTTAAATCAGGAAAGTCTTGGGAGATGGCCAAACACTGATTAACAAAACTGTTTAGAGAAATGAGATACTCTGGATAGTTAAATATTTCTCATTAACAGAATATTAATGAAAAATCCTGTTTCAACTTATGCAAAAACATGTTGGCCATTCTTCTGTCATGGAGGGTGTAATTTAAAAATATAGTTAAATTTCCTTCTGGTGATTAAGTAACTTGATAAGAGGTTATATCACTTACTCAGGGCTGCAGCCATAGTGAGAGGCAGAACCAGCATCTGGAACCAGGCTCAAGCATTTGAGAGATCACTAGGGTTCAGTACGTTTGGGAAATATCACATATTATATTCTACCTTAGAGAGCAGTGGCCACTGGCATATTAAAGGCTCTGAGAAATCCTGCCAGAAAGAAGTTTTTTAAAATTCGGTTTACTCTGCATTTCCAAATCCATTGACAGCAAAATCCTTTTTCACCTCACAGCTATGCTGTCCTGTTTCGGAGGGTGAGCTCTGGGGTCAGATTGCCTAGTTCAAATTGCAGCTCAACTGCTTAGCCATGTCCCTTAACTTCTCTAATCCTCATCCACAAAATGGAAATAATATGAATACCACTTCAAAGACATAAGAGGATTTGATGAGGAAATACATGTAAAGCACATACTAAGTGCTCAACAAATTTTACTAAAATTGTTATGTTAACATTCCTCAAAATTAGTGTTTGTAGAACATGATTTGGAAGTGCCATCAAAAGTATTCAGACAAAAGCATTTAAAAAAGCATACACAAGCAAACTGCTGTGAGTCTAGAACAGGCCACTGAGAACAAAAATTTATTGTAAGGCTTTCCGGTAGCACATGTTTGTGAGAAAGAAAGATGCTTTGCAATTCTGGCAAAGTTTGGGTTTTCAATAAGGAAAGAGGGTCCGGGCAGGTGGTAGCCATGGCTGGGACCTGCTGGTGTCTCTCTAGATGTTTGCAGGCACGCAGATGGTCCACAACAGGCTAAAGGGGAGCTGTGCTCAGAGGCAGATGCAGAAAGGGCGGAGAGAGAAGGGAGCACAGGCAAGAGCTGCTACTCCTACCCCAGTCCATGGAAAAGGCCTATCTGTCTTTCCATTAATTTAACCCTTTTCTTCAATTCACAAAGAGAAAGGATGGGCTTTCTCAGTTGTTGTTGTTTCCAAAGAGAGGTAAGTCGTGTTCTCTTTATTTGAAACAAAAAGCAGAGAATTATGGAGAGAAAAATACCAATTGATTTTTTTGTAAAAGGCAGGGAGGTTAGGTGAAACAATACAGAGTAAAGACAGCAGGCTTCATTTAGGTTAGTAAATTGGAAAATTAGGTTGGTAAATTTGATATTTCCTAGGGAGACGTTAGACAACTAGTACTGCCATTGTTCGTACAGTTGTATAGCTGTTCCTTGTCTATACAGCAAAGTATTTTACACACTATTGAAGAACTTTAATTACCTAACATCACTTCCACACAGTCAATAACCATGTCATCTTATTTACACAATGGAGCAATGGGTGAGTTTTAAATATTAATGTACAGTTGGGAGACAAATAGTTAGACTTGATGGACTGTAATGACCAAATAGATTTTTGGTTGAAAAAGGAATGAAAGATTATGTTTTCTACACATGCTTTTCTGTGATTAAGCTGTTGCTTCGATGCATTAGTCACACATGTTATAACTGGATAGTGTTGTATGACTCATCAAGAAATCTTTATATAACACAACATTACATAGGTAGGCTGCCTGATGTATTATTATTCCGTGTTGTAAAAATGTTTGTCTTTCCTGAATGCAATGATGAGCATTTGGTTCATTTGTTCAAGTCTCTTCGAGGATGATTTATCAACATCAATGATACTTAGAGATCTGAGAGCAATTAATGTTGTTTCAAGTAAAGTTAATATGGCAGCCCTACTGACAGTATCCAGAAAAAACATTACTTCTTGTATGGTTAAGATCACTTACTTTGTGACTGAAACTCTTAACAAATCAACCTCAAGAGTTCATTATATTTTTGTGAGTAAATTAGAGAAAGAATATGGCATGCCACAAAAAAATATATTTCCCCAGTCCAAATGTTAGTTTTATACACTATTAGTTAGCAGAGCCAAAATGAGCCATGTAAGCCTGACTGTTTTGCTTTTCCTCTTGTGGTATAGGATAGCAGTTTAATGTTTTATTTTGACAATTCAGAAACTTAAAGTACTATTTATTGTGCACATTAAAATATATTTGAACTACGCCATGTTTCAAATTCATCACAATTGTCACATATGCCATCCTCTGATAATTCTCTGCTCTGATCAGGTATATCTCAAAACTTTGCTTTTGCAAAGTGGCTGCTAAAAAGAAGGCAGCTCTTTCAGCAGGTTCTGTCTACCTGCCCAGCCCCTGATTTGAGGGAGGGGATAAGCAGGCAATGTGTAAGAAGTGTCTCCTGGTAGGAAGGGCTGGGAAGTACAAAATGGCCCTGGTGCCAAGTACCACCTCATTTAAGCAAAAACTGGGATTTGATGAGACTACACGATGAGGAGATGGTGCTTGTGTCGATGACCCGCTCCCCTCACCACCGGGATATTGGTGCTACATACAATCATGGAAGTATATCGATGCCTACTTCATTTTCACCAGAAAAAAAAGTATGTTTATTGCTTTCTTTTGACCAGTAGATTTTGCAGTGTGCACTTTGCTAGAGCTGAAGAGATGCAAAAAATTTCTTTCACTCTCCCAAAAAGATCTATATATTTTATTTCTTTTTCTTCCTTTTTTTTTTTTCTGGTTTGTGTGTTTCAAATTGCTCATGCTTTTAAAAGCCTCCAGGTATTTCTAGGTTGAGGAAAGTTGGCTCCATATAGAAATTAAAATATATTATTTTTAACTGACAAAGAAATTGCATTTATCTGTAGACAAATACATAGAAGCCAGGCTTCTTGGACACTTAGAGAAAATACAGGATGAAAACCTTTGAATAACAGACAGGGCTCCTGTGGCATTGTGTTGTTATGGCATATTAATACAGAACTCTTTGGAGTCTTAATTTACTTGAGCAGCCCCTATAAAAATGTATGCCAGAGAGTAGGGGGAAGGATGGGCAGCCAGAGAACTAGATGCCAAATGGCTGTCTGCACTGGCAGTGGCATCTGGTTGAGAGGTTGGCCTGCCTCCGGGACTCTTGGCCAACAGCACTGTTGTCTATACAGACGGCTGTGTAGCTGTTCAAGAGTCCAATAAATGTGTGTGTGTATTTTGGTAAGCTATTATTTCTGGGCCAAAGATTTCATTTTTACATCAGTTGGCACCAATTCTGTATTCAGTCCCCACCCACTGCTACATGTTAGTTTTCTGATCAAAAACATTGCATATAAATAAAAATGCACTAAGAGAAGAAAATGTTTCTTAATATTTCTCTTAAATCCAACAAAACATATATAGGTATAGCAGTGACATTATTCTAGATGGACTGTCTTCACTTCTATAAGCCAAAAATAAGGCAAAAATTCCCATCTGTGCAAACATTCTGATCTTCGCAGGATTTTGATAGAACTGACTTACAGAAACATCAGAAGTTACTTTAATCATCAGAAATATAATGGACCATTAAGAAATTTAAAGTCGAGTTGCTCTTTCAATGTTTCCAGAGAAACAAAGTTATTTTATAATTTTATAAATGTGGTCACTGCAATGACACCAGGAATTGCCACACGTCCAATTAAAGTCCTGGTCTATTGTGCAGAGTTATAGCCTCTCAACCTTTTAAGATTTTTCTACCTCAAAATCATTTACTTGGAGGGCCTTCCCAAACTAATTAAATTTAAACATCTATTGGATGGCCCCTTTATACAAAATACTGGGGGATACAAAATTGAGTAAGATATCGACCCAAAAAAAGTTTATAACTTCTTTCTTTCCATTCTGATGAAGAAAACGGGGAAACCTTTTAAACAAGTAACAAGACCACCAGGAAAAAGGTAGAAAAACTAAATGGAGGTTCAGAGAATCATATGGCATATACCAGGAATGGGAATAAAGAAATGAACCCCATTTTTGTGTTTCTTACTGAAACGCTTCAGCTGAGCTTAGTATTAAAGCAGGAAGGGTCCATGGTGATCATGCAATCTGATGTCCTTCTTCTATATTTCTGATGAGAAAACTGATGGCCAAAGAGAAAAAAATAATGTGGTCATCATCATAGAGTAATTAGTATGAGGACATGGATCTGGTTCACTCTCAGTGCTACTCCTCATAATTTTAGAGCTATTACATATTTAAAATGAAATTTGCAGGACATCCTTTAAAATGCCATGGCATAATTTTGTAAGATAACAGTAAACTCAAAGTGACTATGACTTTCATATACAAGCCAATCAATGGAAGGCTACCCCCAAGTCCCTCTTATAAAACTATATAAAGTATATAGCTTTATACTCTGGGCCACTATCCACCTCCCCTAATCACTGCAGGGCCAGGTACCAGACAACGAGAGACAGCCCCTACACACCAGAGCCTGCTGAAATTACCCACATTAAACCAGCTTACTCTGCCTTTCCCATTCCTTTCCACAAAAACCACAATTAAGGCTCTTGACCACGTTTTCTCCTCACTCCCTCTGCCTCCAGACCAACCCTGGTGCCTCCCTCTGTTGCCTCTTGTATAGTATGCTGTGCCTCCTGTTTCTAAGGATGTGGGAACATAAAACTCTGTCCTTTATACCATTCATTTTTGTGGCTATATGTTTTACCATACCTGATTAAAACAAATCCCAAATATATTTAGAAACCACCACTCTGGTGCCAGTGGCATCAAGCTGACACATCTCTATTAGCCTGAAGTCTTTGAACAACCTAAACACACAACTGTCACCTACTGTTTCCTTTCCATTCTTAGCAAATATCCTTCTGCTCTAATTTAGTATCTCAGGTGGCATGTCTGTAGGAATAGAAGATTCTGGATCAGACTCTATCACATTTCTCATTAACAAATGAATAAATTAAATTTCTAGGTTTCTTCATCGACCTTGTGAGCTTAATTAACGTGAGTTTATTCCTAATCAGGTCTTGATTTAGCTGACATCTGTCTTGTGAGCCTGTTGGTGAGAGTCATGGTCTAGAGCCTTGCTTCTCAAAGTGTGTGGTCCTTGGACCAGCAAAATCAGCATCACCAGGTAGCCTGTTAGAAATGTAGGATTAAATCGCAGGCTCCAGTCTAAACCTACTGAAGAATCTGTAGTTTAACAAGATCCCAAGTGATTTGTATGTGCATTAAAATTTGAGAACACTACTCTAAAGCAGGAACAAGCAGACTTTTCTTAGAACTAAATAGTAAATATTTTAGCTTTTGTGGGATACATTGTTTTTGTTGCAGTTACTCAACTACCCCATTTTAGTACAAAAGCAGCCATAGACAATATGGAAACAAATAAGCTTGGGTATGTTCCAATAAAACTTTATGTATGGACACTGAAATTTTAATTTTATGGAATTTTAACATCACAAAGATTTTTTTCAACCACTTAAAGTTGTAAAAATCATTCGTAGCTTGCAAGACCTTACCAAAATAAGTTACAGGCAAGATTATCATACTGGCCATAGTTTGCCTACCCTTGCTGTAGACCATGGCAAATCCAATAGGATCAAGTTATTTTATGATGTGAGGCATTACCTGTTGACCCACCCCAAAATTGGATTTGACAATCTTTCCTCTCTAAATTTCCAGAGATGGATTACTTTGTTTTGAGCAAACTTGATAAAACACAATTCAGTATTTTTAAAATAATTAAACATTTAAATTAAGACCACAGGAATTCTAGAAGGTAGGAATTAACTGAGTGAGGTACCTCTCTAATGGAACTGTACTATAATTTGGAATGTCAGTGTTTTCTTCGAACTGGCAACTTCCAGTTTATTTCATGTGGTTGCCTAAGTTGCCTGACTATGAGAAGCAATGAGAAAGTGATAGACCAATAACCCCTCCTACAACCATGCTCTCATATGCAACAAGAATGATACAAAGCTTATGTAACAAAGTGCAGACAGAAGTGGTCACATAGTACATATTATCTGATTTTTAATCCATGTTTATGTATGCCAAATGGCAGAAACATTCTGGTCTGCTGATTGTCACCATTTGCATAGCAAGATACCCACTTGGAAGCAGACCGCACTCACTAGTCAGTCTTGCCACCATCTAGTTAATCCATCAGCCACAGAAATGGTCTGGCCATCCCCACTGGGTTCATTTTTCCCACTGAGATAAGGCAGTTGACCATGCAATTCTAATTAAGGATATGAAGTGAGTGGTGAATTCAGGATATAATTCTTACTGTTTGAATCATCAGATATTTTTCTCAGATTGAATTAACTAAGAAATAAAGAATTTCACTTATGATGCTTTCAGTAGGGACTTCAGATAACTCTAAAGCTCACAAATGTGATACACTTAAATTTCTAGACATCTATTTCACAATAATAGTTCTATAATCTGAATGAATTTTTACTTTTTTAAATTAAATCTTATTATATAAATTTATAATTTTATATATTCATTCCCAATTCTAGAGCTTGGATATATATCAGAACTACTTGGGGAATTTTTTTTACAAAGTCAATGCCCGTCAGTCTCTCCAAGACCAATAGAATAACAATATTAAGTGGTGAATACTGGCAGCTCCATTTTAAAAAAAAGTTCTGTGATTCTGGTCAAGATGGTGGAGTAAGTAAATGCTGTGCTTGCATCCTCTCACAACCACATCCAAACAATAACTAAATACAGAACAACCATCACTGAGAATTGCCTGAAGTCTAGCTGAACAGATGTCCTATATATCTAAGGATGTATAGAAGAAGCCACGTTGAGGCAGGTGGGAGGGACAGAGAGGCAGAATGGCTGGTCCCACACCCACGTGTGTTGGGTAAAAATCAGGAGGGATATCCCAGCTGTAGAGGTCCACCTTGAGGAATGAGAGTTCCCAGCCCCACACCAGGCTCCCCCAGCCCAGGGTTCCAGTGCCAAAAAGAGAAGTCTTCAAAACTTCTCTTAATAACCAGTGGAGATTGTGGCTGAGTGACACAGAGGGCTGCTAGAGTCCCAGGCATTCCTCTTAAAAGGTGCACACATGGACTTACTTGCTGACAGACTTACTCACTCTGAGCTCCAAAACTGGGGCAGTAGCTCAAAAGGCACCAGGAATGTATGGGGATGAATTGAATTTTCTGGCTTTGTTGAGTTCTCGTCTCACCCAGGGTGCCGACCCAAGAGGCCACCATATCTGAGTCTACATCAATCTGACCAATACCATTCACCTGCCCTCATGAGTCCTTGAGATCCCAGCCCACCCAAATTGTGGCCCCACCCATACCCCTTCTAATGACTTTTCCATATAAATGGCCTGTCTTGGCTCATGCTGCAGACTTCCCTAAAATCTCTCAAAGGTTCACAAACCCTAAATAAGCAGCAGCTGGCCTCAGTTCACAGCTAAGGATCTCCTAGGCACCTCCAAGCCCAGCACAAATGACAGCCATCTTTAGATCATTTTGTGGCTTATACCAAGTGGCCCTGAGCAGGACACAGGCAACTGGTGACTTTGGCCTGCAACAGAGTCCATCCCGAGAGGCCCCAGAATCAACACACCCAGTGGCCAGCTTCAGACCATACCAGAGCAACACAGAACCACCTCCACAAAAGATACACCCAAATGGCAGACTGGGCAGGCACCAGAGCCCTGCTAAAGCAAATCCTGCTACATAGGGTCAGCTTCTACACAACAGCTCCTCCACTATAGTCATAGACAGTCCTAACAACCAATCAGACTGAGTGCCAGTCCCTCCCATTGATGCGCAAACAGCAACCAAGGCTCAACTACAACAGGACAGCACACACAATGCACACAAGGGACATACTTGGAGTAACCAGCTCAGGTGACCAGGGAGACTGTGCCTCACAGGACACCTACTACATAAGGCCCTACTAAGACAAAGAGAAATAGAAGTCCTACCTAATACATAGAAACAAACACAGGAAGGCAGCCAAAATTGGGAGGGGGAAAAAAAAAAAACATGTCCTACTGAAAGAACAGAACAAAGCTCCAGAAAATAACTAAACAAAATGGAGAAAAGCAATCTACCAGATACAGAGTTCAAAATAGTGCTTATAAGCACATTCAATGATCCCAGTGACAACTTCAACAAAGAAATAGAAAATATAAAAATGGAGATAGAAAATATAAAAATTAAAAGAAAGAAAGAAATGAAGAGTGCACTAGAGGCCTGGGCTTCTGGCCAACTGAAGGACCAGCTGAAGTCTCATGGGCCTTCTGCCCCTACCATGGTCCTTAACACTCACTGTGTGCAGAAAGCTGGGGCACTCTAGCAGAACCTCCCACTGGGGCCAGACTGCAGCTGTTGAGGTCTGAGGAACGCAAGGGCCTTACCCAGATGATGCAACACTGGACTTTGGGCTATTTTGTGTTCAGGATGAGTGCGTATGGGACAGAATGGTAGCCACCCAGTGAAGCACTTCTGCCCTTCTTTCATAATGTGTACTAGTAGCCCGTATGGGACTGTCAGCTCTACTATATTTCCCAGCTTCCCTTGGGGTCGGCATCACCATATGACTAACATCTCTCTCAGTCAATGTGAGCAGAAGTGACTTGCACCATTTCTGCAACTAGCCCTGGTGGGAGCACTTTTCCCATGCTACCTTCTTGTTTCTGCAAACTGAACCCAGAACCCAAAATGCCCAGTGAATCAGAAAAACAATCTATAGGACATTTTGAAGGAGGCAACATATAATGGGACCCAGCAAATGGCCCCACATGTCTGGCTGTATACTTTTGTGAATTTCTGGGAACCTAGAGCAGAGGTCACAAACTGGCAATTCATGGACTCCATGAGACTCACAGCAACCATAGGAAGAAGGGGATGTGCTATGGAAGCATCAAACACCTACCTGCTAGAAAGGAGAAATGGACAAGGGAGTTGAGGATTCAAAGCCAAGGGAACATAGCCTGCAAAGGTATAGAGTTGTTCTGAATAAGTGCAAGAACTACATCACTACACACTCCTCAAACTGGAGGCTGCAAAATAAGAGTGCCTGATACACTTTCTCAAGCAACTAGTTTATTGCATGATTTGGAAGAACCAAGTACTTTAATAAGAAACAGCTTCTCGCAGAAGAGCAGGGGAGGGGAGAAGAGCCCAGGAAAAACAGTCCAGTTTCTGAAGTTTCACCCAGGTGCAGGCCAGCTGTGGACCTAAAGCAAGGGTAGCCTCTCTTGTCCCCTGGGGCAATAACTGAAATGAAGACTACAGTACAAGGAATCAACAGATTAGATGGAGCAGAGGATCAAATCAGCAATTTGGAAGATAAAGTAGCAAAAAACACTCAATCAGAATAGCAAAAAGGAAAAAGAACCCCCAAAAACCGAGGACAGTTTAAGGGGCCTCTGGGACAACATCAAGCATATCAACATTTGCATCGTAGGGGGTACCAGAAGAAGAAGAAAGAGAATAAAGAATTAAAAACCTTTGGAAGAAATAATGATGGAAAACTTCCCTAATATGGTGAAGGAAATAGACATATGACCCCCAGAAGCTCAGAGAGTCCCAAACAAGGATGAACTTGAAGAGGTCCATGCCAAGACACATCATAATTAAAATGCCTAGGGTCAAAGATAAAGAGAGAATCTTAAAAGTAGCAAGAGTAAAGCATTTAGTTATCTACAAAGGAGCTCTCATAAGATTATCAGCTGATTTCTCAACAGAAGTTTTGCAGGCAAGAAGGGATTGGAATTAAGTATGAAAAGCAAGGACCTACAACCAAGATTTCTACCCAGCAAAGCTATCATTTAGAATCCAAGGACAGATAAAGAGCTTCCCAGAGAAGAAAAAGCTAAAGGAGTTTATCACTATCAAACCAGAATTAACAAGAAATGTTAAAGGAACTTCTTTAAGAAGAAGGAGAAAAAGAAGGAGATAAAATATATGAATAATAAAATGGCAATATCTTCATACTTATCAACATTACTTTAAATGTAAATGGATTAAATGCTCCAATCAAAAAAATAGTAGCTGAATGGATAAGAAAACAACACCCTTACATAGGTATGCTGCCTGCAAGAGACTTACTTCAGATTGGAGGACATTCAAAGACTGAAAGTAAAGGGATGAATAAAGGTATTTCATGAAAATGGAAACAAACAACAAAAAAGCTGGGATTGCAATACTTATATCAGACAAAATAGACTCGAATCACAGCTATAGTATGGGACAAGGACCCAGTAATCCCACGTCAGGGTATTTATATGAAGAAATCCAAAACTACTTCAAAGGGACATGTGCATCTGTAAGTTCTTTGCGGCATTATTTACGATGGCCAAGATATGGAGGCAACCTGAGTACGTCAGTGGATGAATGGAGGCAACCTGAGTGTACATCAATGGATGCCTGGATAAAGAAGAGGTGGTATGTATATACAATGGAATATTACTCAGCCATAAAATAAAAATGAAATCTTGCCATTTGCAAGAACAAGGATGGATCTAGAGGGTATTGTGCTGAGTGGAGTCAGAGAAAGACACATGATTTCACTTATACATAGCATCTACAGAAAAGGATAAGGGAACAAACAAAACAGAAACAATCTCATAGATACAGAGAGTATTTTGATGGGTGCCAGATGCATTGGCGGGGAGATGAGAGAAGGGAGAGGGGATTAAGAGGTACAATTGGTAGTTACAAAATAGTCATGGGGATTAGAGCATAGCATATGGCATATAGTCAGCAGTAATGTAATAACCGTATGGTATCAGATTGGTGCTGGATTCGTTTGGGTGATCACTTCATAAGGTATATAAATGTCTAATTACTGTGTTGTACATGTGAAACTAATATAATATTGTATGTCAACTGTAATTGAAAAATAAAACAATATTTTTTTAAAAGTTCTCCCATGTTACTCCAATGTGTAGTGGTTGAGAACCACTTCTTTGTTGATTACCAAATAAGAGTAATATACTTTATTATTAAACATTGCTATTTTTTTCTGAAAATTTTGTAAGACACACCTTTTTATAATTTAAATGTGAATTGGAAACATTATTAAAATAAAAAGTTTTAAATCATTGTGATTCTTCATGAAATCTACTTCCAGAATATCCTTAGGATCAGTGTAGATACTACCAAAGCCTAGGCCTCCTTTATTTTTGCCTTTTTATTTAGATAAATTGGCTTTCAACATTGATTAAATATGATTCAACAGTCACATATACCCTAATGTCCTAGAAATATGGTGGTTTTCTTCTCAACACTGTTTCAAAAACTATAATTGCATTATACTGCCTCTCTCTGGACTTGCAACACTTCCATTCTTGTTAGATGATTAATATCAAAACAGATATATAATAAAGTCTAAAAAATAAACTTCCCTTGATGTTATTTTTATTTTTATATTTCATGCTTGGTTTTTTACTCTCTAAATTCCACCAAAATATGGGATTGTGCTAAATAAACATTACTCAGATCTGTGTTTACCATCACCCAAGAAGTTTTAAGGACATTTTGATGGGGATTTGGGAGAACTGAACAGTCTGGCTTCTTCTTGCCTCTGCCCCACCCCATCAATTCCAGCTTCTGTGCCTCTGAGAAACATCTGACTAAATGACGGTAGCACCTTGGGACATCTACGACCCATAGATACCACTCATCTTTTCCCAGTTTTCACTCAGGGATAAATGAGCATAAAGTTTTTTTAAATAAATTTTGTTATTGTTTTGGAGTGTGGAGGAAAAAGGACAATTGTTAAAGCACTTGATCATGTAAAATGAAAACTGAAGGTAATTTGACTATCAAAATTTCAAACAGTTGCATTAATAATAATTAAATTGTTAATTATTGAGTGCTTTCTATGCTAGGCAATATACTAGGGTGTTTTACATGCATTACCCCATTTAATTCTCACAGTAACATTATAATATAGGTTGGAAATGCTTCCATTTTACAATTGAGAAACTGAAAAATAAGATTAAGTAACTTACCCAAACTCACACAGCTAGTGAGCCAAACCAAAGTTTGAAAGCAAGTCTTTAGAATTTCGAAAGCCACAATTCTAACCATTCTATACACAGTCCAAAACTAGCACAGTGAAGGCAAACAACTTCCTTTTCTATAACCTAAAATAATAATAATAATAAAAGTAAAAGGATGAACTGGGTTCCTTCTGTCTTTCACACTTTGCTTGCCTACGGACAAAACTTGACTCAGCTAGTAATCAGTCAGCTCAGACGGGTTAATAACCTCCTGACTAATCTATTACCAACTGGTTGATTTAGTAAAAGCCATCAAGCTGCCAGCAGTTTTGAGTAGCTGCCTCAGGAAGATGTCTCCAATTTGGAGTTGAGACACGGGATTGGGAGTACTCAGACTACCGGTGTTTTCAGAGAAATAATCAAATCTGAGAAAAATAACTAATTAATTTTTTTAACTAAGTGAATGTCACACACCCTAGGCTTGTGCCTGTGATTTTCTTTTTGGCATCAACATATCTTAATCGTTATTGTTCATACATGTAAATAAATATACTGAGTATATGCACTTGTGTGTGTATATACAAGTATGTACACACAGATTACTAGCAGGTGAGCATCAACTAAACCAAGTGTGAATTGTGTTATTTTTTAATCTTTTCTTCCACAACTGGTAGATTTAAACCTCTACCGGTCATCTCGTCAAAATACAATTTTAGTTCTGAAATAAAATAACAAGAGAAACAATTTATTATAGCTCACTGCCAATGTTGCCAGATAACTACAAAAAAATAGAGTGTCTCAGACAGAAATATCAATAACTTTAATGCGTGTGATTTGTTAACAGGGAAGAAAACAAGCAAACTTGCTCTCCGCTGGCTGTCACTAATATTTATTCGTCCAGTGACTGTTAATCAAACCAAGTTTACAGTCCCGTATAGCACCTGTCACAGGTGCTGATCATTAATCAGCTATTACAGCAGTTTATTCTGCTGCTGACAACTCGCAATTTTCCACTGATTCAGCTAGTTTGTCAGGTGGGAATTATGGCATAGCGCATGTGACAAAACACATCACCCTTCTTTTTTTTTTTTTTTTTTTGCATTTTCAGGCTTCTCTCTCCTGCTTTCTCCCCCTTTTTAGACAAACAATATCTGGGAACTCAGAAGTAATAAGGCGGAATGCATAATTAATTACCCAGCTTGCTCTAATTAGGGATGAATAAGTTGTGTCCCTCTCATCATCACAAATGTGGTGATGGGTAATACCAGTTTATGCTGTATTAACTGCAAATATGCAATCCTTCTGAGAGCACTTTTGTTGATGAATTTGATGAATGTGACAATAATTAGCAGAGACAGATGAGAGCTAAATTACTACTGACAATGTAATGCTATCCTGCTCGAGGGCCTGGGAACGTGGCAGGATAACATGGCAGGGACCTGGGCCTCATTTCTAATTAATAGTCTTTTTTTCTTTTTTTTTTTTTTTTGCCAGTGGGGGAAAAGGAGTAACGGTAATTGTTTTCGTCAAAGGCTGCAGGGAGTTATCAGGGTAATAAAGTTAATTAGCAGAACAAACATCCTTTCACTACCTTACCAGTCTGCGGAAAAGAGGGTAATTCAAACTGCAGAAAGATATGACTAGATGGGGTGATATGAAAAGAAATTTTACACAGGAGACCAACAGAGGAGAATGATTTGCTCCCTTCGTTTCTTTGGCTTAAATGCACGGAAAAAAATTAGACAGCCTCTTCTTTCACTTCACAAAGTTGCTCATGTAACGAACTTTATTGTTACGGTTTTTAGTTTGGGAAATAAAGTTAGCTTAGATGAAACTCCACCTTTTACTTCTTGTCTAGGTAGTGATTGGTTTATTCAACTTCATCTTTATTCAAGTGACAATTTTGGGATGCCTCAGGCATAGGAGTTCGAACATCTGCCCAACAGACCATTTAGCTGCCTTTCGTCCCACAAAAATCTGTTTAGGTCTCTGAATCTTCTGGAGAAAGTACGAAATTCTTAAGCGATTTCTACCATGTAGTATTTGTTTATTTCCCTGTGTAAGTTAAAATTAAAAAGGGATTTTTAAAAAACACAAGCTATTTTGTTCTATTTTTATTGTCTCAGAAAACCACCTTTATTAAAATGTGACAATATTGCTTTCATTCCCATTGCAGCATTTTATAAATACAAGTAACCAATCAAAAAGGTGAAGAATTTAATGGATCTCAGTGTTATATTAGTTTTATTCAGTTCAGTAGCATTGCTTGACATACATAGGTACAACATAAAGGGAAAACATCCACCAAATATCCTAAAGTCTTTGCAAGTTCATTTTCTCTCTTTAAATATCATTAGTGACTGGGCTCTTTTAAATAACAAACACTTGAAATCATTTAATATTAAGTAAATAACATGGAAGCCTGCTGCCTTTCAAAATAATATCCATAAGAAAGTGTTTATGGATTTTTATTTCTTTTAGGTACATTTCAAAAAAATTACCTTATACTTTTAAAAATCATTAGATACCCCTCAAATTTTATACACACACACACACACACACACACACACACATATATATATATATATATCATGAATATAAATGTGCACACATTTGTTTTGATTCTACTAATAAGTTAAAAACATAAGGAGTGAGTCAGTGGTTGGCCCTACTTCTGTGTTTGACAGCATGACACTGGACGGGGCGAAATTCCAGCATAGGATCCTGCATGAATGGGCTTCCAGCAAACATGGGGAAATGGCCCTAACTCCTAATACCTACATTTTAGAAGTGCTACGCTTGTCCCCAAAGACAAAAGCAGTGTGAGAGTAGAGGACATAATTAAGAATGAACTAAAAATCAGAAAGCCTGAGTTCTTTACTGGCTCATTTACTAGCATCTGTGTGATCATGAGTATTTCTCTGCCATGCCTCTGATCCTCAATTTGTTCACCTGTGCAATGGGTACCTTCCCTATTGACCTTATGGTGTTGCTGTTGACATAAAAGAAGTCATTTTTGTACTTTGGAAACCAGGAGAGAATCTATGAATATACTGTTAATGTTATTACAGGATAGAATAAAAGCATGAGAAATAATCTTGACAAAAATCCATCTCCTTTTAATAGCCCTCCCATATGTGATTAGTCAGAAACCAAAGCTAAAGGATTTGACAAGAAGTTTTTATAAGAGGGACTGAAATCTAGCCTTACTTTGTGACTTTGCTGCTAAATGTATTAGAGAAATTATCATTGTAAAAATACCTGCAAATTCATTTGATCAAAGCTAACCTTTTCAAGATTATCTTAGTCTCTTGTTAGAAGAGCCTATTAAAGTCAGGACTAGAAGGAAACCAATCATTAGTCAATATAGCAAGATCTGTTAGGCTTTTCAAGTGAACATCCATTTGAAAACACCTGTTTCTCAGACAGGCATACACACACACACACACACACACACACACACACACACACACACAAATTTAGGTTGCTATACTTTGCTGTGTATTTTTATGTTTTTACCATATAATCAAACTATCTTGGAAAAAATCTGGAAGTGAAAGCCACATTGGATACTACTTTCAACAAATTGTAGCAGTTGTTATTTAACTACTATGTGAGGTAATAAATTATAAATTCACTGAGAGAGAGAGAGAGAGAGAGAGAGATTGAGAAACTATGAAAGGTCACCAAAAGCAAATGTGAACTTGATTTTTGTTTTAAGAAATGGGAGCATGTTTGTTTGTTTTCTTTGGCACCTACACTGAATTTACTGGATGTTCTGGTCTTTTCTCTCTAGCCACTATCTCCTTTATTAGAACACAAGATATGTCCTTTTGGAAATGTAATGGAGTCCAATCAATTTAATTTCATTGATCTCCAAGGACTTTTGAAAGTTATAAAAACTTGCTGTGGGATTCTGACATGCCTGAAGTCACTAGAAAAGAAGTTTGATATTCAGAACCTCATCAAGAGGTTCTTCTCATCCTTGGATAGAGACCAAAATGGTCCTTTCAAGTAAGTAAGAATTTCCAATATTAGCCTATTGGGTGAGCTAAAATCCTTAGTGAAAAAGTACATTACAGCGAGTGATTCATTAGTCAGATACTGTCGGCAGTGGCTGCACATATGGTTGGTATTATTGTGAATGTTCAGGAAATTTAGCTCAATCATTTTCTGTTTACTCTGATTTTCTTTTGGCCATTGTTTTAGAGAATATTTTGACAACTTCTATGTTCTTGAGGGCTCTGGGCCATTTTTGTTTCCTATATGAGTGCAGAAGAGTGTAAGGTGGTTAAATAATTGCAAAGGACTAGAAATAAACCATAGTTTATTTTTTCTAGATTTTTAAAATTTTTATTAAATTTGTTGGGATGACTTGGTTAATAAAATTATATAGGTTTCAAGTGTACAATTCTGTATAATACATCAGCTGTATATTGCATGTGTGTTCCCCACCCAAAGTCAAATCTGTCACCATATATGTGACCCCATTTAACCTTGTCTATTTCCTCTTCACCCCACTTTCCCTCTAGTAACCACAATATTGTTATCTGTGTCTATGAGTTTTTGTCTGTTTGCTTGTCTTATTTGTTCATTTGTTGCTTTTAGTTTTATATCCCACCTATGGATGAAATCACGTGGTTCTTGACCTTTTCCTTCTGGATTATTATGTTTAGCATGTTTTTCTCAAAATCCATCCATGTTGTTGCAAAATGCAGTATTTCATCTTTTCTTATGGCTGAGTAGTAGTCTATTGTTTGTATGTACCATCTCTTCTTTATCCAATCATCTATCAAAGGGCACTTTAGTTGTCTCCATGTCTTGGCCACCATGACTAATGCTGCAGTGAACATAAAGGGTACATATACCTTTACGAGTAATTGTTTTCAAAATTTTCAGGTAGATACCAAGAAAAGGAATTGCTAGGTCATATGGCAACTTTATTCTTAATTTTTTGAGGAAGCTTCATACTGTTTTCCATAGTGGCTTACCAATTTACATTCTCACCAGCAGTGTATGAGGGTATCTTTGTCAAATTTTTGACTTAGAAAATTATTTAAATATCTGTAATTAAAGTGCTACATCACTGTCTAATGAAATTACAATACTGCTTAATGACATTAGGAAACTACATGCAAAAAAATATTTGTACACAAGGTGGTGATATTAGCAACCAACTACAGTGCTTTTATTCTGCTAAAAACCACAATAAATAACAACAGATTATTTTCCCTGAGTGATCTTCCAAAGGTACGTTCAGGTGTTCATATAATGATAGTATGTAAGGGCACAGCGCATGTAGAAAACCTGTCATCACATGTCATTAAAGTAGCAGGGAAAGAAGACAAAAAAAGGAGTTAGAAACTTCTAAAGAATAGAATTACATTTACATATAGTAAGGATTCAAGTGTTCACCTTTTAATGCATTAGTTTCTACTGACACCTATTTGAATATTTAAGTCCAAAGAGTAAATCTTAAATGTAATATTGTTTCTGTGGCTCCAATAAAACATTCCCACTCCCCGGAAAGACTTCTTCAGAAAGTATTTTACTCACAACCCTCCCCTGCTTTTCCAACAGTTTTTCTTATGCTAGTCCTAACTGCAGTGTTGGTCCATGGAGGACAGTGTCTTTCCCTCCGTTCATGTTTCTTGTATTGAAATTCAAGTTTTTAGATTTCTATTTGCATAATTCAAAGTAATTTAAAAAGTGAAACTGATAATAATAAATTATAAACCTTTCTCATAAAATATTGGGCTTGTTAACCTTATCATCAATACTAAAATAAAAGTTAACTAATATATGCCAACACAAACCCATTTGTATTTTTTTGTTTATTGGTACATTAATAATAACTTTTAAGACATAAGTAATTTATTTTATTATTTAGCCCACAAAATCCAGTTATTTATTACAGTGAAGTATATTTAATCCCAGAAAGCTCTTTTTTTTTTTTTTAAGTAAAGGATTGTATCAGTAGGAACACAAAACTTGCTGGTTACAAGGTTGTAAGCTGTGTGCCATGAATCAAAAAAGTAGACAAACGTGTTTTCAATTTTAAGATTCTTCTCCCAAGATGAAAAGAGCAGCAATAGTTATTTGCAAGTTAGAAACCCAAATATCTGTTCTTGAATTATCTAAATGTGAGTCAGAAACTTAAACCCAAAGAAAAGTAATAAATAATGACAACAGATGTTTGTAAACCTGTGCTCCCCTGTTCAGTGTTTCTATGTGTTGTTTTTCCTTGATGGGCTGTCAGCCGCCTCTCACCTGGGAGTAGTGATATCTTATCAAAGCCCAAACAGGTCCTCTTCACAACAGACAGATAATAGTGCCTTTCAATTTATCATACTGGAAGTCTAAAAGAACCATGGGAACGATTGGTCAGGTGACAGCTTGATGGACAGTTTGACGGCTCTTAAAGCATCATGGGAAATGGTTGTCACCTGATGTTTAGAGCAACCAGGGAGATAACCTTCAGAATGATGAGGAAAACAAAAATCTGAATATTTGTATAAGATTCAGTGGCATCAGTGTTCACTTAAGTGATAATAGGTATGAATTCAGATGACTCCAAATGTTATTATCAAACCTGAGAGATTTCTCCAGGTCCAGAGGTGCCCTTCATCTCTTTAGATGCCTTTTACATTTTTATTCAAATGTCTTCGAAAAATATATACATACTATAGGGATTTTGATTTTAAAGAGATGATATAAAATATATTAAGTATTTAACAATATGCTAAATATATTAGCTGACCATCAGTAGTCTCCAGCTTTGAAATCTGCTTTTTTTTCTTTGACAAACTCCTTGTACACCTTTTCCTAAATATAGTTTGCACATTACAGTTCTAATTATAAAGGCTATCATGAAGAATCACGTGGATCATATTTTACACCCTGGACTAATTCAGCCTAATGAAGATCAGCGTAGCCTTGCAGTGAGAAACAAAAGAGGAGAAATCAACTTGAACATCTTTGGCACAAAAATGTTTGAATCTGTATTTATTCATTCATACAGCCACCAAACACGAATTGAGCACTTACTACACACAAGGGTATCTGCTGAACACATAAAGATGAAAAAGATAAACCCCCAGCTAATAAGTTGCTAACAGTTTGAGAGTGAGAATAGAGTTTTAAATTAATAGAAAATAGCAGAAGATCAAGAGAGCAGTGCACATCCACTGCCTTCTAGTCGGTGATGCGCACACACAGTTGTTTACAAAGTTGTCCCCTTCATCTCTTCTCCTGTGGATTGTTTGTGCATTTCAAAATAGCTTTATGGTCTGATCTGAAGAAATTCTGCCTGAAAATTAGGATTCCCAAGGGAAAATAAATAAGCACTCAATGTTTATTATACATTTATTGAGTTCCTCCAAAATTTAAAGAATATTTTCAAAAACAGTAGGGAGGTAAAAAACTTGAAATGCAATTGCCATAATTAAGGACTCTAGACATCACAGACCCTCAGTTCCTTAGATATTTTAGCTACTTTTTTTTGTCAGAACAGATACTCAATAAGTTTTTATTTTCAAATAATAGCTCACATACTGAAAAATTATGACTAGAATAAAGGACTCCTTTATACCCGTCATCCAAAATTCTCCAATTGTTAATATTTTGCCACATTTGCTTTTATCATTCCTGTCCTCTTCCACATCCTCCCTCCTTCCTCCCTCTCTTGTTTAGCTATCTATATAATATTATATATTTTATTTTTTAATAATTTTAATAGAACAAAACGAGCTTAGATTTGTATCTGATTCATCTCTATATTCCTTCACAAAACCTAGCAACTGCCTTGTATACACTTAATAAATATAGATGAATGAATTAATGATAAATAATATTCAACCTAAACCTAATCTTTGATCTTTTAGATTTGTGTTCATACATAAATATAAAAGTACTATATTATTTGTCTAGAACACAGTATTTTACAAAATATGAATCTTGTCCCAACTATGTCTGATCAATAAGTGACTTAATAAAATAAAGAATACAATAAAGTAAAGAAACTGCAGCAGAGATGTCAAGTGGCTTTCCAAAGAAAGTATAAGAGCTCAGGTACTGCTGGCTCTTTGCCTTTCGCTGGGACAAATACACCAACTACAGATCCTGGACAAAAAGCAAGGATTTAAACAGAAACTGTCTTTCTGAAAAACATCCTGGTGCCATTATTGAAACTGGTACCATTTGGCTGCTTGACACTTGTGGGATAAGGCTCTGCTTTCACAAATTTTGATGCTTTGGATTCACATTCCAACATGATTTTCCAAATTCAGTTGTGCCAGACCCAGACAAGACAGACAAATTGTAAGAGCACCATTAGTGTTTTCCAGGGAACTGAGAAAAGCCAGTAAATAATTAAAATGACTGTGAACAGCACAATGTTCTCCATGAAATTCTTCTCAAGAAGACACATTATTTGGGGTGGGGGGGAAATGAAGCTGAAGTTTGCAAATGCAAAACAAAATGCTTTTGAGTGCCATATGCAAATTCAAATAGAGACTGATAAAAACACATTTTGCTTATTTCAAATTGGGAGGGCAAGATGTGGGAAGTGATTTATAATAACTGATACATGGACAAGGTCCAAATGCTATGGAGCAACTGAATTCAGAATCATTTCTGAATCAGAGCTGTGGTTAAAATTCTTTTCCTTTCCTTAGTGAAATAAACCAATGGAGCATCAGGTCATAACAGGTCCCAGATGTAGTCCCTAACTCACCTGATATGAATTAAGTTTCATTGTTAACAACTAATATAGTCCTTTAAGCCAACTAAATAAGCTAAATATAAAGCCAGAACCAAAGTGTTATAATATATTCCATAGTAATGCCTCAATTTGTGTTCTGGAAACTTAGAATTAATACTAGGGTTGAAATTTGAATCAATCTAAAATTTTCACAGAAAGCAATTTTCACACTAAAAATTCTACAAAAATAAAAATATGATTTTAGCTGTTATAAAACCATTTTTAAAATATGGAATGCACTTTCCCATTTCAACATATAAAATCAGCTTGATAGTTATGCAGGTTTTGAAGGGCACAACAGACTTAAATTATTGGCTAACGTGGGTTATATAAATCATGACTTTTTAAAGGGATCTGTTTTTAATTTCATTTTATTTTATTTATTTATTGGTAGTTCCCTGGCTGGGAATTGAACCCAGGCCGCAGAGTTGAGAGTGCCAAAGACTGGCCATTACACCACCAGGGAACCCCATGACTTTGTAAATACCATGCTTACTTAGAGTTATAAAACTGGTGATCTTTGAGCTCATAACATGATGTGGACTCTTCTGCTAAGGTACAACAGGGTCTCTTGTGTGAAACCCAAGGAGAACCTTAATCCCTATGATCCAAATTAGAGGATGAAAGTTACTTCTGTTGGCTCTTTCTCCTTTCAGGGTACAGTGTGCTCCAAATGTGGAAAATTCTGGATTTTTTTTTCCCCTTATATTTCTTGCTACATCTCTGAAGATTTGGTAGATCTTGGTATTCAAAACACAGTTTTTCTTTAGATACCTTATTTTATAGACTTTTTGTTACTTATTTTTAATGATAAAAAAAAATTTTAGCTTCTGCATTTCCAAAATAGGTTTAAGGTTTTAAAATCTCCTTAAGCTCATCAGATTTGTCCTGTACCTTTCAAGTAAACTGGAGACTTGTCAGAGAAGCTAATTTTCTAAATGCCAGAAAGTAGCCATTGAAGAGTCGTACCTACAGTTACCCTGTTGTTTTAGCTTTTGCAACTTCTTTACAGCTACAACATTTTTATTTTTTGGTTTTATTCAATAAAAATGTAAAAATGCAGAAAAAGAGGGAAATATGATCATATATCTCACTAATACTATTTTAAATATTTACTATTAAATAAAGCTGCATATTTATATTTATAAGGCTGTTTTGAATGTAGGAAGGGAATTGATTCTAGCTTTCTGTTAATATGCTACTCAGAGTTCTGATTTGGGATTATTCAGAGATTTATGATAAATTTTCTGAACCTTGTCACATATGCTGAATAATCCTAGAATTGTAAAAATGGCACCTTACGTAGTTCAACGTTTACTTCTACCTAATTCATTCTCATAAATTCTTCTTTTGAAGGATGTACCAAAAAAACAACCATTAAATTAGGTTTAAACTAATTCTTAGAATGCAGGTGATATTAGTACCTACATTAGTACATTAATTTTTCTGCACTGTAACTGTATGGAATAAAGAAAACCAAAAGTGTAAAGTGAAATTATTGCTCAACTAAGTGATTATTTTGTCTACATTATATCAAATTAACAGTTTGACTTCTTTCACTGCATAACTAGCATGCAATTGAATATTCACAGATTGTGCATATTAGATCTTTTCCATAACTGATTCAAGAGTAAAATAATCTGTTTAAAAGTCAGTTGCCATGGGTAAATGATAAAACTGGCCCAAAATTGAACCTAAGGTGAATTCTTTTAGTCTGGACCATTATAAAGTATTCGATTTTGAAAATAAATTTTAAAATGTATCCCAATGAATCCTTTATGAATAAAAGTTAAAGACTTAATCCTATGATTTTATAAATCCATGGTGTCTAACAAATTGCGTGTTTATTTTACTATATTGTCCAAATCTGTTCTTACAAGTTCTTAAGTAAGAAGTACTGATGCTTATATATAAGATACATTGTGATCTGTGAACCCTTTATATTAGAGTCATTTTAGGTTTTGAACATGTCACTAGGTTATTATTTTCTTCCTTTTCCTGGTTGTAATCTAATAGTAAGAGACAGTACAGACCTTTTACCAAATTTTCTAACTTCATATCATAACATTTTAAATAACTTTATTTTGAGTAAAAATAAAACTAAAATACATGTACTTATCATAGGAATGGTACAGGTGAGGATAGACTCAAGGGGCTATGTTCTCCTATCACCTGCCATTTTCTCTACTGAGGCAGTGTTCATCAGGGGTCCTGCCTCTGGGCTTTAAGACTTCCCTCTTTCCTGGTATGCCAACACCCCAAACCCTTCTATTTTCCTCTTTAAATACTACTCATTCTTCAAGGTCCTCTAATAAAGCCTGGTGACTGCAGGTACCATACTTCTTCCTCTTGGATATTTGCAGTACAGGGGTATCTTTTGTATTCCTTCAGCATTTGCTCCAGCTTATTACCATAATGCTCAGATCTTAATAGGCACCCAAGGAAAATTGTTATGATCAAATAGAAACTGTCAGAAAAAAATGAATGAAAGCTAGTTCATTAGAAGAATAATATTCTCAAATGGTTTAAAATATATTATGAATTTGGAAAGTCACCACAAAATTAAAGATAGACACAATGGAAAATTAAAAACAAACAAACAAACAAAAAAAACAAAAAAACAGTTTCCCTAAAGAAATTACAAAATGTTTTGTCCTCTAACCGCTGAATCATTTTGAGCATTGGGTTTTTGCAAAAGAAAGAATAAAATGTTATAAGACTAGCTATGGACTGAGCAATAGTTCTAGTAAAAAAGAGAATAAACAATGTTGTCTGTCTTTTTTTCTCAAAAGACCATGTATTGAGAAGAATAAAGCAAGTCTGACAGGTTTGAAGAAGAAAGTAAAATTGAAACTCAGCCCAGTCCAGTTATGGGCTTGAAATCCACAAGGAGTTTAGACTCATATCTGTAAGAAGAACTAAAAATATCTGTCTGTTGAAATATGAACCTGAATAAGGCTGCCGTAGTATCATCACTCTCTTAACTGTGTGATTCAACTTTTAACAGAAATAGGAATTAAAAATATTGGAAGACACAGTTTCCATTTTTATAGATAGTTGTATACTTAGGCCAAAAAATAAAAATTTAATATATCTTGAATATAGAAAATCAATAGCATGCCTGGAAAACAGAGGTTTTAAAGGAATCCTATTTGCAGAAAAAACAAAAATATACTTTTAAATTTCTAAGTAGTTTTATGAAAACCTTCACAGGGAAAATATATAACTTATACAAAGAACAATAAAATAGATTGTTAAAAGATATATTAAAAGATCCTAATAAATGTACACCCATATTTATGACTGGGAAAACTAAGCATTATAAAGAGACTAATTTTTGTCAAATAATTTATACATATAATGTTATAATAAATACCCTAACTAAATTGGGGTGTGAGGTCCTACGATGAACTGGAGGACTAAACAAGCAAAATGCAAAGAAACTTTTGAAAAAGAAATGTATTAGAAGTAAAGTACCCTACCATTTTTTACAACATCTTAAGCTACAATAGTAAAAAAAAACCAACAAAAACAAAAACGGTAATGCTGGGGTGATAAATAAGCACTAGGCTAGAACAGCTCAGCTATTATATGAGGGCGGGCTGATAAATTTTGCCTCCACTGTAGTATTTTTGTGACATTGGATATGTCTGGATATAACTGGTTCTGTGTAGTCACATGGTCTCTCCCCTCCATCTTCTTGACCCTGCACACACAGATGCTTCCATTTTTCACCCAGTTTTCATCGAAATGGAAGCGTGTTCAAGCGTCAGATTTAAACAATATGCTATTACTGAATTTTTAACAATGGAAAGAGTTGCTCCAATTTTTTTGAAATTTTTGAAAAAGAAGGTGAAGACTTCTTAAAGATCATTACAGGTGATGAAACTTAGGTTCATCATTATGATGCCGAAAACAAAAGGCAGTCTATGGGATACCACCATAAGGGATCATCTCAACCGAAAAAATTCAAAACTCGGGCCTTGGCTGGGAAGGTCACACGTTGGCTGATTTTTGGAATTCTGAGCATGTTGTTCTTGCAGACTTTCTTGAAAAGAGAACAACAATAAACTCTGAACGTTATATTGAAACTCCTACTGCATTAAAAAAGAAGAATCAAATGGATTGGAATAAGAAATGAAATACTTCAACACAACGCCACACCTCACACAAGTGCAGCAATGAGAGATGCAGTTCAGCGCCTGGGCTTTCTAGTGCTGCTGCGTCCACCATGGAGCCAGACCTGACTCCTAGTGATTCCCACCCATTCCCAAAACTACAGGGACCCTGAAAGGGCCAGCGCTTCATCTGTGATGAAGAGGTGAAGTCTGCAGGAGATGGTTTCAGAAACAAAACACGATTTTTTTAAGGATGGGTTTCCAAAACTAGCACAGCATTGGCAGAAGTGTATTGAAATGTGTGGTGATTTTGTAGAAAACTAATTATGCAGCTTTGAAAATAAATTATGTAGATATATTTCTTTTTCTGTTCCTTTTCCTGTTCATTTTCTATTTAAGTAAAATTTATCAGCCCACCCTTGTATACATGACATATATTTATGTATACTACACACATATACATATAGACTCAATTTCTACTCGATTTAGTTTCTATTATATATGACAATTTAATATATGAAAAAGAATGTATAACATAACTAGTTAATTAAGAATGAAGAAAGGAAGGATTATTCAACAAATAAGAGTGGAAAATTAACTAAGGATTTCAAAACTTGCCAATTAAGATGGCCACATCATACTGCATGCACAAATAAAGTGTCTGCATATGTGCTGTGGGAAGAGCTAAAAGGAAAAAGCTACTCTGGGAACTCTGAAATTTTGCAATGGGAAGATTCTAAATCTTACTCATTTTTTCACAGAGTATCCATTCAATTTTAAATCCCAGTCGGTTTTGCAATGTATGGATCTCTGTGTCCCTCACAACTAGTGCTGAACTTTTCACACTGTAAATCTGCAATGTACTTTTTGATAGGTAGTTGATTTATTCATTTACTTACTCATTCAAATAGTATTATTTAAAAATATTGGCCACATTCACTTTTAAAAGTATACTTTTTCTCTCTAAAAATAGCACATTTTGATCCATCTTTTTATCTGTAACACATGTAAGTTTTATCTGTTTTACTTGAACTGTAATTTCCTTAAAAAGTAAAAGCAATAACAACTAAAAACAAGCTCATGCCTTTAGCTTTTAAATCATACCATGTTTTTTATGAATGGAGTAGTTGGGTAAATCAGGCTTTAAGAGAATAGAAACCTGAAGAGGGGAGTTTTCTGATGACTTTCTTCATGCCATACTTCAAACCCACTAGTTTGAACTTCATTTTCCCAGTATGATGACTTGGTCATGGATAATTTGGAATCAAGGTCTCCCTACTAGAACTGGTCTCATTTCAGGATAAAAGTAAGATTTATATGAGAACAGCAAGATAATGGTCAAAATAATCTTTCAGAAGTCAGGAGATAACCTGATCTCAAGAGAAAAATACTGTCCAGTGATCGCGTGTTCTAAAATAAGGGTCTTGCTCCTGATCTCACTTTTTCTATTATGGAAGCTGTAAAATATGATAAAATAGAAGCTATTACTTGAATTCAGGGAAAATTGAAGGTATTTTATTTAAATGTTGCTCTTTCCCTCAGTTTGCCTTTTGTTGTTTGATTTTTTCACATGATATAATTTTGTGGTAGTCCGATAGTATTTTGTACCTAAAAGAAATCTTAATATAATTTGTATTATTGACCTGAAAGTTCAGAGGTAATATTAGCAAATAGCAAGCAATGTCTGAGTAAAATTTTATTATTGATGACAAAGTTATCTCTATCATTTCCAAACATTAGTCAATTGTACTAAAAATGCGCTCCAGTTCTTTATAGATTGTATTTATTTCTTCATGTCAGTTTCCTGTCCTTTTAGAAATCTTTCATCTATATGACTGTGATAGTTTTCTATTTGAGTAAGAATACATTATTTTCTTCTTTCTTCTAGAGAATTGCACAGTTCCCTTCCAGTTTCATGAACCTATTGACTGTTTACCAAAGTTGAATCTGATATCATTTTTTATAGATGCTCCCATATTTGAATTTCTAAAAGCATTTATGGAAAAAGAATTGATGATATATACTACCTGTCTTGTAGAGAACACTTGCTGTCATGTAGTCTATTTTGTTTAGAGCCTGTAGTACTATTAAAATTTGATGATTTTTTTGATAGATCAACAGACAGACTGACAGGTATATATATGAGAGCTGTCCAGAAAAACTCCAGTCACAAATGCCTCTGGTTTTTTATATTACATAACTGGATACTTTCCAAATGGCCCTTGCATATAGATGGTTGGATAGACGGGTGAATGGACAAATGAATGGATGGATGGTCAGGGAAATAGATATACTCACATATTGTTTGATTCCCTTCTTGATGAGGTCAAAGTTTCTTTCGTTGAGTCCTTCCACCGGAGCCTGCCAATGCTGCTCTTTTATGAATAATCTACTGGGATCCTCTGAAAGCACACCAGAAATTCAGCCAACTTAGATTATCACCCATGAAGATCCTTCCAAGCTTTGGTTATTAGCATGGCTGCTGAATCTTACATTTCTCCCCACTCAGAGCAGTGGTGAACTGATCAAATGAGATAATATAATATAATTCTTTGTTCTTTTCTCTAAAATGAGCCAAAGAACATTCTCCTATATTGTATTTTGAAAATTATATAAGGAATAACTGGGTCTTTTAAAAGAAACACTGATGGCTTATTAAACAAAACAAAAAATGGTTTGTTCTTAAAATAATTTGTTGTATAATCAATAGAATAAGCAAAAGAATGATACATAGGAACAGATATTTTTCTGTGCAAAAATTTCATAAGAATTTAAGTCTTAAGAGACAAATCTAAAATCAAGAGGTAGCACTTTGAATAACATCCCTTTGATACACATTCCCTCACTAAATTAGAACAAATCATTTTATATCTACTAACTCTCTGCACAATGGGAATAAATTTAGCCACTTGGCATTAAGGTTTTTCAAATTTGGCATTAGCTATCATTCTAAAGAATTCCCAGAACTAGTCAGGATACACAAACTAATACATGCCTTGACATTGTATCAGTTATAATTTATCTTTCTCAGAGATAGACATCAAATAATCTTGGATCAAAAATATCTAGGGTAACATTAGACACTGAAAGACAACACGAGAATAAAGACAGGGCCATTTCACAGTAATATAGGACTTATGTTTTATAAATAATTTCTAAGTCCTGACCATCCACATGGGCAATATCTCTAGTGCTTCAATAGCTCCAGGGCAAAAGTCGCCATGGTGTTCTTTTTCATAGGAGAAATGTATACACATGCAAAACACATTCACCCAATTATAATTTTAACAGATAGTGTCATATAAAGCTGAAAAACATAATGAGAATACTTTGTCCATTAAGAGGTTGAGAAACTAGAATTTATCTCAATACGAGTTAGTTTATAATACCAATGCCATTCAATAAAGACCTTTCCTGAAAATGTGATGCAACTGACAAGTTAGAAAGACATGTACTCCACATAAGACCTAAAACAATAAACTGTGTAGAAGAAAACATTGCTACTAAACTTACAGACCTCAGGTTCAGGGAGAACATGAACCTGACATCAAAGGCAAGGAAAATAAAAGCAAAAATAAATGAATGGGACTGTATCAAACTAAAAAGCTTCTACACGGCAAAAGAAATCATCAACAAAGCCAAGAGACAGCCAACTAAATGGGAGAAAATATTTGCAAACAACACATCTGATAAGGGAATAATATCTAAAATATATAAGGAACTGATACAAGTCAACAACAAGAAAACAAACAACCCACTTAAAAAGTGGGCAGAGGACCTGAACAGACACTTCACCCAGAAAGAAAGACAAATGGCCAACAGACATATGAAAAAATGCTCATCCTCATTAGCTATCAGGGAAATGCAAATCAAAACCACAATGAGACACCACCTCACACCTGTTAGAATGGCTGTTATCAACAAGACAAGGAATAACAAGTGCTGGAGAGGATGTGGGGAAAAAGGAACTCTGGCACACTGCTGATGGGAGTGCAAACTGGTACAACCACTGTGGAAGGCAGTGTGGAGGGTCCTCAGAAAATTGGGAATGGAGCTACCATTTGACCCAGCAATCCCCCTTCTGGGGATCTACCCAAAAAATCTGAAAGCCTTTGTCCGCAAAGACTTATGTACCCCAATGTTCATTGCAGCGCTATTCACAGTGGCCAAGTCATGGAAACAATCAAAGTGCCCTTTGATAGATGACTGGACAAAGAAGCTGTGGTACATATACACAAGGGAATATTACTCAGCTGTAAGAAGAGATGAAATACTGCCATTTGCAACAAAATGGATGGACCTTGAAATTATCATGCTAAGTGAAATAAGCCCGATGGGAAAAACCAAGAACCATGTGACTTCACTCATATGTGGAGTATAAAACTGAAAGCAACAAAGAAACAAAAACTCATGGACACAGTCAATAGTTTAGTGGTTACCTGAGGGTAAGGGGGAGGGGATGGGAGAGGAGGGAGGGGGAGTCAAATATACAGTGATGGAAAGAGAACTGACACTGGGTGGTAAACACATAATGTAACACACAGACAATGCATGGTAGAATTGTACACCTGGAACCTTTGTAATTTTTGCTAACCAATGTCACCAAAAAAATTTAACAATAAAAGAAAAGAAAGATGTGTATATGTTCATTCTACCCACCCAGAAATATCTAGGTACCATGAATACAATAGCAGCAACTGGACACCTCAGTTTAATTAAGTTGTGTGATGGGGATCTGTGAAGTCTGGCACAGTTCAAAGCAGTGAGAAAGAATGGCCTGAACATTTGATGAACAACTACAATAAGCAGGCACTACGATGAATATTTTGACAATGGAACTTCCCTGAATGCTTAAAACATTCCTCACAAGTAGATTGTCAATTCCCACTTCACAGGTGAGAAAGAAACTGAGTTTCAGAGAGGCTAAGTGACTTTCTTAAGCTGATACACCTAGGATATGTAGAGGATTTGTCCTTTTGGTTATGTTTGGTGTATTCTAGGTGTAGAGGAATATGGAGATATATAAAATATTTTCCCTCTCATCAACTTACTGGCAAGTTGGTGAGTTGTATATAGACATACATACAAATGCAATAACACTAGGATAAAAAGAAAATGAATGAGAAACACAAAACTTAAGAGTGGTTCCTGTTTTCTAAGGGAAGAGGAATTAGGGAAGGATACTTCAAATTCTTAAGTAGAATGGAGGGCACATGGGTCCTTGTTTTGTGATTCTTTATTTTATATATGTAAATAGACATCACTTGTATATAGATGCATATTACATTTATTTGTACAAAACAATATAATATGTATTTTTGTTTTGTATGTATAAAATCAGGGACTTCATGTTTTAAAAACATTATTACAAATAGCTAAACTGCCTGTATGTGATTTATAGGTACAGTACCTACTAGTGGAAAAGTCCAAAATATAATTTACATATCAATCAGATGTTATATGAATTGGGAGAAAATAATTTTCATGTCCATATATAATCAATAGGCTCCTTATCAAAACGAGCCATTTGATAACGGGTGAAACTAAGAAATGCGTAGAGGCAATTAAGCACTTAATCCTCAAACAACTTTAGGGGTGTTACATATTTGTGACAGGGGTTAGTACCATAAGATAAGAATATGAGAAAACGGCTAATGAAGTCATATAATAACTTCCTCCTTCATAATTCAAGATATTCACCAGCCACATTGTAAATTCTCATGAAAGGTGGGAGGGCTTTTCCCATTTGTAATGTAAGGAAGCTGTGGCTCAGAGAGATTCGGGGCTAGTACATAGCAAGACCAGTATTTGAATCCAGGTCTGTTCCATCATGCAGTCACCTAATGGCAAGTAACACCAATCCTCACAACCACCTTGTAAGGTATGTTCTATTACCATCCGAAATTTACAGATAAGGAGACTGAGACACCAGGAGATTGTCACATGTTCATAATCATGCACTTCATTTGGACTTGGGGAGACTTAAGTGGGAAGGAGATTGGAACAGATCTTAGCTCCTCAGATCTGGGTTTGTGGCAACCACTGTGGTGGAGGAGAGGAGCGCTATCTCACATACAAAGTTGTGCAAGCCAAACTAGGACAGAAGCGTCACTGAAAGACAAGCCTTATCCTCTGGATTTCAGTGGCCTGAGACTGGCAAAAATAGCCCCTTCCCTTTGGCTTTTTAAGATCCTCTTAAGAGAGGACGAGGTCTCCCATGTAGCCCAGAAGACCAAAATCCACAGCAATATACACCTAACAAACACTTCAGTTCGGTGCCCCGTGATAGTGTGGTGAGATAAGAATGCCCCCAAAGCTCTCTCTATTCCTCCTTCTCCTTCTCATAACCAGGCTTCTAACATCAAAGTTGATGGTAAAAAGCATCCTTAATAGAAGTATTACTGTGTCTATTTTCACTAGAGAGAAGAATGTCAAGGAAATTTGTCATGATACGTGTTTACCATAAGTTTGACATGCATTATTGTTAGATTATTCTGCAATCCTTCCATATTTTTTCTATGCAATTTATGTGCATACTTAAATGATGTGGCACTTAATTGAAATTATAGTGTGTTCAAGCCAGATTTGACACTGACAGTCAGTTGCTGCTAAGGAACCTATGAATGGGTCATTTCCAAGTAGTACAAATGTAATCATATTATTCAGCAGAATATTTCAGGAAGTCAAGTATTTGGTATCACCAATACAATACCTCATTCATTCCAGGCAGGATTATGTCTTGTTCACCTGTATAGCCCACAACCCCAGAACCACATATGACATAACATATAATGGGACCACTAGTTTCTTCTCATATAAACCCTGCCTACAAATCCAAGGGTCTTTAAAGTAACTTCTAAAAAATTATTCAACTCCCAGAATACTTCTTTAAAATTGTAGATTTGTATTATATACCAAAACCAAAACCAAACCAAAACAATATTTGATTTAGTTTTCTGTAGTTTTCATCCAGATATCCATTATTAGAAAAGCACAGCCTGTGGCAAAGGAAACAAATCCAGACTATTATAGATAGAAGATTCTTAATAAGGCAACAGCCTGAACAAGTTTAATGAACCAATAAGAACACTAAATAGCTTCAGATTATATTTTTTATTTTAGAAAGGCAAAAGTTTTATAAAGAGCAACAGATACTTTATCTTGCTTTTTCTTCCCTGTGTCTCCTACTCTATATGTCTATTGCAGATCTCAAGCACATCACTTAACCACTCTGTGCCTCCATTTCTTCATCTATAAAACAGGATAATTATAATAATATCTTTTTTTAGAGGGTTGTTGGGTGAATTAAATGAGGTAAAGCAGTTAAATGGTACACATCAGATACTTGACATGTCATAACTGCTATATTTTAGTTAACATACTGTTATTTAAATTATAATTCCATTATAACTGTTTCATGATTATTATACATCATACCTTATCTCACAGTAACTTTTAAAAAATAAATTCACAACATACATGGATCTTGAGATTATTATGCTGAGCAATGCAAGTCAGACAGATAAAGTCGACAACCATAAGATTTCACTCATATGTTGAATATAAAACTGAACACAACAAATGAACAAGACAAATAAACAAAAACTCAGACACAGCAATAGTTTAGTGGTTACTGGAGGGAAAGAGGATGGGGAGAGATAAAAAAGGGTGAAAAGAGGTGAAATATATGGTGATGGATTGAGAACTATCTCTGTAGTGGACATACAATGCAATATACAGATGATGTATTATAGAATTGTACATTTGAAACCTATATCATTTTATTAACCAATGTCACTCTAATAAATTTAATTTAAAAATTAAACAATAAGGCTATTCTTGATGTGAAAAATAAAAAATTCACAAAACACTTGGAGTACCTCTATGAATATAAAAAATAAACTATGAACATAATAAAATGAGTATATAACCAAAGATCACTTTGATGATAATTGTCATAAAAATTATAAAATGTAACCACTATTGAAATACTTTTTATTTTTCTGCAGATTAGATTATGACATCCTTATGTATTCTGCAAGGAAACTTCAACCCTATATCAAGTCCACCTGTAACATGAAGAAGTTTGCTATAAGGGCTATCTGACCACCATGATCTTGGTCTCTTTAAGAATATATTTTCCCCTGTAACTTTTGATTGTCAATTAGAAATCAAGTAAACAGCTAAGTAATTAATTGATCAGTATATTGGAACTATTTGGGGTGTAAAAAGGGAAAGGAACTAATATTTGTTGAACACTTTCTGAGTGCCAGAAAGGTTGCTATGTGCTTTATATGTGGTGATTATTTTATGTGATTCCCATAACTGTCCCCTGAGATAGATGATATCCCTATCTTACAAAGAAGGACATTGTTTCCCGGAGACTTCTTTATCTGATATGATTAGTCAGTTAAATGGCGGATCAGTGTATAAAACCTAGATCTATCTATCTATCAAGACTGTATACTGTGCAATATTATATTTATTTAAAGCAACTACTTTTGGCTGACCACTGTTTTTTAGTACCTGATAACATACTGTCCCAAACTATCTGGAATCACTTTCAGAATATGACTTCAAGACCTATGGGAAATGCTAACAAAATTTTCTTACTTTCTGATTCTAATTAAAAGGATATTTCTGTTTAATTTTGGGGACTCCTGGCAACATTTGTACAGAAAAAAGGTTCCTAGGTGGCAGCTGTAGAAAAATCTCCATAAATGTTTCATTTGATATTCTCATATTTTACATTAGTCAAGTGTTTTTGCAACACCCCAGGGATGTGAAATGTGCTTTAAGAAGTGCAGCGAACTGCCATTGGATGCCCTGCAGGGGCATTTATGAAATGGAGTCCTAAAAATGTTTGTTTCTTTTCAGCCTGAACTGTGTGAAATATTTGAACCAAATTGGGAGGTGGATGAGGGATACAGGGAGCTAATACAGAACTCTGCACCCCCATGGGTGCTGAATAAATACTTGTAGTCTGAATGACAGACTACTTACTGCAAAAAATCTAAAACTTTTTGTTTTGATATATTAGTTTTATGTGACTCCTATGATTTTTTGAACAATTGCTCCAATTATCGTCATCATCATCCCTCTTTTTTTTTTTTTTAATCTTTTTTGCGGGGGTGGGGGTGTTTCCCTGGCTCTGTTGAAGGTCTCCATGTTCAAAAACTAGGCAACATGAAATACTCTGAAATTCCTCTTGGGCCATCCTACTTCATTATTTTTTCTGTGGTGGCTGGTGTTTTAATCTGCAAAGAGCAAAACTCACTTGAACAGTAGAATGTACTTCTTTAAAGTTGTAGAGCACGTTTCATCCTTAGAGGCAGAATGAGCTTTTCTGTTTAATTTTGTTACAGTAAAAAATGTGTGTGTGTGTGTGTGTGTGTGTGTGTGTACTATTTACCAGACCAGTTAAAATTTAAGTTTTGATGTCATAATGTAAACACCACATAATGTAACAGAAATAAGTAAATTAAATTTTCAGTAGACTCTATGAGTCAATTCAACAACAGAAAAAAAAGGATTATCACTAACACTTCAAGTATGGAAACAAAATTTCTGGCATCCTCATATTTTATTTCATAAAGCCCCAAACTTCTATATACAAGTATTTATCTCTAATTAGATCACTGTTTTCCAAAATGATAAATGAGATATTAGTGGTTGTATAGGTGACAATTTATTTTAATATTTATTTATGTAAGTATGCTTTCAGAAATTTAAACTATTATAATGTAAAGTTTCCTTTTTAAATAAAATTAGTTATGTAAAACTAGGCAATTAAAATAAAAGTACAGTAGACTCCCTGTTAACTGGAACTCAAGCAACCAGCACTCTCAAGCAACTGGCAAAAAAAATCAAGGAAATACTACATTTATCCAGCATCTACTGACCACTATGGGTACCAGTTAACTGATAGTCTACTGTATTAAGACAATAATATTTTAGGAATTAATGTGGAAATGTCAAAAATTATCGTGGTATGACTGAAGTTCAGGAAATACTGATCTAAGTTACTAATTGAAAATGTGTTGCCACATGTTAACATTGTTTGATATAGGAATTATTTTTGCAAGATGATTTTATAATATTTGAATGGAAGTACCTGATGATTTGAAGAAACCAGGTTGTGTCATTCTGCAATCAGAGTTTTGCCTGACTAAATTAGCAGAGGAATATGATATGTTCTTTTACCTCTATCATCCCTTGCTCTGAAATAAATCCCAGATGGAGCAAAGATCAAAGGGGAAACAATTAATTTTGTTTCACGGTGTTGGAGAAGGTCTTTCAAAATGTGACATAAATTTCAGGAGACTTCAACAAAAACCTATCAAATTGACCATTACAATTTTTTAAATTTGTGCATGGCAAGATTTAAGTAAATAATAAATAAAATTAAAAGGTAAAATTTTAAAGTTATTTGCAGCACCTCTGACAGGAAAATGCTAATTTTCATAACATTAAAAGTCCCTACAGCATGCTAAAATAAAAGAAAAACTAAAAGAGACAAATAAAAGTTGTGAATATGGGTCACAGACTAGGAAACATAAATGGCTTTTAAACATGTAAAAATGTGCTTGAATTTTCTCATAATAAATGAAACACAAATTAAAAGCAGACATTTCTGCCTGGCAGGAATAAAATGTTTGATAAATATATTGATAAATAATTGATTATTAATGTGCTCAAGATCGAGAGTAGATAATATGGTATAAGATATATGAAAGAAAGGAGAAAAGGAAAATGATCTATTTCTCTTTATAAAATTTTAGCTTTTATCAATTCAAAACTAAAATCTGAGGCTATTGGGTGTTTTTGTTGGTTCCTTAAACTTGTTTTGGCTGCAGCTCTATCAAGAATCTTCTGGGAGTTCCCTGATGGTGTAGTGGTTTAAGGCTTCGGCGCTGGTGCTGTCAGCGCTGGAGCCTGGGTTCGATTCCCAGCCAGGGAGCTACCCACATACCAAAAAGCAAAAAAAAAGAAAAAAAAAAAATTATCTTAATTCTTAAACAAATAACCCATGGACACAATCGATAGTTTAATGTTTATTTGGGGATGAGTGGGTTAGGGAGGGGAGAAAGGGGAGGGGGTGGGAGAGGAGGAGGGGAAGCTAAATATAAGGTGATGGAAAGAGAAGTCAAAAAAAAAAAAAGAAAACCTTGAAAGCAAGGTTTCAAAAGTCTGTGTCTTGGGTCTGAGGGCCTTACTCCAGCTTTTGAAACTTATGCAGACTACAGATGCCAATTGAGAAATAAAATATATATGGAGAAGAAAAAAAAAAAAAAAAAAAAGAATCTTCTATCTGTAATAGTCTGGGTTTGTTTTCTGTTGTCATGAGCTGTCTTAAATACAAATATCTAGATGAAAAATACAGAAGACTGAATCAAATGCAAGGTTATATTGTAAACAATACAAACATCTAGGTTATTATTAATGATTTAGAGGACTGAGTAATTCTTTTAGTTATTTCCAGGACCCTTGGATTTGTAGGAAGAACCTTTTTATAAAAAGATGAGGAAACTGATGGTCCTACTGTTTATGCATGTCTGCATTAAAAGCTCAATCCCAGAGCTCCATGCCAATGCAAGCCTGGCTGGAGCAAGTGATCAAAGGAGTGAGTGGTAGGAAAATAATTCTGAAATATTAATGGTATAACCAGAGGCCAGGTCTTTTAGGCCTTGTAGACTAGGTAAAATATTTTGGACTTTATGCTAACTGTGCTACGCAAGCCCTGGAAGATTAGATGTTTTTAAATTAGAGAAATCTACGATAGCCACTTTCTAACCATCTATGGTGTCTCTCATTGTTTACTTTTTGTAGTACTTATTGTTTTAATTTTTAGATTATGAAAGTAATTTATGCTTTTCTCACTGCAAAAAATTTAGAAAATACAGGAAAAAATATAAAAAAGGAAATAAATACATCTGTAAATCTAACCCAGAGTTCGGCAAATTATGGCCAGCAGGCTGACCGCCTGTTTTTTGTAAATCAATTGTGTTGGGACACAGCCACACCCATTTGTTTACTATTATCCATGGCAGCTATCCATACCACAATAGCAGAGTTCAGTAGTTCTGACAGAAACAGGATAGCCCTGCAAAACCTAAAATGTTTGCTACCTGGCCCTTTAGAAAAAGTCTGCTCAGTCCTGTTCTACTCCTCTGAAATAAGGTTAATTTATTAATACATTTTCTAAGGCATATTCTAGGCATATTTTTAAAGAGTCAAGATCATTGTATAAATGTAATTATATATACTGCAGAGTTCATTTATCACTATACATCAGCATTTTTGCATGTAATTAACATTCTTTATGAAATACCCAAAAGCCAGCATTTTTAATACTTGTGTATGTTCCATCTTTTAACTCTACCATCATCTCTTGAATAATTCTTTATTTATCCCCCTATTTCTGACATGCAGATTTTCCAAATTCTTATTAAATAATCCTGTAGTGAATATCTTTATTTATAATTGTTTACATGCTCACTATTTCCTTAAGTTAGGTGCCATAAGGTGAAATTATGAAATCAAAGGATATCAAAATTTTTGAGACTCCTGATAAATATACTGTGGTTTTAAATCATTGTTCCCCAAAACTCTGTAAGGTTTTACAACATCATTTGGGTAAACTACAACAGAGGAGATTGCTTTGTTGTATCCTGGTGAAATTACCAGTTTTTTCATATTTTAAATGTGAGTGGGGATAATTACAAAAATAACTAATAACAGCGTGACCTCCACAGTTCTTGCATTTAACCACTATGCTAAACTGCTTGTGTATTCCTGTATCGTGTTCCTTTTTCTTTTCTTGGTCTCTCCTGTAATATTCTACTACTGTCAAGGATTATGTCCTGCGTGAAGTTTCTAGGAAATATGTTTTGACTCTAAAGGTCTGTGACTTCAAAACAATTGGAAACCTGTTCATTTCAAGGACCACATCCTGTTGGCAATAAAGTGATTAATTCACTTTAGATATTTCTCCTATCGTTTTCTCAGGCTTTCTCGGTCTGTGATTCTTCATTTTCTCATTTCTGAATACTTTGTTTTGTTGACATTTATCTCCAAAATTTAAAGTTTATATCTCATGCTGTTATTGAAAAAATAATTTAGTGTTATTCCTAATTATTTCTACTGCCGTGAACGTGAAGACAGGCAGAAGAAGCTTCCAGAAACTCCAGGAAAACTTTATCTTTTAGTTTTAAATAAGATAAATGCTGACACAACTTTTGTTTAATGTTACAATTACTTCTTCTGGGTTTCTAGCTACTTTTTACAAGAAATTTATACCATTCTGTGCTTGTGTGAAACCCCAAAGATAATGTTGAAGAGATCCTCCAATTATTTTTCCAATGGGTTAGCTCCACCTCTTGTTAATTGATTTAATTAGCAGACTTATGAAAATTAATTAAAATTGGCATCATACTTCCAAAATAACATACTGCTGACTACTGAACATAAAATCTTAATCAAAACATTGAAAAAACTTAACTCCATCTTGTTTTAATTGTCCAATAGTCTTGCTCAAGGGGGGAAATAATGAAAACAATAAGGTGAGTAAAAGAAAGATGTCTTTTTTAGGGAGTCTCTTTTAAATGGATGCTTCAATAAAAATGATGATGAGGATGTCGCCGGTCTGTTTACCATTCTACTGAGATAACAGAGTTTGTTTCGTTAGAGGCCTCCCTCTGATGAGAGGAAAGCACATGAGTTATACCAGCTTTGGATGGAGGTGAATCGTGAGTGTGGCCTGAGGGGCCTCAACTAGGGTTCCAGCAGAGCAAGGAAGGGGAAGGAAAGAGAAGCAGATGGTCCGGCTGACAGTAAAATAAACTAGTGTTCCCATTAAGTACCAGTCACCAGGTTAGGAGCTTTCTGAGAAGCTACCTTATTTTTCTTCTGAAAACAACCAGTTCAAAATTTGTTGTTATTAACCTCATTTTACAGATAGTGAAACCGGATTAAAAGGGATTAAGTGAACTGCCTAACGCCACACAGAATGCATGTGGCAGGACCCATTTTCTTCTCCCCCTTCTCTCTCTCCCTTGGTGGTGTGTGTACTATGTCATACAATCTGGATCATGTCCCCCTTCAAGGTCCAATCCAAGTTCCATCCCTGCTGTGACCACTGCAAGGAGGGAGGCGGTCATTGAGATGGCCCCTGAATAGGTGTAGGTAAAGAATAACAACAAAACAATGACCACAATAACTAATTGAAATGTAGCATTTATTGTATGCCAGGCTGAGTGTTTCAGATACATTATCCCATTTATTTCCCCTATCAACTAAAAGAGGCAGCTACTATTACTGTCTCTTCTATGCATAAGGAAACTGAGTCACCAAGAGTTTAATCTTGGAGTTATAAAGTTAGTAAGTGGGAGAATTGTTATTCTAATCTAGATCTAATTCTAGAACTCAGACTTTAAATCATATTTTTGGAAAACACAGACACAGACATACACACACACACACACATGCACACCACACTTAGCCCAAGCAGGTCACATATGCATGTCCTTAAGCACGTAGAAGTATTCTGCTTCTTAAAGTAAAAGAAAGACTACAAGATGGGACGGGAGGGGAGATGTTGCAATAGATATTGAAGCCAATAAGGTATAATAAGGCCAAATATTTAACTTTTTAAAGATTCCTATTTATTTTCTTTTATACACATTGAATCTTTGTTTCTGTTTCATCATCTGCCTTTGTAAACAATACCAAATTGAACTTTTCTAGCTGATGAAATATTATCAGAAAGACATGAAAGCTGGCGCAATTATTGTACAGTTGAGAATAACTAAGGGTGGATTATTGTTCATTTGGAATATTCATACCAACACTTTGTGGGGTGAGGGCCAAAAAATTTCAGTTACAAAAATGTGAATTATAAAACTCAGACCATGTTATCCAGCGCACCTAGAAGACAGTTAATAAAAGTTTAAAATGTTTAACTTCGAACAGTCTTTTATTTAAAGACTAGGCCTTAATAAGTTGGTGGTTGGCATAGAATAATCTAAAACATTTTGAAAGAAAACTGCATTTTCTTAAGGGCTAATACTTGTCTATGCAAATTAGATGATTCCTCAAACAAATTTTTAGTAATAGTTTTTATAATAAAATCACTACTCCTGCTATTTTCCCTACTATTGCTTTTATATAAGAAGTACAAATACTTTGGAACTAGACTCTACAGAACCCTGGGAACTAACCAAGGAAGCACCTGGACTGGGGAATTTCAAGAACTTTATGCAATAAGCGAGAGAGAGGGATTATTTGTTCTAAAACCAAGGTAACATGGTAAAAGCAGCATTGGAGGAGGTTATTCCCAGTGAGGTTGTGAGTAAAGATGACAGATCAGATCATCTTGAAAGCAATTTCATTAATGTGGGTGTGACCTGTTGTAGACCTAGGCTAGTACTTGTATGTCTTTGGAGAACAATAAAGATATAAAAATGACATTTTGTGAATATCATCTGGGATATTTGAACAACGTCATGGACACATATAGCAAAGGTAACATGGAAGAGGATGGATTGTTTCGTGAGTGCATTTATTCAGTGTCATCTATATGCATGTGGCAATAATGCTATCATTCATGTGTATTTATGTCTCACTCAGTAGCTGTTTCTTCCTGTGTATCTTATTTCACCAGATAAACTATCCATTTTTGCTGGGCAGGAGGAATTCATCTCATGTATTGTAGAGCCCAGCACCATAAAGAACACAAAGTCACTATTTAATAAAATCTTACTGTCTGGTCAAATAACTGAGGCCTGAATTATCTGAAAACTAGCCCAAGTCCTAGAGGGAGTTGTAAGTGGATAAGAATGGAATCCACTTTCTTTTATTGCTATATAACTTCTAAGTATTGATAGATTGTGAAAAGTTCCAAACAGTGCTAAGTCATTCTAGGCAATAAAACTATGGCTCAGTTTATCTTGTGATAGTCAGTAGAACAGATTTTATGGATCTAAGACATCAAGGGAAATAATGAGAAATCAGACTTCCTATCTATTTTGGTGTGTTTTCCACTTTAAAAAATGTAATCTTAAAAGGGGTGCAGGGAGTGGGGGCAAGAATAAGAGCAGATTATTCCAAACATTCACAGAAGCATATTTACTTCATCAGAAAAAAATACTTTTATTGCCCAGAGACAGAAAAATACGTTTGAATACCTTTCCTGGACAAGATTTGGGGCTTTCATGAGAGACTAAAACACATATCTACAGTAATTTTAGATTTGAGGGGAGAATTTAAAGCTCTTGTCCATCACTGTATCATAATGGATGAATGTGACACTTGCATAATGTCACTTGTTTGAGCACTTAAGAGCAGGGGAGTGGTTGCAATGTAGTAGGGAGTTTAAAATTTTAAGGATGTTTTTAATGAGAAACAACACCTACTCAAAATAAGTTGGCCAATCTGTGTTCAGAATCTATGTCGTCGTTCTGATGTGCAGGAACTGTAAAGGAAGGGAGGAGGAGCTCAAGGTCACTGGGAATAGTCTTCGGAGTATTCTTATTAGGGCTTATCTGTGCTCACATGCCTAATTTTTTTCCAAGTGCAAAGAATGGCCACTTGCTTGAGACAGGCCCAGTGCCATCCTTTATTCAAGTTCCTTTATATTCCTCTTTTTAAAGAAGCTGTCAAGTTCTTTTTTTGCAGCTGACAGAAAAGGCCAAATCTGTGGTACAGGAAAGGAGGCGCAAAAAGAAACTTTTTTGTGTTGATGTTTTACTAAGTGAGCTAAGGAGAATTTTAGAATCATGTAATTTACTCTGGAGGCATTTACTGTACATAGCTATAGTGATGGTAATTTCTTTCATTGTTGAAGTGAAAAGATAACCATCAATCAGTTGTCAATTGGTCAATTGCAGAAGTGATGAAAAGAAACTGGTAGGAACAATCACTTCTGTGGCTACCTAGACCATTTGTAGGCTTAAGAAAAGTATGGGAACTGGATTGTGTTTTAAAAAGGGATTGGACCAGATTTTCAAAAAGGTGAAACTTCCTTGTAAAGAATGTTTTTGCAGTTATACATAATAAGAAAATGAATTTGAAAAAATTAAAAAGACATGGGATTAGTTAAAACAGTAAGTTTATTATTATTATTATTATTATTATTATTATTATTATTATTTTTAAACTAGGTATCAGGTAAGTAGTATGCCCCCAAAACTAAGAACTTGAGTGTGTTCTTAATGGAGGAAATCTATATATATCTTGCTATTATTTCAACACATGTATTTGAAAACAAATTAATGGAAATTACTTTGTATGTATGACCTAGCCTCAATATTGGGCAGTTGGAAATAAATAACTTTCAAAGTATTTATTATAAGAAATTGGAAGTCCAAATTAATTTTGAACACTATTAAGCAAAAATCTACAAATAATTTAAATTCTAAAACCTATGGAAGTTCACATAAAGGTTAAGATAAATTTAAAAATCATTAACTTGCATAAAAGGCAAATGGCATTTGGGGATTTAGTGTTATAAACGAGATTTCATTTTAATTTATCCGATTTTCCTAAGAATAGCAATGTTATTGATTTATTCTTAGAGAGTTTCCCCCACACACAGTGATTTTTTCTTTCTTTTTTTCTTTTTTTTACTGTGGTAGGTAATAAAAAGGATTACAGGCCCCCAGAAGGATGAGATATCATCAGTTTGTAATCCAGCCCATGGTTTCCTAGATACCGTATTGTCTATTCTGTTCCGCTATGTGAAAAATGTTGAATATCAACAATAGGTTTCAGTGCTGTATTGTTGAGTTTTGTATGAACTAATCTAGCTTCACTAAGGAAAAAAAAAGAAAGAAAGAAAGAAGAAAAAAAAGAAAAAAAAAAGAACCACAGCTTTGGACAAAAGTCCATAGCCAGTGCATTTGAAACTCCCTTGCACAAGGGCTGACTGTGGCTGGGGGAAGACAGTTTACTCATTTGCTCTCTCCTTTCATGCAGTCAGCTGGACCTCTTCTCAGGTGTAGATCACCTATTATCCTTTTACCTGTTTTGATTCTCTGATGAGGAAAGTCCCAGGACTTACCAGCTGGGATAGGCCTCATTTACAAGACAGCTCTGTTCAGTATTTGGAAGGTAAGCTATTTGCACAACTTCTCTGCTCTAGTGTGCTGGCCTAGCTCTAGAACTTTACAGCATTTCACTTATTTTTAACTCTCACTTTTTCTTCTCTCTTCTTTTGGAGAAAGAAAACCTGACAGGTCTCTCCGGAAAAGTGGCCATCCATGGAATGAGTGAAACATTCCCTTTCTATTCCAGTAAGTAATTGACTTGTAACTAAAAATTGAACTGGCTGCTGTGTCAACTGCAGTGTGAGCGGCTGCTGGCACAGGTGTTGCTTACTCTTTAGCCTGGAAAGAAAGGGCTTAACCTGTGATTAAATTTCAAGTCAGTTGACCTCAACATGATAGTACATAATTCTCACTTGCCTATAGAATGGCCTGAGTTCTTATTGTGACCCTGATTCTGGCACCTGCTTTTTTTAATGTTTGGTGTAGCTAAAGCTAGAATTGCTCTTTGGGTTAGAAATAAAGTGGGTGGAGAACAGTTCTAAGTAAATAACAAATGGCCAGCCAACTAAGTCTTTAATCCAGTGCTGAATGCGTTCTATTTTTAAAATAAGTTCATGTAAAGTATTATTTAAACTTTTATTTTAAAGAGTAGGGATTCATGGAGATAACCAGCAAATACAAATCAGTGAATTACAAACAAGCCAGGGATGTGAGAATTGTGATGCTAAGGGCTTTCAAATGTTTACCTTTGACTCTGTAGCCTATCATAGGCTTCCTGATATGTCTTGTGCTTTAGTAATTTTTTTAGCCCTAGGAATGAAATGGCAGAATTGTTTTTCCTGGCTTCTGTAAGTGAAACAAAAGACTGTTTAACTTTAGCAAGATGGCACGATTTGGGTTTTAGGGACAAACCTGTATCTACTTCCCAAAAGCAGAATGAAAACCAATGGCACCTAAAATTCCCATTTACACCTGAAGCTATTCTCCATTAATTTTATATAAAATGGTTGCACGCTAAGAATTGATCTGTAAAATGAGAACAGCGTGGACTGTTGTTTTTTTTTCTTCCTCACTTTCTTTTTAACCTGAGAATCAGAATAAGTGCTGATGATGCTTGCTTAACCCTGCTTTTAGTCCCAGGCTGTGACCAGCTCTCTGTGAAACCATTTCTGACCCTCTGCTTGCAGTAGTGAGCCTGAATTTTTCCCCTTCCTTGCCCATCACTGTCAGTCAATTATAGGATTGAACTGAACCAGAAAATCTGGTACAGTCTGGTAATTAGTACAAAGGGTTTCCAGTCTAGTGTAAAGACGGGGATGCAAGAGCCCCAGCAGTCACAGAAATCATTTTGATTGGCCATAGACATTGCCTTTTAGTGCTGCTTAGTGACTTCCTAAAGATATTGCCTCCCACCCTACAGGTCTTCTCCTTCAAGTACATTATGGACATTTTTTAAAGTCGTGTGTGTGTGTGTGTGTGTGTGTGTGTGTGTGTGTTTCTTTTTTTAGATCCAACTTCTCCCATTTTTAGTCTGTCATTTTTGCCTATCAAACAGACACATTTTGACTTGCCCAACAAAGAACCAAGTTATCAACACTCACAGAAACTGACATTTTTAATTCAGGCTTCATTATGTCTTTGAATTATGACAGTGAAGTACAAAGACATTTTAAGAGTTTTTTTCATAATTTTTTTAACCCAGCATTGGGATATTTATCTTTCTTTTATTGTTCATATTTTCTCTTCTACCTTTATTCGCAGTAATATATAATTAGCATTATCAAAACCATCAGCTATTATCCTTTACGACTTTTGACCTTTATTTTTTAATATGTCTCAAGCTAGCATTCTCTAAAATAATCAAATACTCCATGACAGATTTTAATGAAATATTTTAAGGTTATAAAAAAAATGAAATAATTAAATACAAAGAACAAACTGATGGTTGCTAGAAGGGAGGGGTTTGGGGAGATGTTGTAAAAGGTGAAGGAATTAGGAAGTACAAATTGGTAGTTACGGGAATGTGAAATACAGTATGGGAAATATAGTCAACAATATTGTAAAAACTATGTATAGTGTCAGGTGAGTATTAGACTTATTGGGGGATCACTTCATAAATTATAGAAATGCTTAACCATTACACTGTATACTGGAAACTAGTATAAAATAATACTTAATGTCAACTATAATTAAAAATATGTATCAGTCATGGAATATAAAATGCAGTATAGGGAATATAATCAATGGTATTATAATAGCTATCTATATACAGTGTCAGATGTATAGTTGACTTCTAAGGGATTATCACTTTGTGAGGTATATAAATGTCTAATCACTATGTTGTTTTGTACACCTGAAACTAATAATAAAAATAAAAAAACAAAACAACACAGCATAATAAAAAAGCAAAATAAAACGAAGTATGCTTATAAAAGTTTTGACTTCTTTTCTGTAAACAAAGGAGGTTTGTTTTGGTGACTAATAAAATGTAGTTGCTAACCACAAAAGAAAACAAAACAATGAAATTATTTCAAATATGAATCTCCTTTAAGCATCAACATGCATGACTAGGCAAGTAATGAATTACACAATATAAACTATAATAACAAAATAAATTTCAGAAAAAAAATTGTAAATCAAGCTTCCATTTCATGGTAAGTGCAATCTTATAGTCTATTTTTCATCACACATTTTTAACTACTACTTTTGAATTCCTGGCTTATTACCAATGCTATTTTTGGATAAATTATATTTTTTGCAGAAGCAAGCATCCTCTTTGATTATAGATTATAATCACTCATTAATCACACATTAGATGCAATGAAAGCATTTTGTAGATTGTCACTGCCCCCAAAAGGTATATGTATAGTTAAGAGCAAATTTAATTCTGACACCCTGTACAAAACTGTAAAAGCAACAGTGACCAAAATAACACAAGCAAAATGAAGCACAAGGTTTTTTATCTTCAAGAATGCTATTTTTGGAAGAACTCACTTTGTGATTTTAGGTGTGATATGTGTATGTTGTGAAGCATTTTTTTGTTTATCCACATCTTCATATAGCTCTAAATATCTGTTTTATCCTATGTACAATCTGAACAAAAGTAGTTAGGTTACCATGCCTGCTACTGATTTTTAATGTCTGACTTTGCTATTAAATTTCAAGAAGGGCAATATTGCTTTTGTCACCCTGTCATGAGTAATGAATGCATTTTCCCAGTAAACATGTCATAATTTTAAAGGGTGTTCAAGAAGCTTTCTGTTGTAGTAGTTTTGCATTCATTTCTCTATTGTTTTTTAATCACAATATAATGTAATGCTCTGAAAAGAATACACATATTTATATAATTAACACTTTTTGTTTTTAACAAAACCTTGCCCATTAAAAACTAAGTAGGGCTTGAAAATCACATAAATGGGCAATTTTTCAGGACCAATTTGCATTCAGTTTTAATTCACCCTCAAGTCTATATCTTGAAATGTATATATAAAGTAACTAAGGGAAGAATACATTCTGATAATATTTTTCTTATTTTTAGTCTGAAATATATGGTGAAATTCAAAAAGGGTTTGACATATGTAGTATGGCAATGTTCTATGTTCTGTAATAGCTGAATGCTCTGTGGTTCTGTATAAAATTACAGGGGTTCACAGGCTTTAATTGGATACAACACTCTTTTCTACTCCTCATGACAGGAGTAATCTTGGAAAGAACTCTAAAGATTATCTAACCTCATGATTTTCAAACTCTGTTCCCTTGAGCTCTTAGGTTCTTTGAAGATACTCAGGACCGTGGGGCAGAGGAGGCCAAGTGGCCTCTTACCTCCTTGAGAACAGAGCATCTCAGCTTTTATCTGCTGTGTTTATTAGAGTTTCATGTAAGATGGAAATCCTATGCTGAAGGACAAAAAGTTAAAAATTACTAACTGAGGCCATCTTTCAAATAAGGGAGACAGGGTTTACTTAAGGTGGCACACTGAGTCTAGTGACAATATCCATTTTGTAATCCAATCTCTTCTCCTAGTCTGAAACTCACTCTGCTAAACTAGAATAAGCTTTTTCTACATAGTCATGGGTGTTTTTGTAATAATAAGCTATATTATTAAAAACACACTATGGATCCACAACCCTATGTTGGAAATCAAGAGACTTGCCAAAGATACAGCATCAAGGTGATAAATAAGAAACATGTTGTTGACCAAAACCAAGCCCTTTATTTGTCAATGCCATTAAGTTTGGGTACACCATTACAGCCCTTAGGTAAAATATTGATTCATCTATTACTTAGTAAAGTAATATTTCGGAAGTATTTTTTAAATTTTTAATTGTGGTAAAACATACATAAAATTTATCATTTTAACTATTTTTTAAGTGTAAAGTTCACATTGTGTTTGGGGATTTTTTTTTACAGAAAAAAATAATCAGAAATTAAATCCAAAAGAAAGAGAATTAAAGAAAGCACAGCTGACTTGATACACTACATTTCCCACAACATGTTTTATAGAATATTATTCCTTTAAACTGTGCCAGATAGAAGAGTAAAATGGTTGAGTAATTTTTAGAAATGTAACATGCTATGTTCCTCTCTAGGAACTTCTCAATGAAAATCTCCTTTGAAAAAACTATGAGAAATCGTACTGTGAAGACTTCTTTGAGCTTTGTGTAATATAGAGTATCCCAAACTATTTTTCCATAGAGTCTCTGTAACTTTTTTGGGAAAAAAAAAGATCTGTTTTCATTCTGTAGGGCTAATGTTTTGCTGAACACACTTTTGGGAAAGTCTCCTCTAATAGAACTTTTGCAGATTAAAAAAAAAAAAAAAGACCTGTAAGGTAATATTTATGTTATTTATGTTACTAGATCTGTATTTACTAATTATTTATCTTTATCTTGTGGATAGGATATTAATGGACATCCCATTAATTCAATCACTTAATAAATATGTAGGCGCAGGGCTAAATGCTGGGAATACAGTCATGAGTCAATCAATTAGGACCCCTGACTTTACAGAGCTCACAATCCTAGTGTTTAAAAAAAGAAAAAATGAAATACAAGAAGCATGTGCAATATTAGCTGTTTCTGGCACTCATAGCTCATCAGGCTATATTTGTTTTGTTCCCTAATTCTAAATGGGGGGGTGGGGATGGGGACAGAATATCAGTCCAGAAGTTTACAATCTGCTCTTCGAATAGAGACATTCCATATTTTTCTGAGATCTACTTATGCATCAGCAATTAGATCTATCATAAAATTTTCTACCAACCCGAAGAAAGACTTCTATTGTTTAGAAAGAGGAAGAAAGGAAGGAAAGGAAAAGGGGAAAAGGGAAAAAGGAATGGGGGAGGGAGGAAAGAAAACAGTGTTTTCTGGTCTCTCCCCCTGTTGTACCTCCTTAACTATGGGTGTTTCCTCCTATCTAAGAAGGTTCCTTTTAAGTGTCAGCTAGAGACCTTGTTTGGTCAACAATCTGCATGTCCTCATTGTCTTTCTAATATTATAATTCAATGAGTATCTCTCAGTCAGATTCAACTCTTAGTGGTAACCACGGGTCCTACCTCTGTCAGGAACTATTTCCTCTAATTAGTATCCAACCTTCTCTCCCATTCTGACCTTGATGCTGGGGCATCTGTACCTTCATGCGAGCAGAAGGTGTCTCCTCAGCAAAGGAAAAGACAGGCCCGTGGGCACAGACCGTGCACGGCTCTCCAGAACTGTCCGTCCCTGCACCCCCTCCACAAAAATGTCACACACGTTCCTGCCAAAAGCTGCTCTTGAAAGGTTCAAGAAGAGCCCTGCCTTCCTATTGGACAGTTCCCTCATTTCCCCTTTTCTTGTGTAGAAGTGAGTGATTGGAGAGGTAACTCCTGTATCTGCCACTTGAAAATATATATTGTAGGTTACTGACCTTGCTGACAAAGATTTGGGAGGAAGAAGAGGTAAAATTTTAAAGAAAAAAAAAAGAAGCTTACAACTGAGAGAAAAAGAGGAAGAACTTACGCCAGCTGCGGTTCCGTAACTGCATTTGCTGGCATTGGTGTGTCACAGGTGACTCTCTAAATGGGGCCCGAGCTCAACCCGTGCCCCTCCTGATCCTCCCAGCATTTCCTTCGATGGGAACAATGTGTGATCAGGTTATTGTCAGCACACTGTGAGGAAAGGGCTTGGAAAAGAATTTGGGATTTTCAAGTTAAAATGAAGAGCTGGGTTCGTTTGTTTTCTTCCAGTTAGCTAGGAATCAATTTTCCAATTCATGCTCCTCTCTGTCATCTGTCTTTTGATAATACGCTGGGCCATACAGTGCTTGCCTCTTTTTCTTCCTTTTAATTAAGTTTTTAAAATCAATTATGATTATTTGTATGGATTTCCATTCTCTCTTCTCATCAAATTTTGTTTGGCTTATTTTTTATTTACGCAGCACTACCCACTGCTGTGAATTAACAAGAACAAAAAATCTGCGCTCTTCCCTTCCACCTCTTGAACTGTAGAAACAGTTAGCTAATAAGAGGCTAAATGAGCCTTAGAGTATAGAGAAGCTAGAATCCTTAAATTATTTAAATTGAAAAATGGCTGGTTTTACAATCAGAAAAACTCAAGTGGACTGTAAGCCCTACTTGATTGTCCCCCCTTATCTGGGTGATCTCATAATGACAGCTGGAGTTATCTGCCATCAGCATCACTGCCCACAAAAGCTCCTCTGCTCTCTGCTCAACTCTTCAGCAGCCCTGGGGAGCTGGAGCTCTTTCAGAGGAGAGGGCCCTACAGGATTGGAAACTTTATTAAAATGCAAAGCTGTCTCTGGTGACATAAAAGCTCAGTAAAAAGTGATGGATCTAAGACCACGGAGCCAGAAATTATCTGTAGGATGAAAAACTGAGATTTCACATACTGCCACAGATCAGCTAGGGTCAGTGTAAAATAAAAAGCAATGTGCAATAAACAGTGGTGTAAAATAAAGAACAAGAGATGCAGGGAAAGGAAAATACAATGTTTCAACATGAGCAGTGCAACAAATACCGTGTTAGATTACCCTTGCAGAATTGTGTCTCAGGAAGCAACCCCGTGGAATGTACCGTGGGATGTCAGGATAGCTGTCTGCTTGGAAAGGTTAGGAAATTACCTCAAAGACATTCCTGACTTTGTTTTGGTAAGCAACTTCCATCATACATGAATTTTCTGAAACTCTTTGTTACTAACAGAATTTGTAGTAATAAGGTAGGAACCCATCACCCTATGACTTGAAGTCTGAAAGTGGCCCTTCACTCTACTTGCCATGTGACCGACCATGAGGAATCGTCCTCAAAATATACTGTAAGTGCATTTGCTCAATTCGGGCCATTGTACTGACAAATAGCAAAAGAAGGTCTTAAATTTATCTGACATTGTGCACTTAATTCAAAGAACTCCACATATACTACTCACTCCTAAGTTGAAATGTTGAAATGAAAGACAAGGCACTAAAGCATGGACAATTAAATAATTTGTTACAAACAAAGAAAAGATAAGGTCCATGTGATTTCAATTTACGTATACTAAGTTCTTCATGAATCTCTATTTTGCATTCAAAATACCTTATTATTAAAAAAAGGACTCTAAGCACAAAAAGTTGTAACGAATATGCCAAATAACTCAGCACTCATAAAAGCCAAAGTAGTTTGTCCACTTCTGTACTTCACTACTTTGTAAAAACTTTCTCAGGAGAGATTTAGTAACAGCATGACACCACATGACAACCGCCAACGGCCATGTAGCGAGTGCTCACCGTATTTCTCCCAGTCCTCCCTTCTTCAGGCCTCATCTCCAAGCCTCGTTTTCCCTTCTGCTCAAGAACCTTGAAAAAGAAAAAAAAATCATAGTGGTGATCTAAATTGCCTAATTGGTAATTTCTCTTTTCATGCAACTAGCAAGTTTAGTTAACAAATGAAAAAGCTAAATGAAGTACTCCACCCCTTCATCTTCAGCAGAAGACATTAAAATTACTGGTCAGAGCAATTACTCCAAATATCAGGAGAATCCCCCAAATATGTAAATTTTTTGTCCTTATTTTTCCCTAAAAATATTATGCTTACACTTGACATGTTTGTAAACTCATTTTTTTGTGATGAAAAAAGATTTGCAGAATGACCTAAGAATTTTTTTTTTCCGTTCAGAGATTGGCCTAAGGTGTGACCTTGTAAACAAGCTTTCTGCTCCAGTGGAAGGAATACAGGGTCCTCTCTGTCCCTTAAAAAGAAACTGGGCACCAGAACACAGAAAGGCCCCTTGGTGCAGTTCTCTCCTGCACTCCCCAGTGGTAGTCACTGCTGCAAACCTGAGGCCCAGTTAGGAACTTCTCTGGCTTGGAAGGGTGGCTTTTGCAAAACCCCAACCTTTGTCCCCCAGGGACACTCATGTCAAGTGACAGTCCCCCATCATAACTGTAACTCCACCATGCTCTCCCCTACCAGAGAGTGTATCCCAGTGCATGTGGGGTGAAAACAATACTATTACAAGGAAAACCTTAACTTAGCTAGAATTCATCCTTAAGTATATTGTCTACAAACTCCAGAACATTATTATTATTTCAGAACTTCTTGTCACGTATCTCAATCACAGCTGATCATGGCACACCAGAGTCTCATGACCCTGGGTTGAAAAATACCCATTTGGCAAAATTAGCAGCTAAATGAGGAGAGCTAATAAATGAATGATAAGAGACCCTTCGATCTCTGGTGGTAACCCAAGTTCCAAGAGGGCACTCTGAACCAACACCAGCTCTTTGGAATCTGTCAGCAGATGATAAAACCACATCTCACCGCTCTGCTCCCATCAGCCTGCAGCCCCTTGCTCAAAGTTGGCTCAACTGATTCCAATTTATGAAGCAGGACAGGACAGAGTGTGCTTACATTACACTAGGATTTAAATATGCTTAAGATACTGAAATGCTGTTAACAGCATGAAATTAACATTATACACCAGGGTTAAACTTCCGTCTTTTATTAATTGTATGATTGGCATGTGTTAACTTGGGCTTTACATTGAAACCAAAATTATTTTTTTAAATTTTCAGTGTTCAAAATGCAATTTTGATTCTCTGGAGAGCTTTTAAAAAGGCCGAGACTAAGACTATACCCCAGACAAGTCAAATCAGATTCTCTCAGAAGGGGACCCAGGTGTCAGTAATTTTTAAAGCTCCATAGGTGATTCCAGTGGGTAAGCAAGGTTGAGAACCACTGGTCTGAGGAATGAAAAGCATGGGAAAGGGAGCAGTGGAGGGAGATAAAAGAAATTGTGGTCATGCAATTCTAATCTGACATTGGAGGGCTGCAATGATCCTAGAGATGGACCTAAGACATTTCCAGACGCGCTCACTTCCTGCCTCTATCTCTGCATCTATCCTTGGAGCCTTACGTCCCTGTGACCCAAGGGCAAAAAGGCAGTGGTGACTTCTTGATGGCTGCAGAATGCTCTCAGAACTGATTCAGTAAAACCTTTCTCTCCTTCTCTCTCTCTAGAGGCAGGTCCTACCTCTAGAGTCATACTACAAACTTCCTCAGAATAGACAGATTCAGACCAGAGTTTAAAAAATTAAGTAATATGGAATGTCTACTGTGGACCAGGTGCTAACTTAGTCCTTACTACAACCCCATGAGACAGATGTTAGTTGTGCCTCCATTCTACAGATGGAGAAACTCAGAAAGAGCAACCTAAGAAGGCTGCCCAAGGCCATGCAGTGCATGTGTGCCTAAATCTGGACTTCTCACTCTAAGACAGATGGAAAACTGGCCAAGGGTCACCCATCTATTCATGGACAGCTGTCTGTGTCAAAAAGAATCTTCCATTCTTTAAGTAGAGAATCAAATTAGTATGCTAATTGTGTTCTTTGCTAGTATGTATAAGCAAGCATTATACTCACAGACATAGAAAAACATCTCAGTATTCAGACAGCAGTATGGTATTTGTCCTCTTTTGAAACATCATTGCTAGTTCTCATGACCAATTTAAGTCTACTGGAGTTTCTTTGAAGTGTGTGTGTGTGTGTGTGTGTGTGTGTGTGTGTGTGTGTATTTGAAATATTTAAGAGAATCCAGGATAGGCATCTAAATTCAAGTTTACATGGAACCTTTGAAAATAGGGTATGAGTCCTTGTAACTTTTCTGAAAATGGAATCCTCTGGAATTCATGGTGGTAGAAAAGAAAAAGAAACAATCCATTTTGTAGGTTCTCCCTGTGAAATCCTGGAGTGTGATGTGTCATCCACCCCAAGCAGCTGGGGCCATCTGTTTCCTATTTTGTAAACTTTCTCTTAACCAGAAATTGCTAGCTACCTAAAGACACAGCACAAGGTAGGACTAGCCCTCAACTGACACGAAGAAAGCAGTTTATCTGTTATTTACCCATCAGCATTGCCTCGTGTTGATTGCGTGGTAGGTACTGTTCCTCTAGCTAATTCGTTTTTACCCATTTTCAACTTACTTGCACTCCGGTCCCCCTTTCTCACTGCCCGCTCCCCCAATAGCCTGTCCCTGTCCTTCTACCCTCTGGGCCAAAATCTTCATTCACGTGAAGGTAGAAGTGTTTGATAACAGATAAATAGAGTTTTGATTTCCAGGGTGACAGGCATTTTTAGCAGTCAGCTGGAAGGCCACTGCTCTTGTGATATAATTGCAGGCAGTGGTTCTCTGGAGACGGGTGAAGGCCGCTCCAATCTTGCCGCTCCAGGCTCCCTACTGCTCTCCTGAGGGCAGGCCCATGACTTCACATGTTTTTATCCCAAGGGCTTGGCACAGTGAGCAGCACATTTGACACTCAATAATGAGGGAAACTCTGGCCTGAGAAAAACAATAAAGACTCTGTGACACAGATAAATGGGAAGATGCTGGGTTAGTTATGAGCCAAAATACCATGGGGAGAGGCCAGGTAGAGCATTAAGAGGAGATAACCTAGTCCCATCATTTAAACTTCCCTAGAAGCCAGTGTCAGTTTTTGAGAGACTTCTGGGAGTTCCAGTTAAGCTCTAGGATCTACAGATGTGGTTTTTACTCAACAGCTCAGCTCCACTTGAATTTGTTGCATGTGAATTGCACTGAAATCAGGATAGAGACTAGATAAATCATTTTTAAAATATTTATTGAGCAACTACTATGAACCAGGAATGCTGTTAGGCATTGTAGAGGTAGTATAAAACCCAATTCCTGCCCTCGTGAAGCTAACATTTTACTTAAAGGGTCTGATGTGAAAGCATTAATTATAGAATTCAGTATTTCATTGGAGTCATAAGTGCTGCTAAGGAAAATTGCAGGGTACTAAAAGTCTTATAACAGAGGGACATGACCTAATACAGAAGAACAGGCAAAGCTTCTCAGAGAAAAAGAGTCATTAAGCTAATTCCTGAAGGATGAGTGAGTAGGTGTTAGCCAGGCAGAGACTTCATAAAAGGAGTGGACATTTCTAATAAACACCTTTAACATGTGATACACCAGAGCTAATCCAGAGAATTGTCTTGATTTCTTTCTTGATATTGTGTCTATAGAAAACATTCTGAGGTCTTTACAAGATAGGTATTTAATGTTCTGAATTCATATGAAAGACAACATTGGCATGGAGAAAGAAATCACTTCCACAGATGTCGATAACTTTATGAGGCACATACAAGTATACTGCGATCATCCATCCACAGGCTAGATTTTCTGTATGTCTATGTCCAGAAAACTTGAGCAAAAGGAAAGGAGTTAGGGAAAGGAAATGAGCCAAGAAACTGCAAACTTCAGAGAGAGCCTGGTTTGTGTAAGGGATACTTGAACCATCCCACCCACCCATTTAATACGGAGCCAGTACTTTGCAAGTTTGTGAAAGGACACCCCCAAGCTCATCATGCTATTTTATACATCATGGTATTTTATATCACTTTTCCTTGGCCCCCTTCTTCCACTAATTAAATTCTTATTCCTAAAAACTCATTTCTGATATCTTATCCCCTTACCCCACTGGCCCAATCTAATTTAGATATCCCTCCTTTCTGCTCTCATAGTATGCTGTACATTCATACCTTCTCACGGCTATCTTAGAACTTTACATGTATGACTCATCTACTTTTTGAGGGACTACGTTCCTTAAGGGCAAGAGACATGTTTTAATCATTTGTATATACCTGGTCCCTAGCAGAGTACTTAAAAAATACACTGAAGGAATTAATGTTTGTGCATGATAGTTACTTTTCCTTTCCTAGTCTCTGGAGTGATGTGCAAGCTTAGATTTTGCATATCTAGTCAACAAGGCCAGTTTTGTATGTAGAAAGCCTTTCACCCACACCAGTCTGATATTCCTCTCCATTTATAGATAAGCTTGTTGTATTTACCTTAACCAGGTTGTCGCTCTGTGCTCTGCCTTTGGAAACATCCTGAGAACTAAATAGACCAGTATACATGGGCCCACGGGCCAGTACATCAGTCAAGAATATATTTGGTTTTGATATTGGTCACTGGATAAGATATAGCCATATGCATGTCTGGTCTTTTAGTCAGTGCATTTTAAGTAATGTCCATGTTTCATATTAGGAATGGCATAATTTCTAAGATGGAAGCAAGAAAAGAATAAAACCTAGCAGGATATTTGTCAAGTATTTGAATATTTATTTAATGAAAAAAGAAAGGATACATTAATAAAGGAAAAATTGGATACATACAAGTATATAACTATAATTCAGTTCACAGGCATCATCAAGCCATAAATTAAAATAAGGGATTTATCATTGGCAAAACCCTCACACATAAAAAATAAAAGCTACTGGAAGATCACATTTTCCAGCCAAACAAGGATACAAATATCTTTCAAATAGTGGGAAGGAAGAAGTACTATAAAAACATACTAACCTAGTGGAGGCAAAAGTTGGCTCTGTGAGGAGAACGTATTATACAGTAGAGCAACCCCCATAGCTCCCAATCTGTGTCTCACTCTCCTCCCCACCACACTCACACACTCACTCACACACTCACTCACACTCACTCACACTCACTCTCACCACCCCCACGCACACACACTCACCGTTAGCTTGTCTACTTGCTTTCCTGAACTAACCTGGATTTGAAAAACAGGAAGTTAGAGACAATAGTAAAGAAAGTTCCTCCCAACTGGAAGTCTCCTCCTTCTCGGCTTATTCTTCAAGACAGACACAATTGCCACCTGTCCTCTGAAAACCTCTCTGCCCTAGCACTTTCCCTCTGTACCTCTTCACCACCTTTTGTAACTGTTGCCTACATCTGTCCTTCCTCTAGAAAAGGAGCTTTGAAAGAGCTTGTGTCTTGTTTATCTTTATAGTCCATTCTCCCTGTCTACGTTCTCCATTCCTAAACCCAAACCTGGCAAAACGTAGGAGCTCAGAATGTTGGATAGATGGAAGGGAAGAAGAAAAGAAGAAAAAGAAGGAAATGTACTTCTGAAGAAAAGACCTTTTGCCTTCTTTCTTCAAAAATATTTTATCTTTCTAAAATCGGGGGCAGCCTTTTCTCTCGAGATATTAGGGTGTGTGCCCTTGAATCCCTCACTTTGGCAAAGAGCCCAAATTCCATCTCCAACCAGCTCAGTCATTTTCAGTTTCTTTGTGGTTCATTCATGCTTTTCCCCTTCATTGACGCGTTAACATTTCATGGTGAGTGGGTCCTGTTCAGCTGGCAGCTGCTCTCAGCCCCCATACCTCTAAGCTGTCCTCACTTCACTAGTTCCCAATTGCCTGCCTCTTGGGGACCTCTGTCATCATCACCATACAGCTAGAGGAGCTGCCTGTTAGCTGTTGCCATACCTAAGTTTTGATCATTAACAACGTGAAGCAAACTCAGAGAATGAGAGACTTCTGCTAAGGCAATCTTCTCTTACATGTTCTTTTCTAAAGCACCTTGTTTTAAGAAAATAAGAGAAATACAGATAATGAATGAACTGGACACATCTAATACCTGCTTAATTTAATATCTAGTCAAAATCTCTTAACTGTTTTTCTCAAATACCTATACATCTCTTACCTCCATGCCTTCTGCAATAGTGACTCCCAGCGAGTTTCCTGTTCGATCTTGTTTTGTAGGTCAGCAACTGGTACCTTAAACTCAAAAATAGCAATAATCTATGAGCAAATTAGTAATTAAAAACTAGCATCAATGAAGCACGATATACAAGGGTTTCTTTTTATTGATTTCCTATACATGCATGAGTACATGAACACGTGTGCACGCACACACACACACACACACGCACACACACACACACATGCACACACACACACACACACAATTTGTTACCAGGTTAGCATTTCAGGATTTACTTTTGTGCCTTAGGCCCTTAGTAGGTGCTCAGTAGCTCCCTACTGACCTACTGATTAGTTTTAGTAGCTCCCTGTTATTTCCAAAAAGACAGTCTTTCCTAGACTTTTCTGATCAACAAATGAAACATGCGTTTTCTTAAAGCTGTGGAAATAGAATAATTCATATCGCAAGGTTATTTATTACCAGCCAGGCCCTCATCTTGCTCTACAGGGCTCTGATAATCACCGATTTCAGAAACCATTAGCCTTCTGTGTGTTGTAAAGCACTCTTCACTATAATGTGTCTATGCTTTTGTATTCTAGGGGGAGGAATGGTGTATACTGAAGTAACAGACCTCTGTTGATCAAGTAAGAAAGTCTCTGATGCACAAATAGTACATTAAACAGTGTTGAAATTAAACAGTATGTGGAATCCCTGCCCAGGTATTGGAACATATAAAACCTTTAAGAATATGTACCTTTCTTACACAAACATGTAAGAAAAATACACATCGTAAGAATGTACCAATCAAGGCTTAGGCACTTACAGGAGGACAGCAGGAGCTGGATTTAACTTATTGATTTTAGAACCACTGTTTTATAAAAAAAAGAGGCAAAATATTGCTTTTACTGTTTTCAGATAATAATGACTCTTGTTGCCAATTATAAAATTTAATTAGCTATATAAATGCCAGAGGAACAAATAGTGTGCTATTGTCTTGATATCTTTCCAGAAATTAGTCTTTTAAAATAAATTTGCCATATTAATCATCTAAAAATATTTTTGATCACTGAATTAATAGTTTGCAGCCTGTTTTCAGGTACTCATTGCCATAGGTGATTGCTTCTTAATTACTACACGGGCTCTTTCTATTCACTCATATTAATTCATGTTTTCTGGCACAGTCCCAAAAGGCCGCCTTGCCCTATATCTTCTAATTACTTCTATAATTGAATTTGCCCACTTTTTCTAACCTATTTTTTAAACTGACTGTGTTTGTTCATGGTTTATTGTGTCTTTTTTTGTGTCAGTTCTCTGCAAGCAGAATGTACATTGATTCTTTCCTCGTTTCTCATTAATTTTCAAGAGCTTTGCTGCATGTCTGTTTTTTCATTCTGTCAGACCTATTGCTAGACCAAAAAAAAAAAAAAAAAAAAAAAAGACTCTTATTATTAAAGGTTAGGTAAAATAGACTGAAGTTAATTAATTCATTAGTAACTCTGAGCCAATTACTGAAGCCTTCTCTTATTTATATACTTGTTAACAAGACAGAAATGAGAAAGGCCAATTACAGGCACATGTCCTTCAGAAGTTCAGCAGGCCCAGAGCTTATGCATTTATTGATACTCTTCCACAAAAACATTTTTATATATTAGATGTTTGAAACTGCATTTAAAAATGGTTGGCTAACACTCTATTCTTTCCTAAATTTTAAAGGGTTTTTCCCCCATCCAGATATCTTTAATATATTTAATAATTCTAAATTCTTCTAAAATTATCTCAAGGAGTACTGCTTAGCTTTGAAGCAATGACAAATATGGAAGAAATTTGACTTGTTTTCCGGTTTTCATTATTTTCTTTTTTTCTAAACATTTAAGTTTTTAATTCTTGAAATGAGATAAATTGATTAACAGATCTCATATACTAGCATCTTTTAAAATATGTCCTACTTGATTTTTCTTGAATATGCCAAAACCATACAACATACAGAAAGGCAATTTTTTCCATATTTCTCTTGGTGACCAATGTAAAAGAAAAATGTAACTGCTTCATCCATATAAACTACTTGCACAGTCCATACTACATCCATTACTCCCCCTTCCATGCCTCAGAAATATTTTGTTAATTTAACAGGGTAGTAGGAGGAAAGAGAACCAGTGATTGATTAGTTTTCTGTACATCTGTATTCTCTTCATATGCTGGTGTCAGCATGGGACCAACAAATCAACAGTCAACTGACACTAATGTCTCAATAAATTGATTGGTCATTTGAATTAAACCAATCTGAGTTATGTTTTTTCTTTTTTTCTTTTTTTACTTGACTTTTTTAATATCATGTGCGTATAGGTTTCCATAGTTAAGTGATGCCAAAATAATACCAACGTTACAGCTGCCTAACTTTTTAGTTTTTCCTCAGTCCCCAATGTATTCAATATTAACCCATCATTTTATAACATAACAATGACAATCACAACATTATGAAATGAGAAAGAATCTCAGTGGATGATTAGTCCAGGGCCTTGATTCCTGGAAGACCAAAGGAAAAACGTTTAAAATGTGTGGTGTACCTTATTCAGGAAGTCTTTCTTAATATTTTTGAATTTCCATACCCTCTCATTTAGAACTATTTTTTGGAACTGAATTTCCAGTTTCTATCTTGCATTATAGTATCTTTTTCTCTGCTGAATTATTGCCTAATTCAGGAAGTAACTGTATTTTATGCCCTCTCCAGCCCCATCAGTTAGCCCAACGTCTTGCAAATAGTGGGCCCTCAATAAACGTATGTCCAAAAAAGTACAGATGAGGCGTCCATACTCTCTTTTTCATGTGTTCGCTGTCTAACCTCCCTCACTGTCTAGGTTAACTAAAGAACTTCATAACTTGGAGCCAGTAAATGTATCTTCATTTTCTGTGGTAACAACAATAAATTGCTAACACATGTTCCATTATTAACTCATTATGTGAGCTTCTCTGCTCCAAGATTAAAAATCTATACTAATTTTTTCTAGGGTGAGCTGTTTTTCATTCCTTTAATTATATATGCTTTTTAAAAAGGCTTTACCGACCTCGAGTTTGTTACTGTGGCCAAGACCACACAGGCCCTTGTTACTCCCCCCCAGTTCCATGTGCAGTGCCATCTCTGTGTGCTCAGGAACACCTCTGTGAGACAGAAATGAGGTTCTCTGGACTGCTCTACTCCTTAGAGCTGCTACCCGTCAGTTCTTCATGCCCCTGCCTCAATGAAGCCAGTTTGCCTTCAGCGGACTCTTATACATTGTCCTTATCTTGCTGTCTACTCCTTCTTTTCTTCCTTCTCTCTCTCTCTCCCCCCCTGCCCCCGCCCCCGCTTTCTCCCCCTCTCCTTTCCTTTCTCCCTCCTCTTCACCCACACTATCGCATTTGATCCTTACAAGTAAAGGATTAGGTAGATGAGAAAACTAAAATTCAGAGAGGTTACATGACTTTCCTGAGGCCACAAAACTGATTACAGTTTTAGTTTTTAAATTCTTGACTTGTCTGCCTGTGAGAACAAAATCTGGGAAGCTCCCTTTTCTTAGTGCTTACCCTTTGTGGGAAGGAACTACCTAATATACTCTCAAACAGCTGGATTTATAGTGAGCTGAATGATTTTTCCTGTAATTATGTAGGTCATTGCCCAAGTAAGGAAGAAAATACGGCCTAGCACTTTTATGTGCACATACCACCCTGTGAAAATGCACATTCTAACTTAATAGGTCCAACTTTCTAATGAGCTCTCAGATTACCTGGCACGGGGAGCTAGGGGATGTGTAGCAATGCTACCAGTTCATAGACCTCACTTGGACTTGTGAGGTCTAGAGAACAGAGTGAGGCTTTGGAGTTGGAGAGCCTTGATTCCAGGCTTTTCTGTTTACTAATGATGATCTTAGGCAAGCTACTCAGTCCCTATGAGCCTCAGTTTCCTCACCCTTAAAATGAGGATGATACCATATTTTGCTGTGTATAACACTAACCCACGTTTTTGGCCCAAACTTTCAGGGAAAAAAATATTTCATTTTAGTTTTTTAATGCAAATTTTTGTTGGTTATATTTAGGTAGTTTTTTGTATTATAAGGGGATTTTGGCATTTATTTTTTAACATAACATATATAGAATATAAAACTGAAAGCAACAAAGGAACAAAAACTCATGGACATAGACAATAGTCTAGTGGTTACCTGAGGGCAAGAGGAGAGGAGGGAGGGAGAGTCAGGTACATGGTGATGGAAAGAGAACTGACTGGGTGGTGAACACAAAATGCAGAATTGTATAACAGGAACCTATGTAATTTTTGCTAACCAATGTCACCCCAATAAATTTAACAATTTAAAAAAATTATCATTTTCCAAGGTATTATGTTGCATACAGATATCTTTATTTTCTAGAGTAACACTTTTAACTCATAAGCATAAATAAAATAATTAAAAACATTTATATAGATACAAAACTAGTGCTATCCATGTATAATGCACAGCCTTATGTTTCCCTCAGAAATTTGGGCAAAAATGTATGCATTATACATGGCTGAATACAGTAATGCGTGTCTTACTAAGCGCAAAGGAAATTCCCTTTGAGCGAATAGGCCCGCGTCTTCTCCACTGCTTCCTGATTCATCTTCCTCAGGCCTCCCTCCACTCAGAAACTTCCAGTGAGGCTCACTGCCTGGTAAATTACGTACAAACTCCTCCTCTTGACCCTCAGACCTTCAATGTTACAGCCAAAGTCCCCTTTCTGGCTTAATCTCTCCCTACTTCTAATCATAGCTCCCGTGTAGCTAACACACCAGATTTCCTACTTCCTCTTCTTTATTCACCTTTGTCCCACTCAATAGAATTCTATCCTTCCTTTAAATCCCCTCTCCCATCAGGCTTACTGGAAGTATTTTTCCTGATCTCCATTCCCTGCCACTCCCAACTCCCACTGGATTTGTCTCCCTCGCATATGAATTCTCCTAACCCTCTGTTTATACCTTTGGATGCTTTGTCTTGTATTCTATCGTATGTCCTAGTTATTTCTGTCATCACCTCATCTCCTGTTAGACTCTTAAGTTCCACGAGGATGGGGATCAGGTATTGTTTGAATATTGCAGTGGTAAGAACATAGCCTTAGGGTGCACAGACTTGGTATGTACTTCAGCTCCAGCATTTGCTGGGACAAGCCTTCTAAACTGAGCTCCAGTTTTCTCATCTTTAAAAGTAGGTTCCAATAATACCCAACTTGTAGAATCCCTGGGAAGAAACATTATATATAAAATACCTCACACAGTATCCAGCACATAATAAGGGCTCATGTCAGTGAAACTGAATAGAGTCAAACCGACTACATAATCCCAACACAACTAGACGCTCATCCTAGTGTGCAAACACCTGGACCTAAGCCAAGGTTTCCGATTTGTGTGAATATTTTAACGTTTTCTTCTCTGGCTATGTTTCTGTCAGTGTTAAGTCTTATCAGAATATTCCATATTCAGTCCTCTTCAAATCAAACCGCACATCTTGATCTAGCTCCAATGTGTATAAAGTGCTAATGAAAAGTAACATAGTATGGTTTTTTAAAAAAAAAAAAAAGCATGTAGTTTATAGGTAACACTGGGATTGACTCCGAACTGCCATCCTCTAGCCATTTTCCTAACCTTTCCAAACTATGAGAATCTCAGAAGATGGATTTGGAGGTTTTTTTACTTTCTTTTTTATGTTTGGATTTTGTAGGTTTTTAAAATAAAGAGCATGTTATTTCCATAGCCCAAAAACAATAATATGATCATAGGTGACACCAATAACTTTCATTGCCCCAAATCTTCACTTTTATAAAGTAAATTTATAAATTTTGCTTGACTGATCAGTGCTCTTTTGAATTTAAATGTTTTGTTTATTTCACTAATTGCTAAGGAGAAATCTATTTCTCTTTTAATTATTATCAACCTTATTTTCTTTTTTAATTTTAAAAACAACTAAATAAATCAATAAGCTCTATCACCATTCAGTTTAACCTTTGGGAGTTAAACTAATTTTTTTTATACCTAAAAGTTATATGTTGTCAGTGTAACCGAAGTTGACTCTGTGCCTGGACACAATACAAGAGAGGGATCCAAGTTGCCTCTAAACTTAGGTCAGTCAAAGCCAAAGTCACAGCAATAGTCAGTATGTTGTTTTGTTAATATGAGTAGAGGGATTTTAAAAGAAAAATAGAAAATGGGGCAAGCCTTGTTTTAATCAGGGAGTATATGGAAATAAAATTAAATGCCTGTCACAACTTATTCTTTCATACTACCAATGACATTTTCCCTTAGCCTCCAGAGACAGTCATAAAACAATGGCTCATAGTACTTTTAGAACAGGAACTAGAGTTGTGTACTGTGCATGTATGGTCCTACATAGGAGGAAGGCAATGTTTAAAGCTGCCGTTGCCTCCTGAAAAAAAAGAAAAAGCAACTGGGATTCTGAGTTGAGTACGTATGCATTTTCTGTTTTTCTGTCTTGTGGGTTTCTATTGCTAAAAATATTTTTATGAAATTGCTCTGTGCATCTTTAAGCTTCATGTGGTCTTCTTTGCTCATTTTCAAATCTCAAACCATGATATAATTATGAAACATCTTAAATTATTAAAAGTGGAGAAGTTGTATTTTATTTGTAAACTGAACAACAGGCCAGGCAATGTCTTCAGAAACTAAGATTTTATTTTTTATGAAAAAAAAAGATATATTCTTTTTCATTATAAGCTAAACTAAGTGGTGATACCAGAACACTGTCAGCTTGAAAGTTGTAATGTTGAAGCTATTAGCATAGCTGTAAATAAACTGGAGATTGGATTCTTTTTCTGTCTTATTTGGCCAATGTAAAGCATATTATTGGGTGATCAAATTTTAAAAAGTCACCTTGAGATTTAAGTTACTAATCTGCAGCATACTCATGATCAGTTTAACAACAGCAACAGCAAAGAGATATTTAGTTTTACTTCATGCAGCATAAACACAGATTGAGACATGCTCTATCAAATAAATTTAAATGTTTTGTTATTTCAGTAATTGCTACTGGGCTTCAAATTCAACTAACCTGAACGTGAGCCCTGAATCTACCACTTGCTAACCATGTGATGCTTGGCAGCTTAATCTCATGGAATCTGTTTTCTCATCGGTAATGTGGGGATTATAACATATTTCTTCAGAGTTAGGATGCACATTCTTTCACACTGAACATCTCTAGTATCAGAATGTATCTTATAACTGATAGTATGTCTTGGTTTAATTAGCAACATTTTTTTCTTTCTTACTTGGTACCTAAATTAATTGTATAGTTTATAAACTAGGACCTGTGGCATTCAATTAAATAATTGATATATACTTTATAGAGTTGTTTTGAGATATATATAAAATAATGATGCAAAACCTTATGCCTAGAACCTGGCCCACAGAACACTCTCAGTAAATAATACCCATTAATGTTGTATAGTATGATTTCTATAAACACTGGCATTTTCCTTGTCTTTTTAGATATGATTTATGTTTGCCAAAACTGGAAGTTAATTGCTTTGCAAAATCCTTATTGTTGGAACAATCTGCGTATTGAATTGTTCATCAGATTTTGTCTAATTTCTCTGGCAGCAAGATATTGACTGGAAGGGTTTAAATCTGAAATGTGGTCAAAATAAAGGTTTGTGGAAGTCCCCACTGATTTGTCCGATGAAGTTGTCTGCGGACAAACGGAGTAGTAAGCACGCTTCAAGAGCGCGCAGGCCACACAGAGCACCACGAGTGCCACAGAGCAGTAGCAGCATGTACAGAGCGCTTAAAGAGCACAGATTTTGGAGCCATACTGACTGGGGTCAAGTCTTGACTCTTCCCCTTACAAGCTGTGTAACTTTGGACAATTTAACCTCTCTGTGGCCTCCATTTTCTCCTGAGGTTGTGAAAGTTAAATGAGCGGTGTCCACAGAAGGTGCTTTATTAGGCTGGTATTACTATTGAAAATACACCGTTCTTGAGTTTAAGTTCCTTAAGAAAGATCTGAGTTTTCTGATACTAAAAGGGAATATTACCATCAATTTATGTTTTGGGCAGGTGATTGTTATAATTCTGTTAGAGGTTTGTACCATGTGAAACATGTAACCTACCCACAGTATCTTTGAGGTCTTGGTGATCATGTGACCTAGCTGGTAAAACCGCCTTATCTTGCAGTAAACACATGAAGGAGAACAAAGTATCAGATAAGTCTCAGGTTGCTTCCAACAACCTCTGAAGTGTCTGTATGTTATCTTGTTATGGCTTAAAACTCAGTATGATATAGGTCAACCTGTATCCCCAAGAAAGGGTCATTATAACTAGAAATTTTAGAATGGCCTTCTTCTAACATTTGTTCACTTGCAGCCATACTATTCTAATATATTTTTTTTAAGTTGTGAACCTAACTGTTGGGCTAGAACAACTGTGGCCATCAAGCATGTGATTGGTGTGGCTTTTAACTTATTGATTACACCATATAAACAAGTCATCAACTCTGAAATGAAATAAAGCTCGCCAATAGTTAATCATTATTTTTGAGTTATTATGTGATTACTCAATAGTAATTGAATAATTTATCATTTCCATAATTATAATAATTTATAATTATTTTTTTTATCACCAAAGCACATTTTTGGCTTTTCTCTTCTTCCTTTTTTACATTTTGTTCACGGTCTAATATCTGTTAGCACAGTGTGTTGGAATGTTGGCGTCCCAACGTGGCTCCAAAACCCAGTCTGTCACTCAACTAACACCCAAATCTCCCATAATATTTGTTCTTGCTCATGTCAGAAGTCTGCCATCAGTTGGGTGGCCCTCCTCTATCCTGTGGCTCTGCCATCTAATATACACCTCCGAGGTCACCCTGGTAGGGAAAGCAGAACCCAGAGGGACTCTTTTAGGAGTCAAAATACTGGAACTGACTCCAACCAATTCCCTTAGCTAAAATGCAACCACGTGGTTCTAGCTAAATTACAAGGGACACTGAGAAATAGCCTCTCCCTTCTCGCCCAGGAGGAGAAAACAGTGTGATGAATACACAGCATTTTCTCTGCCATAGTTCCTTACTAGCAAGTATAACTTTGAACAAGGTACTGAACTTCTCAAAGCCTCCATTCTCTCTTTGCAAAGTGGCAATAATAATACCTATCTCACAGAGCTTCTGGGTAGAGTAGTGAAAAAAGGTATGCAAAGCGCTTAGCGTGTGGTAAGTACTTTATACAATTGTTATGTTCTGTTACTAAGAATCAATAGTGTCTCCCTAAAACACACACATATACATAGGGTCCAAGTCATGAGCACCTGAATTCTCTAGTCTCTGCACCGGTCTAGTCTCTGCTGATCCTTTGGCTCCCGCCCAGCCTGTCAGGGGTGCAGGACTCAAGGCAGCCAAGGTTTCTGGCCATGGGACTGAGATCAGAATGAGCGTGATGCTGCAGGAGCTGAGATAAGGGGACACCAAAGCCAGGTGGGACCCTGAGAACGGGCTCTAGGTTCTCCAAGAGTCTGGGAGGGGAGGATTTTGAGGGGATGAACTAAAAGAGGGGAGGGCAGAAGGGAGAACCAGTTGGATGAACTTGTGCTTAAAGTGGACCCCAAGTCCCAAGATAGCAGCTGCAAGAAAGAGGAAATGACTGTAGATTGAATATTTGCAATGTAGCAGGCACCTTGCTGGGCTTTCACACGAGTGACCTCATTGAACTCTCACAAGAGTCCTTAGGTAAGAATCGTTAACCCCAGTTTCCAGGATGGTTCAAGTAGCTCGCCCAAGCTTACATAGCTGCTGAGTGACGTAGCTAGGTTGGGTCCTCAGAGTCCTAGCCTAGCGCTCTTTGTACTGCACCGCCACACTACGTCCCCCAGTGACGCTGAATTGTGCTGAGGACCAGCAGATCTCAGAGAACAGGCAGGAAGTGTACCCTCCTCAGGGGAGCAGGAAGTAGATCCCTCTACCTCCTCAAGCGATCCCCCCTAACCCCACTTCCCGCGTGACCAAAACAGCTTAACTCAGGGTCGGCCTATGGTGCGGTGTATTTTCAGCGGACCCCTCTCAGACACACAAATATACCCCAATCTGCTTGCTAATGTTTCAAATTGATTTCACTGAGAGAGGCAACGAGGGTGCGGATGGGTTTCCATCACCACGTCTGTGAGATCGTTTCCTCTGGCAGCGGGTGGGGCACACGTGGAGGATTTACTAGTACGACAACAGTTTAGATGGAGTAAGCTAATCAAACCAAAGTCATAGCTGTTTGATTTCATAATCTGACAGCCTGCACACCAAGAAGTCGTTAGAAGTTTTGAGTCCTCTACAATCATGTGGGCCTGGAGTATGGTGAGAACCTGTCCTGCAGAACTGCCTTCTGATGTGAACCCTGAGTATCATGCCATAAAGTGCCCTCTGGGTCTCCAAATACATCAGATAAATCAAGACATTTGAGGTTTGGCATGTTTCAGGAACAGTATTAAAACAGAACTACCTCTGACAGACCTGAAATGAATATGAGACGAGGTTTTTCTAACCTGTCAAAATAAATGTACTTGGAATTGTTAGCCACGTAAACTCTGTAAGTTCCAGTCTCTGCCTCTATTTCTAACACAGGTTGGGATTCTGCCTACTGATTTGGACAAGCGTAAGAAATCATTCATGACCCAGAATGCCTCTCATACTTTCAATATGTTTGGGACTCTTTTGTCATTTCTATGAAATGGTGTCTTCCTCACCATTATTTTTTATGGATGCTTCTTAGAACAGGGTTTTCTAATCCACATGATATTTGGAGGCAGTACAGTGCAGTGGTTAGTGGTTAAGAGTCTGGGCTCTGGGGACAGAGTACCTTTGCTTGAACTTAGGCTTCATCATATACAAAAGTAACTTTGGGCAAGTTACTCCTGTGTGCCTCAGTTTCCTCATCTGTCATATTCAGAGGTTAATAGTGCTACCTGATAAGTTTGTTTCACTCATTAAATAATTTAATATATGTAAAGCACTTAGAAAAAAGACAGATGCATGGTAAGAGCCCAGTTCTCTAGCAAGGACCTCAAGGAATAGGGGCTGGGGGACAGCAGGGCCAAGCCCCAGCCACAGTCACCATGCAGTGGGACAGAGAAACGCTAGCACAGAGTGGCTGAAACTTGTCTCACTCGTCCATGTCTCCATAGTTGAAAAACAAAGACCAGTGCTTCTGCTACTTCAATGTGCTTATCCTGTTAAATCACCTGCAGATCTTGTTAAAATGCAATTCTTAGTTATTAGGTGCCGCTTGAGATCTGCATTCCTAACGGGCTTCCTGGAGACACTGATGCTGCTGGTCTGCAGAGCTTACTTTAGGAAAAAGGTTCTAGCAAATACCAAGTTCCCAAATGCCAAATAAGCTCTTTCTCTAGAATTAGAAAATGCCCCAGGGGTCCTTTCTTTTACCATCCTCTCTTGTTATTTTTGTCATGGCTCATGGGCAAGAAAAAGTTTGCAAATAAGTACAGCTTTAGATGAAAACAGGCATAGGCATTCTATCTCATGAGTTGCATAAATTAGTTTAATCCTTAAGTATTTGATGATTTTTTCCCCTTAGAATCCGAAATTGGCTTCCCCTTTCTGCTCATTAATTGCAAATCAAAGGATTGAGGTGGTATTGAGGTAAGCAAAGTGTCTCCATCTACTTTCTAAATAGAGTTGGGGTCAGCGAAACCAAGCATCCTCTTGCCAAACGAAGCCTTTTGCCAAGCAGCAGTCCTTTCATTTTAATTTTATGCACATTTCAAGGGAAATGTATACCACTAGTCCGTGTTCCACTGACACATAAGGATTGGCATTTCTCATAAAATGATTCTTTATTGTTAAGAAGCTTCAAACTACCAAGCAGCGTTTTGCTGAGACCAAAGTTGGGCCTTAGTAAACAGCTAAATTGCACTGAATTCAGATTGGAAAACTCTTAATTCAGTCAAATGACCATTTTGACCTTGCAATTTCATAGATTCGGGCTAAGTTAATTTTTAATGATTTAGTCAATTTCTTCACTGTTTTCTATAGATATTTCTTCATAGGGACTCAGGATATGCAAAGACTTGAACTCTGTGTGCATGTGTGTGTGTGTGTGCACCCATAAGTGTTTATGTTTTAAAACATACCCACAAGCAAAATCAACCAAGATTAAACCAGAGCCTTACAATAGGGTTTGGCAAACTGTTTCTGTAAATAGCTATTAGTAGGTATTATAGGCTTTATGGGTTATATGGTTGTATTAGTTTGCTAGAGCAGCTATAACAAAGTACCACAAACTGTGTGGCTTAAACAAAAGAAACTCATTGTCTCAGTTCTAGAAGCGAGAAGCCAAGGTGTCAGCAGGGTTGGGTCCTTCTGTGTGCTTCAAGAATCAGTCCCATGCCTCTCTCCTTGCTTCTGGTGGGTGCTTTGCTGGAAGTAGGTGGCACCAATCTCTGCTTTCATCTTCACACAACATTCTCTCTGTACATGTCTGTGTCCAAATGTCCCCTTTTTATAAGGACACCAGTCATATTGGATCCTGGGCCCAACCTACTCCAGTATGACTTCATCCTAACTTACCTAATTACATCTGCAATAACTCTTACTTCCCCAAATAAGGTCACATTCTGAGATACTGGGGGATTAGGACTTCAACATATGGATTTGGGGGACAGGGAAGGACACAATTCAACCTGTAACATACAATATCTGTTTCATCTACTCAACTCAGTCCTTGTAGTGCAAAAGCAGTCAGCAAATACATAGGCAAATGGGCATGGCTCTGTTAAAATAAACTGTACCTGGAAAACAAGTGGCAGGTCTGAGGGCAGTAGTTTACAGATCCGGGTCTTAGAGTATCTCTGATCCTTTGTAAATATGAAAGGAAACAGGGAAACAGGAAGAGATTTAGCGCTTGGAAAAAAAAAAAAAAGGAAAAACTTTGCAAGTTTTTGGAATACCTACCTTATATTTTGTATTCCAGTCACAATGTTTTACATTTAAGCTTAATATATCTTATGCTTACATTCAGATATAATCTGAGTTCATATACACACTTTCAGTTAAGCAAACTGAATATAAATTTTATAATGGTGATTCTAATTATCATCATACCCTTTCTCTTTGGGCTGTTACTATGTTCTAGAATGACAAAGAACTAGACTTTTCCATTTAACATTATGCTGCACTCTTTTAGTATGAATTTGTCTAAAATAATAATCAATTATACTTTTAATCCCTTTAGAAATGTATATATATTTATCCTCATGAATACATATGTATATATTCTTTTTCAGACAAATGGTATTTCTAGAGTGCCTACAGGCACTATTAGATTGTATGTAGTGACTCTTGGATAAGACACAAACATTACCTCCAGGGATTTACTGTCTTAGAAGATACATGCAAAGAAAATAGATAATATAGTAACATATATCTAAATGTCATCTAAAGATTTACATACATGCCATGTGGAGAACGACTTTGTCCTGCTTGGGGTCATATACATGCACGTGTGTGTGTGTGTTTACCTTGCATCTTTTCTTATGGAACCTTAAATGGAACCAAATTAGAGATTTCTATACAGGGTCATAGAAGTAAGTGCTTATAAACACTTTCGCAGAAGGCTTGAACGTTGACCAGGCAGTAAAGAAAAGGTGTCAATCAGGCACATACCATATATTTTGCAATAGTAGCAGAAGCCATGCTCTCACTTATATTAAAGCATAGACTGGGCTTGTTAATGTCTTTTTACATTAAAACACTACTCCCCTGGAAAACCCTGGAACTCTTCCTCCACATGGTTATAAAGGTGGCCGGAGTCAGAGGCCAGCATCTGCTTTAAGTTTTAAGGGAACAGATGTGCAAGTGGTGAGGGGTCCTATTGAGGATGAAATGAACCCACTCACGGGTACCAGTATTGGATGTTGGGGGCTCATTTATCTTCAGCAGAAGTGCCCCATGAAATCACTTACTTGGAGTGCCCCAAGATCAGCCTTGCATTTAGGATCTGAAAGAATTTCCACCGAATTGTACCAATTATAAAATAGGTCAAATTTGGGGGCCAAAATAGTGGACCATATGTCTTTAATCAGGTTTGATACCTAAAAGGTTTTCAGTTCAGACAGAGATTTTCAGAGAAAGTGTCAGCTAAGAGGAAATATATATAAAATACTATATGACCTGAAATGTCAGATATATGTGACTTTAATAATTTTAATCATTTAGGCCCATGTAAAACCACCAAAATCATAACTAAAATGTGATTGTTCTCTTCATAATTATAGAAACACCACCACATTTCCTGACTTCTACACCTATGACTTTGAATAATACAAACTAAAATCTGCCTTTATACATACAGTGGATTTCATAACCACATATAATTGACTTTGTATTTTTTGAAATAAGATTTGAGTTGGAGGAATAAAACTAGAATTTATTCTGCAAATAAAACAGTAAGCATCCCTAAATTTTTTTTAATCTAGAAATTCTTTTAATCTCTTGGATCCCTGATCTATAGTTTAGAAGTGACTGTCCTATCCTAAGAATCTTGTGTTCAATTGTTTAAATATAGGGCAGCTCCTCACTCTTCCTTCTACTTCCACTAAAATATATAAGTGGAAGGGCTGTCCATCTTCCCACAGAACTAGAAACAGGAAGGTAGAACTAACTGGCTCTTTTCTTCTTGGTACTTTCTAAACTTTAACTAAGAAATGAAGCACCACAGCATGTCAATGCAGAATAATGATAATATTAATAATGATAGTGATGATGATGGTGGTGATGATAATGATGAATTAGACAATATAATTCTCTTCTTATTCTAAGTGTGGAAACTGAAGCAAAATGATGAAGTGCCTTTCCCAGGATCAGTGTCTCCTCAATTAGAACTTAGGTTTTTGCCTCCCTTCACACCTCTTCTTCAGAGGAGAACAAATATCACTAATGTTCCTCCTCACCAGGAGAAAGCCACACTGGCCCATTCAATGGCCAATTAGAATAAATTGTAAATTAGGGCAAATATCATAGGTAATACAAAAATCAAAAGCTCTCTAAAGAAAAGGGACAAAAAACCTGAATAAATAAGCTTAACAGTCCATTGTTAGTGGGGAAAATGATGAAATTATCATCAAAATATTCTATGAATTGAAGACAAATTTTTTATATGGAAAAATTTTACCAAAAAAAATCTACCTACAAAGGTAAGACTCTTCTAGGACAGGTATTAATGTTCATCAAAGGGGCATTAGTCAGTCTGATAAGAAATAAAAATGTACTTTGTATGAATCTTAGTAAACTAGTCAATTAAGATTCTTCCTACAAACCCACACTTAAAGAATGTTTGTGGCTGTGCTAAGTAAGCATTTGGACATTAAAACCGCATCTACACGGGAGTGTGTCTAATTATCCCAGAACCAGCCCCATGGAGTCTGAATAATTCAGGTGAAAACACCCGTTTTTTAAGAGCAATTTTAGGGACACACATTAACAGCAAATATCGTAACACTTCTTTTGCCTGCAAAAAAACAAACCTCATCTAATTATCTATCTGCAGATGCCACGCCTGTGTTTAAATAATGTGCCAGTCTGCTTCCCTCATCAGAACTCTGGGTGAGGTATTGTTTTCACATCCAGAAACATCAGCCCAGCGAAGCAGGGAGAAAAAAATCTTGGTTTGGACAGTGCATCTTTCAGACACTCCTTTCTTTTATTGATTTGTTTTCTCCTGTCCCTTTTCTCCTTCTTTTGTTTCCTTATCATAGCTTCAGGTTATTATTACGTGCAAAGTATTGATGGGAATGGATGGTTTTGGTCGATGGAGAGCTAATGCATCCCTAATCCCACTATTGTTATAGAGTTGTGCTTTACTCTGGTCTCTGATGGGGGAAAAGGTGCAAAGCTGTTGATCCTGGTTTTATTTGTCACAAACCCATCCATCAATCAAGTGCAGGCATGTCTGAATGCTGAATGACATGTGGGTCTCAGCTGAAAAAATTCGATAACACTGTATTGTCAGGTCTCTCACTCTATTTTTGATAAGAAATACATTTGACTGAAATAGATAAGCATGCAACTACTAAAGACTTGAAGGAGAAAGTGACATATTGGCACCAAAGGTTATATATCTTTGGTATTAATGATTCTTATGAGTAAATAAAATGGGAGGGGGCAGCCACAACTAGAGACATACGACATCCCTCAGGCTTGGTTATGTTTAAGTATTGTCGCTCTACTATTATTCAGACTTTCAAATATAAATCTGGCCATATTTCACAGTTGGCTACCCTGGTTTTAAAATGTAAGCAAATGTGCAATTGGTGACGGTGGTGGGATGCATGGAATCAAATATCCCTTGTTTACGCTGCTCCGAACAATCCAGACAGGTCCTTCTTGTTATGTAGGGTAGGTAAACCCTGAAATCTTTTTGTATATGTATGAACTCATAGGTTCACAACTGACTCCTCTTGTGAGTGAAAGCATTTAGGAGGGGGAAAGCTTTAATTATTTTAAACTGGAAATATGTATGCATGTCATTTTAATGGTGACTTAACTTATAATTACAGTCTCAAAAATGGTTTCTGTGTGTCCCTTTTATTCTAGTTACTAAATTAGGTGCTTTAATATATCATGAAAGCCTATCTTTTCAGTTATATACAATTTTCTATTCATAGTCATTTCAAGATAATTGCATTTGGAAATAGTTAAAACAGTACAAACAACACTAGTATAATATAATTTTAGGGGCAAAATTAATCAACAAATCAGAACATTTTAAAAACCATTTTATTTTCTTGTCATAACATTTTAGAGAAGAAAGTCTTATTAAAATGACCTAAAAAAGCCCATCCAGAAGGGTAACAAAAAGACAGTCCTGAATTAGAGGGCACTGAGATGAACATTCTGTAGATCTAAGTATCACCAAGCTATGAAAGCAAGCCATTTTTAATCTGTTCAGTGACTGGGGGCTAGAAGACTGCAAAAAAAATCAATGTGGGAGTGCTTCAGATTTGTAGGGTAAATTACGTGTGCTTGGCCGCTCCATTGTATCTGCCCTGAATTCTATACACTTCAGATGGAACTGTCACATAATACATATTCCTCATATTGATTTTTATAGATTTAACAGAACTTGAATTGAGATCCATAATAAAACAAGAAAAGAAACTGTATCTTCTCCAAATTTCTAATATCTGAATTATTTTTAAAATTAACTAAATGATAGCTCCCACTTTTGAATTCATGGTGGAGAACCAAAAAAAAAATAAAAAAATAAAAAATCAGGTATGATTCCTAATTTTCCTCACACTCTGTTTTTGCTTCTCTTATTTGCATTTTATCTTAACTTCCCCATTTCTTTAAAAATGTGTTAATTCTTAGAGACTTCCCAGGAGGGCCTGTGAACCAGCAAATAGGAGCTAACTAAACCTTAGGAGTGCTAGAACTTCTAAGGACTGATCTTTCTGTTGACTCTTCTTTTGGGTTCCCAACTTGCTTTAGTTTATCCCCACTTTGCAATGATTTTCAAGTGGCCATGAATTCTGGTTCCATTTTAATAAAGTGTCTGAAGCCACCATAATGGTTTGAGTAAGGGTTCACGGAGTCCATGGTCATCCCAAGGGCAGCCTTTCCCAGCCAGATACTTCCCATGAAGCTCCAAACCATCCTAGTTGGAAAAGAAGCAATTCAACTCCTACACCAAAAAAATGCTATGAGGTTTTCCCAATCAACTCTGGATATCAGGGCCTTGAACTATGTATGGGTGGAACTATAACCCAGTCTCTACATACCCTTAGAATAAGGATTTATTAATCTCAAGTAACCTTAGTTGCACATGGGTCTCCGGAAAGAATGTGGACTTCATAATTTTACTCAGAATAATGAAAAACAATAACATCAGTAATACAAGGAAGCATCTTGAGATTTGGCAATATTATAAGGGACTCATTTCATCCAGAAATGCCCTGGGAGCGGAGAGGACGTAATGTGGTTTAAAAGGGATTCAGGTTCTGGTCACATTTGGAAACATTATTGAAATAGTAAAGAAAATATAGAATATTATAAAGAAGTAAAAGAAATTCATAATGGTATCACCCACAAGTGGCATCTGTTGCTTTTGTACAGTGTGTGATCTGTGATACAATGAAATATTGTGAGACAGATTAATCAGTTGATTTCACAGGAATATTTTTAATGCAGCTAATTCCACATTAACAACCCTATTCCAAACTTCTGATTAAAGAAAAACATTAAGAGGTCTTTTTTTATAAGTGACTTGGAATCAATTTTTTTATATAAATAAATGTTAAAGGTATCGAAGATACTAATGATATCTATTTTCCAATGGGACATAGAATTTTGTCCAATGGTTAAAGGGTCTTGAAACAGCTTTCTCCAATGGTTAGGAAATAAAGTTCTAAGGACTTGTGCTAGCCCTAAGCACAGTGTGTGTGTGTGTGTGTGTGTGTGTGTGAGAGAGAGAGAGAGAGAGTATGTGTGAATGTGTGTGTGTGAGTATGTATAAAAATCATTTAACTCTGGGAACATTTATTATGGTAAATAAATATTTTTAATCAAACCTTTTTTAAAATGAGAAGAGAATAAAATTAAGAAAATAGAAAGCCATGTAAAGACAATGCTAAAGCTACTAAAAAACACAAAAGAAGATTTGAAAAACCTGGAAAGATATAGTATTTTTCTGACTGAGAAGACTCAGTATAACAAACAGATTCTTTCCACATAAGCATGTAGATATAATACAAGCAAAACAAAAATCCTAATGCCATTTTTAACCTTACAGACCAATTCTAAAGTTTATTTGGAAAAATAAATATGTGATCGTAGCCTAAAAATTTTACGAAACAAAACTGAGAAAAGGATTTGTTCTACCAGGTGGCAAATTATAATAAAACTTCAATAATTAAACAGTATGTGTTCTAGGAATTTGTATCCCCTGGGTCTGCAGTTCTGATGATGTTCACTCTTAAATGTAGCCTCCTATAGCCTAAAGCACTCTTGAAACCTCAAAGGGGAGAAAATAGACAAAGCAGTGGAAGCAATGATGAGAGGCCTTTTTTTCTACCACCCTTCCTCAGATTTGACCCCTGGCAGAGGACTAAAGGGGCAGTGACAGCTATCATAGGAGCACGTAAAGAAATGGGGAACCTTGATACCCTTGCTGCTTTCCCATCTTCTGGATGGGTAGAATTTATTTCTAAAGGGCACACAGAGAAGTGTTTTACACTCTCTATTCCTGTCTCTATTGCCTTCGCCCAAGTTATAGTAGCTGTGCCTTTAAATAGAGTTTAAAATAGTCCCCCAAATAGTTATTTTAAAACTCTAACACCTTTTTAGAAAAAAAAGGATAGCAACCCTAAACCAAATTTCATTCAAGCATTTTTGGAGCTGATTATAGAACAAAAAAAAAGGACATATTATTTCCAAAAGTAGAAACTATTACGTGGCCTTTAGGCCCAGCTCTGCTCATGGATTCTCCAAATTCTACCAAAAGTGAGATGTTAGTAAAACAGACAAAGCAATAGCATAGCATAGAGTCTGGAAACAGACTCTGGGAAGTTGGTATTGATAAAAGTGAGATTTTAAATAGATAAGGTTGCTCTCAAACACTACTAATATGAATGTAAAATTGACATGCCAATTCAGAAGCCAGTTTTGCAGTATCTGTTAAAATGAAAGACACACATAGCCCAGGACCCAGCAATTCCACTTCTTCATATCTCCCTGAGAAGCACTAGTTCACATGCCTAACAAGACCGGTACAAGGCTGTAGCACTAGCTAAATAGTGAAATTCTGTAAACTGTAAACAACCATCAATAGGAGACTAGCTAAATAAACTATTCAAGAATCATATGAATATAATGCATAGGTAGGAAAGAATGAGAAAGATCTCTCTGTGCTGATACAAAAAAGATCTGCAGAACATACCACTGAATGAAAAAACAAAACAAAACAAAACAAAAAATAGCAAGCTTCAGAATACTACTACATGACATATTGCATGCTGAGGTATACATACCCCATACATGAATGTATACCACCGATCGCCATTAAATAAATCTCATAAATTTTCATTAATCTTTATCTACCACAAACCACATACAAAAATATATTTCTTATGTATTAACAATTTAGATGTGCCTTTTTTAAACTATAAAATTACTAAAAGGGATTATAAGAGAACATTTATTTAACCTCCCTAGGTAAAATAAATGCCAGAAACTATAAAAGAAATTTCTGACAGCTTTAATTTTGTGACAAAGTAAGAGCAACAAACTTCTTCGTAGTATGTAACACTAAGAAAATTTGAAAGAAAAGTTGTTGGAAGGAGTTTAAATGGCTACAGCATCTCTTAGGGAGAAATCCATTAATATGTACATTTAAAATGGACATACCCTGTACCCAGGCAATTCCATTTACAAGAGTTGATGCCAAGGAAATAACCGTACATATTGTCAATTATGCGTGTAAAAGGATGTGCAGTGCAGTAAGTTATGTTTATAATTGCACATAAAAGGGGAAGAGTTCTGAATGGCATCAATAACTAAATGGTTCAATAGATTATGGTGCTTCCATATAATGGAATACTATATAGTCGTTAAGGTAGATAATATTAGTATTGACCCTTACTGATTTTCACCGACAAAATTCTGAGTTAAATGTGTTGTCTCATTCTACTGCTCTTTTTCTTCGGTCCTTGCCTTTTTAACAGTGCTCTGAGATAGGTATGATTAGAATTTTCCTATATATTCTCTGTTATTAAGGTGGTTAAGAAACCTCTCTAAGCTTCAACTGTCTCATTCCAAATCTGAAAGACCCAAGTGTACTGGCTTACAAAGGTATTAGCAGAACACTGATAGGAAGAAAAACAGTTCAACAATAGTATGTATAGCACAATCACATTTATATAAATAAATGTAAAAGTCTGATGGGGCAAGAGACGTGCTGCGGTGGTGGGTTCTAGATGAATAGCATTACAGGTGTTTTCTACCTTCTTTTTACTTACCTATATATTCTGATTCTTTTGCACTTTTAAAAATAATTAAAGTAAATAATTCAAGGATAAAACCAGTAGAGCACTGAAGATTATTTTTTTATTTTTCAATTATAGTTGACATTCAACATTATTTTATATTAATTTGAGGTGTATACTGTAGTGGTTAGACATTTACGTAATTTAAGAAGTACCCATCTAACACCTGCATAGTTATTACAATATTATTGACTATATTCCCTGTGCTGTAATTTGCATCCTTATGACTACTTGGCAACCACCAATTTGTACCATTTTCCTCCTCATTTTCCGTCCTGCCCCTCAACCGCCCCCCTGCATCTGGTCACTATCAGCACTGCCGATTATTATTCCACCAAAGTTCAATATTGTAAAGGTCGTGCTTTGAGGAGCATTTGCGATCTTGCCCCCTGGTGGTGTCAGTAGTTTGGCTCAGATAAACTTTTATAAAAATTCTCTTAAAATAGAATCTTTTGAGACTTCCCATGGTTTTTCCTGAAGAACACATGTCCACTGGTAGATGTGGTGTAAGTTAAAGGCAACTGGTCTTTTACAATGATCAAAAGTTGACACCCCAGTGGAAAGACAACAACGCGTCCATCGTCTAATCGCGTAGAAGCTCAGGCACTGCTTTAACGCACACCGGAGACACCTTTTGAGTAGGCTAGTGTGAAGGGTGGGTTTCTTGACAGGATGAACAAAGCAAGGTACTTTAAACCTATTGTTTCCAACAACCATCCTCTGCGATGGTTTTTTCCAGCCAGTGTGCTGATCTGGGGGTCCCTCATCCAGGGACCTGAACCTCCCAGATCAATATGATAGAATCTATACTTGTCACTTCCAGGGATATAGTTCTTGAGACAAAGTTACCAGCAAGCACAAACCCCCAACCAAACCATCAAAGAGCCCTGCCACTACTTCTTTTATTCTTTTCTTTCTTTCACTCCTTACTTTTTTAGTGAAATCGGGTTAGAATAAGTTTCAGGGGGAAAACTTGAAGCACTGTAGCAAGATAATGCAGTCCACACACTTTGAATTGGCAAGTTTGTTAAATGGGACACAAAGCATCAAATGACCCACCTTCAATCCCATAGCTAGAATCAAAGCTAGAACTGCAACCCAGGTCTTCTGCTTCTTCCTAGCACAATTCTTTGCCTGGACAACACTAAGGAACATTCTATCTGAGGGGTAGTGTATAAGGATACACAGGTCTAGGCTTAGAGATGGTGTCAGAGAGAGGGATACAGGCCGATCGCAGACACATAAGCTTTAACACCAGCAGGCAGAGCTCCTTTCTTTTCCCTTAACCACATTTTCCTGGGAATGATGAGCCAACAGCTCCAATGTTGTAGATTTCTAAAATGCCATGCCCTAAGGAAAGCTCGTATCCATTAGTGAAAACGCCAAGGACGGGGAGAGAAAGAGTGATGGATGTGTGCCCTCTTGCTCTCAGCTGTGACTTGATTGAAAGATACCTAAAATCAGAGGGAGGCATAGATCACCACCTCCCAGGATGAATTGAGAGAAACAGCCCTCCCACGTCTGAAATATGTCCTCTAGTGACTTGCTGAAGTGCTTGATAGACCCACACGGAAGAGTCATCCCTCTGGAACAAAAATTATCTACATACGCGGTATTGAAGAAATGTCTGTTAAGAACTTACGTGCCAAACGCTGTTCTTGATGATGCCCCGCCAACCAAAAGCGATGAGTGACTAATACACAGTCTCTATCGTAAAGGTGTTAACATCTAGATAAGAATCAGGAAACAAGATAATTTAAATGAAAAATGATGTTAGTACAGGGTTAGGATGTCCGTCAAGCGCTCAGGGGACCTGGAGGGCAGTGACAGGCAAAGCAAGGGAAGAGGAAGCTGAGACACCAAGCAGCAGGCATAGGCATGGTGGTCCCAGAGCTGGGGACAATAAACACAGGTTGGACATGACAACCTTCTTTATCCTGAAGGAGGAAGAGAGCCTTTGAAGGGGGTTAAGCTGGCAGAGGAGGGGCGGGGGTGTGGGGAGAATGTACGTAATGTATTATATTGGTGTTTATACATCATAATAGAAGAATACAGTAAGAGTCATTAACATACATGAAGAATTTGTTGCAGAAAACAAATGGGGGAGTGGAGGGAGCATTTGGAAATTAATCTCAGAATTACATTCTTGCTCTAAAACTGTGGGAAACCGGAGCTTTCAAATCTTGGCAGAATTTGTAATCTAGTTGGAAAGTCAAAATTCTTTCACACAAAAATGTTCAAGAACGTGCGTTACGCGGTAGGATGGAGTGGAATAATTCTCTGGAGAAGACTGAAGCAGGCTCAGAGCCCCTGTGAAGTAGAGTGGGAAAGACCCACCAGATAGAGTGACAGCAAATGTCTGCTTGGGGGCTGGGTGGAGGGTAGTTTGTACTCACGATCAACAAAACCAGTGACATTCTTTTAACCAAGCCCTGTGCCAGGAGATTTTGTTGGTGCAGGATAAATAGGTAGAAATGATCTCTCCTCAAGGGTCTTTAGTTTAGTTCTCTGGTGGGAAAAAGAAGGATATTGATTGATTGGAATAGAAGCTTTGCTGAAAGGATAATCAGAGCAAAGGGTTGTGTGTGCACACACACGCGTGTGCATGTGTGCGGACTAGGAGAAAGGGTGATTCAGAACCGCGGACCCAGCGTACAACTTACAAGTTCTTGGGAAGATAGAAAGAAATGAAAACTCTGAAGGCAAACTTGAATGTTTCACAGTTTGTCTTATTGATCCGATGAAATACACACACACACACACACACACACACACACACACATCATACACATGCCGACTTAATGCCTGCAGTGTACCTTCGACATATACATAGACTGCCCTTAGATGAAAGATTTGCTATAGAATACTTAATTACAATGTGTCTGTATCTTAGCTAGAGCTAGAGACTTTCAAAGACTTTATAGCTAAAAACCAATCAAAATAAGAGCCTCTTTTGGTGTAAACAGAGAAGGTTGGGAAAAAAATAACTTTGGTTCATGTTTCATTTAGCTGAAGAAAGTTTTGATGGTAAAACTAGATGAGAAGCTCTTAGCAGGCATTCTGAACCTTGACTTGAAACAAAAAGAGTTTTCTACTAAAAAAAAAAACAAAAACATTATCTACTCATTATATTAAATTTATAATGTACATTTAATGTAGTTGCTTCTAATTGTGTATATTTTAACTAATTATATCATTAAAGCTGAGTTTCTATTTATTAGCAGGTGCCTTCAGGTGCCCCCCCCCACCCCGACCAGAAAGCACAGGCAACTGTGTTACAGGTTTCTGGTCTCCTAACGTACAGCTTTGTGTTTGTGTCCAGGATAACACAGAGGTCAGGTTTTGAACTGAAAGGGACCTCAGGGATTAAGTTTACTGCCCTAGAACAGTGGTTCTCAAAGTGTGGCCCTCGGACTAGCAGCTGTGGCTTCACCTGTGAGCTGATTAGAACTGCAGACTCGTGGGCCCCACAGCCACCTGCTGCAGATGAACCTCTGAAATAGTGACCCAGGAAAGAGCGTTTTAACAAGCTCTGCAGGTGATTTGGTACACATTCAAGTTGGAGGACCAGTTCTGGAGAACACTAGCTAGCTAGGGACAGTCACCAGTCCACAGCAAGACCTAGCAGTAACATTTGATGGTGCCTCATGTGCCCCATACTGTGACTTGCACAGAGTAGGTACCATATTTTGCAGTGTACAATGTGCACTTTTTTACCCAAATTTGTGAGGGAAAAATAAGGATGAGCATTATACATGGGTAGTACTAATTCCACATCGATATAAATGTTTTTAATTCTTATACTTATGAATTCACAGTGTAACTCCAAAAATCAGTAACAATATCTGTATGTAAAATAATACTCTGAAAACAGAGTGTTATTGGGCATAATTGGGTTTTCTTATGTAAAAAGAATTTTATACATAAAATTTCTTGTACCTTGTATCTGTTCTTGTGTGTTATAATTATTTGTTACATAAAATTTCTTGTACCATCATATGTTAAAAAAATAAATGCTAAAATTCCTTTATAATACAAAAAACAAACACCTAAGTATGAACAAATAAAAATTTGAATTAAAAAGTTAAAATAAAAGATTTTTTCCCTGCAAGTTTGGGTCAAAAACATGGGTGCACATTACACACAGCAAAATACGGTACTTAGTGTTGTTGAGTGAAAGTATGTCGCCTAAGTTCTCCCAAATTTTTAACCCTTTCCCATACCAGATACCACCTAAATTTGCCCTTGAAGCAAGCAATCCTTTTATTTCCCCAGAATGCCTTTTTTGTCTCTACTTAAAACCAAGCACCACAGCGTTTCCTTCTTAACTTTCCTCATTCTAGGGCAAACTTGCCCAACCCACAGCCCAGGATGGCTTTGAACACAGCCCAACACAAATTTATAAACTTTCTTAAAACATTACAAAAATTATGCACAGACTTTTTTTTAGCTCATCTGCTGTCTTTAGTGTTAGTGTATTTTATGTGTGTCCTGAAGCAATTCTTCTTCCTAACGGTTGGACACCCCTGTCTAGGGCCTTACTGATCAAAGTGTGGGTAGCAGGCCAGAGCCTGGGCGTCCCCTGTCAGCTTCTTAGAACTATAGAATCTCAGGCCCCACTAGACCTACTGAATCGGCACCCGCATTCTGACACGCTCCCCAGTGGTGCCTTTTCTCATTAAAGGTTGAGAAGCAACCTTCTAGGGAGCCAGTTGCTACTCTTAATCCTGCTCAGGTGAGTTTTAGAACAAGTACATTTTGGCATTTAGCACTCTGACACTCATTTATCATTCGACAAGTATTTCTTGAGTACCTGCTATGTGCAAGGATGGGTGGTATGGAAATACAAACACGGAGAAGATGTGATCTCAGAGACTTTGAGGCATGTACAGCTAACGAAGGAGATAGTGTACAGCAACGGCAACAATACCAAGCAGGATATGGTAAGAGTCTTCTGAGCGGTCTAAGAGATTGGCACTCCAAGAGGGCAGAGAATACTTCTTCCTAGGATAGAGGCAGAAAAGTAAATCATTCAATTTGCAAATTTGATTACAATATGAAAATAAGTTTATAGTTCTGGCAGTAACTTTTGGAGGTGCTAAAATCTTGGCAGAATACAGTAGAAGCATCTTTGAAAACAGGCCTGAGTTCAAATCCACCCAGGTAATCCTGGGATTATACTCGCTGACGCTAATTCCCTCCCCAAAACACATAATGCCCGGTTTCAGGGTCGTTCAGAGGACGAATGAGAGCATCGCAGCCCCTGGAATAGTGTCCGGCACACAGTGGGCACTCCCCGGTGGTGCTGGTGCTCTTCCCGCGTCTGAGGCTCCGTAGGACCAGAGCCGGGTTCCCTTGTGCCAGGAACGAGGCAGGAGCCGCTCGGGTGGGCCCCGCGGCAGGGCCGTGCGGCCTGCGGGGTTCCAGCGGCCCAGCCAGCGCTCTGCAGCCCTTTCTTCACGTTTCGGGCTGGAGTGGCGCGCGAAACCCGACAGGCGGGCGGCTCTGAGAAAATCGCTCACTGGTCTGCAGGGGACGAGAAGACACCTCGGTAATTTATGCAGTCGGATAGAGCTGCCCATGTCGACCTAGGCTGAGTCTGCGCCGAATAAGTGCGTTTTCATTAGAATAACTGGCATTGGCTGCTCACGGTCTCGGTTCCTGTTCGTCTGCGCCAGCTGGAACCCAGGCTCCTCGTGCGTGTCCCCAGAAGCCATCAGGCCGCAGCATGAGGGGTCTCCTCTCCGCTTCCTCCCTTTCCTCTTCCCCCACCTTCTCCTCCTCCTTTCCCTCTTCTCCTTCTTCTTTTTCCTTTTCACTTTCCTCTCTCTCCCCCCTTTCCCCTTTTACTAAATTTTCCATTTATTTGCCTGAAGAACTAGGCCTTGCTCTAGCCCCGTGTGACTAGGTCAGCAGTCTAAATAGTGGTTAGAACAGTGCTTGTCTAGTGTCCCTCTTACAGTCCTTAAGAGGCCTTCATAGTCTGTAAGGGAAACCTGATGGTAGTTTTCAGTGTTAAAGACTCATAAAACAGTAGATGTTGTGCTCTGCTATTTCTCTAAAGAAAAAAAAAAATGTCTCACAGCTTAAAAGATTCTGAGAAACAAGAGGGCAAGAACAAAATCTTGCCAATTACTCTTGAATACCAACGTCTTAAAGCTCAAAGTATCTGGCTCACTGATGCACAACCCCAACACAGAGGGAACCCCACATCATCAGCATTGCCATGAAGTTAGGGTGATCACTTCTAACTCAATAATTAAAGGGGTGCTATTAATAATGATTATTAATCCATCATGTTCCCGGGAAACCAGAATATGTAGTCATCCTACCTGAAGGCAAGCAAGAATATGAATAAGATTTGGAAGAAAGTTAGTGGTAGGTAAGGAGATATGTGCAAATATTATTTTTCTGCATTTAACAGGCAATGTTTGATTAGACAAGTGTATTTATAAAATCTGTCACTTCTGCTATAGCTTAATAGGACTCGGTCAACTGCTTAAAAACATACCTCATCCCACTTACCCAGCAAGCTCAGCTGCATGAACATAGCCTAGAGTTGAGTCTCTGAGTGGCAAAGTGCACCCATTACCATCCACATACCTAAGAAGACACATAAGAGAAGCCCTTCAAACCTTCCTTCGCAGTTTACTGAATCCTTGAAATTCAACTCGTTAACACAGTTAACTATGCATATAGTCCATGGAAATAAAAAAGTTGCACACCAGAAACTACAGTGGGGCTGGCATACTCATGAGCAGCAGGGGTCCTGAGCACCTCAGTAGGAGAGGAGAGACAGACAGAAGCCCAAAGCACAGTCTGTGTGGTCTGTACGCCCGTAACCTCTGAAGATGCCACCTCATGATGGTCCTCTCCAAAACTAAAACAATATTTCACCCACGTGGTATAATCTAGAGACTCATAAAAATGCTAAGTAAATGAGATGTTATTGCAAATAGTTTTTCTGAAAATAAAGTGAATGTAAGTTAATTGAATGGAGTCATATGGTATCAAAATATATACAGAGGATACCAAAAAAATGTATACACATTATAAGAAAGAAAAAAAACTGTATAAAAATTGTAATACTCAACATATACCAATAACAAAAGATGAATACAAGTCACGTTTGACTTCTGCAATTACAAGAGGGGCTCAAAGTGGTTACCATCACTATCCAGACACTTCTGATTACAGCGAACTACTGTTTGAGCAACGTTGGCCAAAGGGTCCACTTGTATGGTTGCCCATGCCATTTCAGTTTCTTCCGGAAATACTGCTAGTGTAGCCGGTTTTCTATGGTACACCACATCCTTTAAGGTCCCCCATAGGTAGAAATCAAGGGGTGCTAAGTCAGGAGAACGTAGGGGAAACTCAAACAACGTTCTCGAATTTCAAATACCACTTCAACATGGTCTTGTGCTTCTCCAACGACAACCATGTTTCCACCATTTTCTTTGACTGTCCTGCCTGTCATGTGGGGGTGCTAGAGAATCTGATTAATGCCATCTTTTGAGCAAACATCATACTACACAATGCTATCTTAATTCAATTCAACTTCGAAAAGTAAAACATAACATCACTTAAAATGTATATGCATTTTTTTGGCACCCCGATATACTACAACAGAAAATAATCATGATTCTGTTGTTGCAGAGACAACCATCATAAGCATTTTCTTTTGGTCTTTCTTTCATAGATTTTTCCCCCAAAATTGAGAATATATTCCACATACAATTTTTATCCTATATTTTTTACTTTGTTTTAGCATAACCATTTTTGTGTCATCTAAAACTGTTTGAAGCAGCATTTAAGGTTGCAAAATATTACATAATCTCAATACATCAAATTTGGGCTTCAAAGTCATATGCTTAGGTAGGAATCCTGGTCTGCCAGTTACTAGACATGTGGATTTGGTCATTTTTACCAACACCTCTGTGCCTATTTCCTCATCTATAAAATGTGAATACTAGCACTACCTTCTTCATAGTTTTTTAATAAGATTAAATGAGTTAATACTTGTGAAATAGTTAAAAGTATGTCTGGTACATAGTAAGTGTTCAATAAATCTGAATTGTTACTGTTACTACTCATTTTCTTAACATAGATCATTTAGATTGCTTTCAAGTTTTTCACTATTATAAATAATTCTGAGACAAACATCTTTATAATAAATAGTATAGTTTTTAAAGATATTCTTCACAATCCAAATTCTTCAGCCATTTTTTTAGTTTGTGTCAACTGTTTGCTTTAGCTATTAAGCAATGGGTGAATAGATGCTATTGATCTAGAACACCTGGCTTTGCCAGTATGTATTTTTTAAGGAAGAACAGTATCTATTTCTATTGTTGCCTTTTCTCTTTTTTTATTATGACACAATTCATATAAAATTGACCATTACTGGACATTTAGTACATTCACAATGCTGTGCAATTTGCCAATATATTTTCAGGCCATTTTTTTCCAAAGGTAGTCAAAGATGATGTACAGAAAGGAAGAAAGATTATATATTAGACTAAATAGATTTTAAAACAAAAACTATCACAAGAAACAAAGAACTCAGTAATCCCACTTCTGGGTATTTATCTAAAAAAAATCCAAAATGCTACTTTGAGGGGATGTGTGTATCCATATGTTCACTGCAGCATTGTTTATAATGACCAAGACGTGGAGGCAGCCTAGGTGTCCGTGGATGGATGAATGGATAAAGAGGAGGCAGTGCATGTCTACAATGCAGTATTGTTTGGACATGGAAGAGATGGGTTTCTTGTTATCTGCAGCAGCATAGATGGACGTGGGGGGTTTTGTGCTGAGTATGTGAAACAGAGAAAGACAGATGCAATGCGATTTAACTTACATGTGGAATCTAAAGAACAAAATAAACAAAACAGAAACAAACTCAAAGATACAGAGAATATTTTGATGGTTGCCAGATGGGAAGAGGGTTACAGATAGATGAAAAAGGGTAAGGGATTAAGAAGTACAAATTGGTTGTTACAAAGTAGTCATGGGATAGTAGGTTATAGCATAAGGAATATAGTCAATGATATGCAACAATTATGTATGGTGCCAGATGGATACTACTAGATTTAATGGGGTGATAGATGAGAGGGAGGTTGGTGGGGGGCAGGGTGAAAAAGGTAAAAGACATGAAGAAGGACAAATGGGTAGTTACAAAATAGTCATGGGGATGTAAAGTAAAGCACAGTAGTCAATAATATGGTAATAACTAAGTATAGGGCCAGGTGGGTACTAGACTAGTGGTGGGGGGGGTCACATCCTAAGTTATATAAATGTCTAACCACTATGCTATATACCTTAATATAAAATAATATTGAATGCCAACTGTAATTGAAAAATGTAAATAGGGTAGGTGAGGGAAGGTGAAGGGAAATAAGAGGTTCCTATTTCCATGTATAAAACAAGTCATGGGGATGTACAGCATAGGGAATACAGTCAATAACATTGTGATGGCGTGGTACAGTGTCAGATGGTAGCTGGGCTTATCGTGGTGATCACTTCTTTAGGTATATAAATGTTGGATAACTGGTGTACCTCTGAAACTAATATAACATTGTATGTTAGCTAGCTATATTTTAATAAAAATCTTTTTTAAAAGAATTTTCAGCAAACATTCATAAAAATTCCATTTCATAATAAATTCCAGAAATTTTCAATGTAAATAAAATCTCCAAGTGGTCATTTAAATGACAGAACTTAAAAAGTAGCTGTAGTTCAGACTTAAAAAAAAAAAAAAAAAAAAAAAAAAAAAAAAAAAAAAAAAAAAAAAAAAAAAAAAAAAAAAAAAAAAAAAAAAAAAAAAAAAAAAAAAAAAAAAAAAAAAAAAAAAAAAAAAAAAAAAAAAAAAAAAAAAAAAAAAAAAACAACACAAGAAAAGCAGAAAGAAAAAGTAAATGTTATTAGTCTTAAAATACCTGTCATGAAAAATGAAAAATAAATTCCTCATTTTCAGATTTCATGGGGACCCCATTGGCTCCATCGCCAAATTATAACCACCTTAAATCCTTTCTGGAATATATACCTACTTATTAAAAATTGCCGGTGTCTGCGGAGTCAGGGGGTGGACAGCTGAGGGGACCGGCAGGCCGTGCAGTCCTGTGACAGCTCAGGCCTTGTGAGGAATGGTTGGTGTGAATTGCCCTAGTCATCGCAAAGACGACAAGTTACAATCATTATCTTCCATGTTACAGATGAGGAAACCAAGGTTTGGAGATGTGAAGTCCTTTGTCTAAATTTACACAGCCCAAAAGTAGTGGCGCTGGGAACCCCACTCAGGGGCACCCGGTCCCCGAGCCCCGGGCTTTTTGCGTTCTGCCGTCCGCCTCGCCGAGGCAAGTGCGGTACCATCCCAGGAGGAGGGGAGACTCTGGAGGTGACAACGCACCCCAGTGCCCACCTGGATAGGAACTAGTAAGTCCGCACACCAGGGCATCGGTCCGTGCAGCGTCTGGGTGGAGCTGTGTCTCCCCACATGTCACCCTGCCCCACTGCTGTCCCTGCGTGGCAGCGGCGCGGGGAGGCGGCTGGGAAGGGCTGGGCGTTGCCGCTCCCGGCGCCAAACGCGCGCAGGAGCCCGCCTGCAGGGCAGCTTTCCGCAAGCCGCCCCCGAGCGCCCAGCTCGCTCCCTTCCATCACGGCCGTTTTTTTCCTTAGCTGACGACAAGCGTGCGGACTGTCGCGGAGAAAGGGAGGAAACGTTCGCCGTAGGAAGGCGCTGGAACTTGGTGGCAGACACTAGCAGAGCCGAGTAGCGGCTTGGAAGGTGTGGTGGCGGCCGACCCTCCCCCGGGGCCGCGGGAAGGTGCGTGATTCACCGGCTCTGGAAGCTACTGAATTTGGACTACGTTACCTGTGAGGTCAGCTCCTGCCATCCCGCCTCTCTGTTGCTGTCGCGGTCGTGTGGACGCGTCTCTGCTTCCCCTGTCCCTACCGCACTTCCCTTGCCCCCTTGGCTCCCCTTCCACCCCACCCTCCGAGGCACCGTGTGGCCTTCCTGAAATGCTGGCCCTCAAGGAAAAGCAAAAGGAGCTAGCAGGCGCTGTAGGCCTTAGAGGGGAAGAGGTGCATTCCTCGGTGACGGCGATGACCACCCTCGTGTTTAGTCCAACGGAAAGGACCGACTTTAAGTGAAGCTTCAGTGTTAAGCGGGGCCCTGAGCTCCCGCCCCGGTGGGCCCGGCGTCCGAGCGGGCGGGCAGGCCGCGTGCCCGCAGAGCAGATGCTCCTTCCACAGTGACGGCCCTCCGCTCGGACCAAATGACCTCCACCAGCAGGAGCAGGTTCACACAACAATGACAGTGCACAGTCACAATTAAATCTCTATTAAAATCTAGAATCTTCCAGGGCACATTAACCCAAAAACCTGTGAAGAGTTTTCTCTTCCCCTTCTTTCCTCCTATACTCCCTCCAAAGTGACACCAACATTCGTTATAACTCTCTGCATATTCCACAGATTATAATAGTGAAAAGGCAGAAAGGCAGTCTTTTGGAAATAAAGAGAATGTATATAGAAGAAAAAGAAAGTATTGAAGAGGCATTTTTTTTTTTTTTTTGTATGTGGGTAGTTCCCTGGGGGGGAATCGAACCCAGGCCACAGCATTGACAGCACCAGCGCCAAAACCTTAAGCCACTGCACCACCAGGGAACTCCTGAAGAGGCATTTTATAGTTTATCAAGGTATGAATACTGATAACTAATTATTGTAACCAAAAAAGAAAATACAGCTTTGGGTATGATTATCACATAGAAGTCTCTAATTGCCTCAGATGACATTATGACAGGCTGATGACTTCTGGATATGTAAGTTCAATTTTCTAGGTTGTGACTACAGAATATAAAAAAACTATTGTAAAATAGTTTGAGTCAAGCAAATTATTGTGAAAACAATCACTAAAACCTATCCTTTAGGCAATTTGGAAAATATCTATCAAAATTATAAATGTATATACCTTTAACATAAAACAATTCTATATCTGGGAATTTATTCTAATAAAAAATGTATACAAAATGACATGTATACAGAGTTATTTATGGCAGCATCGTTTGTAATAGTAAATTGTTGGAAATAAACATTCATTAATAAGGAATTGCCCTAAAGAACTATAGTAGATCCACGTAGCAGAATATGAAGCCATAAAAAAGAATGAAGATGCTCTATATAAATTGATATAGAAAGCTCTACAAGAGCCAAAATTAAATTAGCTGGTACATTTTAAAACAAATTATTTCTAGAAAACTACACAAGAAACTAGTAACATCACCTGTAAGGAAGAGAGTTAGGTGGCTGGGAGTCAAGGATTGGAGAGAAAACTTCCTATGTTTTGAATTTTGAACTATAGGAAAATTTTTAGTCAATTAGATCAAAGCAACTGATGTGGGCCAAGCCTCAGCAATAAAACATTACAAGTCATGTACCTTTCAAATTGCCATGCAGCAGAAAAACCACTGTAAGTGTTCCTCTTATAAATGCTCTCAGACTCCAAGATGAAAAGAATTAGTATAAATAAATAAACAAATGACAATAACGAGGCTTTAATTATATAGTTTATATACACTAGCACAATGAACGGCAATTTAACTTTTTGCAAACGTACTATGTAGGCATCATTCCTTATTTTATCAGCTTAGGAGAGCATTGATCATTCAGGTTGGAGGCTGGAAATTCTGTGTGGAATGAAGTCAGACATGGTCTCTGACCTCCTGGACAGTTCTGGTACTTCAGCTAATAAGGACCGGAAAAGTTCCTTTTCTTAGAATGATACATGCAACATTCAATAACTGCTTTCCCAGCTCAGTAAAGTAGTAAACATTCAAATGTGAAATGAAAACAGCTGGAGCAGCTGGGTACAATTTAACATGACGTGAAAAATCCTCAGACATAGATTACTTTTCTCCACATACACGAGTAACTCCTGCTTAGGAGGCTCAGTGCGTGAGGACAGAGTAGGAAGACCTCTTCCTCGTGTCCCCATCTCCTTCTACACCTTCCTCAGCCCATTGGATTAAATGGTAGTTGACTGGTTATAGGCTGGTTGTGTCACATGTTGCTTAAAACTTAGAAAATGACAACACAATTTCTGGTAGGATTCATTAGCATACTTGCTCCTTTTATTTGAGTCAAGACGTCTCATCATAAATCTCCCCAAAAGGTGACGTAGGGGATGGCCTTCCATAAACAGCAGCAGCAGTGAAAGGAGGTCTGGGAGAAGGTGGTGAGAGGAATTTCACCCTCCAGTGCCTCCTTCGCACGTGAGAGACATTTTACTTCAGAAATAAGATGCTCTCCCACCTGAGACAACCGGAGTCAGGGGAGCAGAGTAGTCCCTTCTGGTAATTCTGGGGGAATTAACAGAAAGTGTGAATGGCTAATTGATATACATTCCATTCAAGTCTGAGTAAATCACAGGAAGGAGACATCAGTAAGGCCCAGTCCCTGGGGAATGCCCGTACTGCAAAGATGGAGGAGCACCTCAATCACAAATAGAACATCGAAAACATGTTGAATGGCTAAACTGGTTTCGTCACTGATGATGTGATCAAGTGAATTTCGCTCTTTGCTTCTGTGATTCTTCTTAACAATTATTGGACATAGGCACTTCTGCAGGCACACACACGTTCCATAAGAAATAAGCCCTCAGGAAAACAATACGTAGGACACCCCCAAGCCAAGTTCCTCCCTGAAAAAGAGAGATCATTTTTTAAGTCTTTGGGGGAACCTTTAATTATACACAGAAAGGAAAACAGCCTCTACTATATCATGTCATTTCTTTTGGCTACCAGAATAGTGGATATGATTTGAAGCAACTGTATGTCACTAACTTTATCCTATTAATATAAAGAATTCCAATCTGCCTCATATTTTGCAAGACCACACACTTTTCAAATGTCTAGCACATACAATAGAAATAATTAGTGAGTGTCGTACCTCATGCATTGAGACAAGGCAGGGAGTAATATAAATATACTCACATGAGACAAACTAGTGAGAACAAATTTGCTGTTGAAAATTCTAATACCCCACAGAAAGAGTCCTGGGTTATCTATTATACTTATCACATATATAGGACACCAAAATGTTTTTATTAAAACCATATAGGTGTTTTAGCATATTTGAATACTAATACATCAAGATGCCAATGCAATTCTCTTATGGAAATAGCCCACAAAGTGGTATCTCTTTTGATTTATAGGGTAAGTAAATCCTGTTAAAGTGAAGAGAAATGAAACCTAGATCTTATATTAATCATACTTCAAAAAGCTAATCTGACAAAATGATAGTTTCATGAATCTCATTCATACTTATTCCTTACCAAATTTTGACTGTTTAGCCAAGTAACTTCTAATAAACTATAAAAAGAAATTGGTTTTTGATAAGTATAAGCAATCTAAAAGTAGGCCTGGTGCAGAATGTCAATAAGATCTTTGAAAATTAGTGTTTATAAAGAGAAAAGACAATATATTAAAGAGTGTCTTTGGAATCATTTTCCAACTATTACTTGATGATTTTAAGAAGTTGATAATGATTTTAGGTCCATAACTGTGTAACTACAAATAAAATTCTTTGCATAAAAAACAAATCCGCTAACGTTTTAGAATTTCTAAGAGATTTAGGACCATTTTCAACCACAAATTCTGTAGTCTTCTGGTTATGTAAATTCTAATAGTAGCAGTTGATGGCCAATCTTTTCAAATGAATAATTTTCAGTATCACTATCTAGAGATTGTAGTTGATAGAGCAATTGATAACAAATAAGGTATGTTGTCTGATTAAGAGAGTCCTTCAAAAAGGAGTCCTTCTTTGGGCTTTTGTTAGTCACCAGTTACCCATATCATTCTTAATTCATCAAGGTTGCAAAAGTGATAATTCTCCTCTTTTAAATCCCAGATTTGGTTGACTAAACAAAAAATCTCATATGTTAAAGCCAAGCCCATAAAATAATTTCAGAGGCATGTCAAGTGTGACCTCTCAATCTGTTAGCTTCTTCCTTAGCCTATCCATCTCAGGCCAAGGTCACTTTATATATATATATTTAACTCCCTTTCAAATTCACTCCATCTTATATGTTGGCCTATATTTATTCATTATTTAATATTTGTATAACTAGACTATATTTTAACTGTTAATTTAAAGCAAATGTCTCAATGCCCTGATGAAAAGTGAAATATTTGGTAAACTAAATGGTGTTTTTGCACTAATTTCTGAATTTTTTCTTGTTAGGCAGATGTTTTGATATTGTATGGAATACAGTTTCTACATTTCTGGATTTCAAAGCCAATAAAGCTTCCCCAAAACTACAGAGATCTATAGTAAACTGCCACTGAAAAAGATGTTAAAAGTAATTATCTGTTGCCATCATTATGTAATAAAAGAATAAACATTTTAATATTTAAAAGTAAGAAATTTTAAAAAAAGTAAGAAATAACATAATCTCAGTGTAAAGAAGAGTTCTAACTTAAACTGGATGAATTTAATGATGACAAATTCACTATGTTGTTCTAATATTCCTATTTCACTATAAATAGGATGAAAATTCAATCAAGAGTCACTACTCAGGAACCACTGGTATAGATAATGCCAAGTCTAGACATGCCAGTTATTTTAGTAATTTCATTTGAAAGGTATTTATGAAAACTGTGCTGCCTTTATTTAGGATTAAATAAATTATTATTGGGGGGGAGATGTTCCCTGGTGGTGTAGTGGCTAGGCGTCAGCGCTTTCAATGCTGCAGCCTGGGTTCAATTCCCAGCCAGGGAACTACCCCCAAAAAAATAAATAAATAAATAAACAACAAATAATTATTAGGCTTTACTGATCAAAATAACTATACATTCTTAAGACTTACAAAAAATATCTTACCTCTGCTTCTAGGTGAGTTTTTCTTTTCGCTTCTTTTTATTTTTTAATAAACAACAGAAATTCATTTCTCACAGTTCTTGAGGCTAGAAGACTAAGATCAGGGTGCCAGCATGGTTGGGTGAGGGTACCTCTTCCAGTTGGCTGACCTCTGGTTGTATCCTTACATCGTGGAAGGGTCTAAGTGAGATTTTAATAAACCATGTTAGACATGAGCGGATCTATCCTATTCTTAAAAAGCAACTTCTAAGAGCTTCCTACACTTCTTGGGATAAACTATTTTGGGGTATTTCAACTATGTTGGAACTTTACTGATCTGTTAAGGTTGTATCTACGACTTCAGGTGGGTCTGTAGGGGAGTAAAATATCAGTTACCTATTCAATAGTTTGATTCGCATGCACTCTCAAAAATGAATTCAAGATGTAGAAACCATAGGGTTTTTTGTTTGTTTGTTTTTTCTTTGTTGCTTTCAGTTTTATATGCATATGAGTGAAGTAATATAGTTTCTGGTTTTTTCTGCCTGGCTTATTTCACTTAGCATGGTGATCTCTAGGTCCAACCCATGGACACAATCAATAGTTTAATGGTTATTTGGGGACAAGTGGGAGTGAGTGGGGGAGGAGGGAGGGGGTGCTAAATAGATGGTGATGGAAAGAGAACTCAGACTGGATGGTTAACTTATAATGCAACAAGTTGACAATGCACTATAGAATTTGTGCACCTGGAACCTATGTGATTCTTGCTGACCAATGTCACCCCAATAAGTCTAACAATCAAAAAAAGATGTAGAAACCACAAGTATCCACAAACATTCTCAGAGAGGCAGACAATATAACTTTTCTTTAAAAATGAAAAACAGGTGTACAATTCTACAGCCCATCATCTATGTGTTACATTATGTGCTCACCACCCAGTGTGAGTTCTCTTTCCATCACCGTGTATTTGACTCCCCCTCCCGCTGCTCCTACCTCTCCCCTTTTGCCCTCAGGCAACCACTAAACTATTGACTATAAAAAAAAAAAATGAAAAACACCTTTGGTGGACTACTCCATCGCTGTGTTCCAGCCCCTCCTGTGTGTGAATGGGAGCCGTCACAGCCAAGGGAATTCTCATCCCAACCATATGTGAAAATAGAGCAGTGATGCCTCCAGGTTTGAAATGATGCTATTCAGGTATTTCTCTACAACACAGAAGAGATAAAAATGGATTCTGCTGCCATTTGAATTATTTCCGATTTTTCTTCTAAATATAAAGATTTACCTCCTACTTTTCCAAAAATAAAATTGATATAAAATGAAGTAATTTGATCTCATCATGTGGAATAAATTTAGGAGAATGTTGATTTTAATTCTGTTAGTTATTAAAGTTATATAGGATAATAATTCTTACTTAAAAAAATAAGGGATGATTTAGTGATGGAGGTACTATATCAAAAATGAATGCCTACAGGGAGTTCCCTGATGGTGTAGTGGCTTAAGGCTTCGGCGCTGGCGCTGTCAGCGCTGCGGCCTGGGTTCGATTCCCAGTCAGGGAGCTACCCACATACCAAAAAGCAAAAAAAAAAAAAAAACCAAAAATGAATGCCTACAAATATGTCGTTTATAAATATATATTTTTATCAACACCTCATTTTTCATCAATGAAAGCTTCTTAAAAAATGGTAAATGGATTATTTTTGTATCAACATATGTATATGCCCATAAAGACATATATAAAACTGTAAAATGCTTTGTCAAACAAACTGAATTGCATCTTTGCTGTTTTCCATTTATTTGTCAGAAATTTGACATCATGTTGATGTATTCTGAACCTCTGTTGCAGATGGTAAAAAAAAAAATTGTAGCAATTACATTGTATGATAAAAGGAGTTTATAATAACCATTTGTATTATATATGATAATTCATAGGAGTTTAATTGAGAAAGCAATGCGGCTTCTTATTCTGTTATTAGTCACATATTAAATATATATTATGTTACATTACATTACAGTAAATATATGTTTTGCTTTAATGAATTCTAAGTTCTTATGAGATATTTTCTATCTGACCAAGCAATTGACCATTATGGGAAAAGTGTGCACATCCAGGAAATCAATAAATCAATTATAAAAATCCCAAACTCTGGGACTTGTGTGAGAACTCAGCAGTACAGCTTCTGTCTACATGTTCACAGAGTTTTACATAAAATTTTCAATCAGTTTATTTGGTATAATATAGACCCTATTTTATTGTTTGTAAAAGAAAATGGGCATAATTCTGAATCCCACCTGTCCATTTACAGGGAGTTCTTCCTACAAACATATTTTTATTCAGGCATGGATTGTGAATCATGAGTGGAAACTAATATCGATGAAAAGGAAAAGGAGGAAGGAAGGGTAGGAAAGTAGATAGTGTCCCAGGAAGAAAGGTAGTGCAACTAAAAATGAAATTTATCTCTTCGTGTACCATTATCATAAAACATACCTAATAGTAACGCAATGCCATTGCCTGTTTATTTCATTCACTCAATCAAACACTGGGGTGCCAAAAATGTGTACACATTTTAAGAGATGTTACCTGTGTATTACACAAATGCTGATGGCAACAACTTTGAGCACCTCTTGTAATTGCAGATGTCAAATGCAACTTGTATTCATCTTTTGTTATTGGTATATATTGAGTATTACAAATTTAATTCCTTTTTTTCCTTTCTGAAAATGCATATACATTTTTTGGCACCCTCTGTATATTAGGTGGTTGCTAAAAATAAGTCACCATTAAGGTATATAATTTCAATTTTGCTTCAGCAGAAAACAGATTAATTCTTTTTCTTCTCATTTTCTATGTTAGTAACTGTAAAGAAGTTTATTTACCAGGTAGTATAGAGAAACTTATTTAATTTTTAAAAAATATTAATGTCTAATATATTCAAAATTATTAAAAATAAAATATATGGAGCTATACAGTGAAAAGTATCCCTCCTATTCCTGCCCTTAATATGCCCCATTACCATTAACTCCTTCAACAACTGTTTAACCACTGTTATTAGTTCCCAACTGATGGGTTTTTTGTTTCTATACTTTTGCAAATATAACCAATACCAAAAAAAAAAAAACCAAACTTTAAATGTCATTTCACATGTATGCATATGCAAGTTCATCTATAGGAAAAATTCCCAGCACTGAAATGCTGGGCAAAGGGCAGTTTTTAATTTTGATAGACATTTCTAAATTGTTCTCCATAGGTTATATCAATATATACTCCTATGAACCATGTACAAGAATATTCTTTTTTCTATAGTCTTGCTAATTTATTGTCAAATTTAAGGATTTTGTTGGTTGGATAAGTGGGAAATGGTATTTCATTGCAGCTATAATTGGCACTTATGAAGAGTAAGGTTGAGCATTTTTCATGTGTTAAGGTGCCATTCATATTTCCTTTTCTATGAAACATCTATGTTCCCTCCATTATTTTTTTATATCTAGGAGTTCTCTATATATCAAGGAGCTTAGTCCTTTGTTTGATATAAGTTACAAATATGTGTCTCTTGACTTTATGGTATGCTTTTTGTCATGCAGAAGTGCTTTTTTTAAAATGGCAATTTTATATATAATTTCTGAAGTTGTTGTTAAGAATACTTTCCCTACTCAAACATTCACAGGTTAAAAGTAAATTCTGACATAAAGATTTCTAAAACAGCAATATAGTCAGACTAAAGAATATAATCCAAATCTCTCTCTCTCCCCCTATTGCTCTTTCTCCTCTAATTCTTGGTCCTCTTCCTAAGTACTTGTATTGTTCTGAATCCCTGGAGGGAAATTGAGTGCTCCTAATTCATGAATTTAGGAAGTGGGAAAAGATGGAGGTTGAGGAAGGGCGTATGACGGTTCTCGAAACAGCTGTCACCCCAGCACATCTCAGGGCAGTGGCACAAATAGTTGTCATTCACCAGGCAGGGAGGAAAGCCAGTTTACTTAAGAATGTCCTCAATAAATCAGTAGAAATTATTAATTTTATTAAATTCCAAACATTGAATACAAATCTTTTTAATATTCTGTGTTACCAAATTGGAAGTATGCATAAACCACTTCTGCATACTGAACAAAGGGCCATGGGTATCCCATCATGCCCTGAGCTGCAATTGAGTTGCAAGCTGAATGACTAGCACCTTTTATCATGGAATGCCATTTTTATTTGAAAGACTAATTGACAAACTATGGTTAATTCAGACTTAGGTATTTGGTATTTTCTCAAAAATACCAAACTGTCATGCAGTCTGTGAACTAAAAGGAAGAAAATGACAGTATCATTGCCAATGATAACTTTCAAGTGAAAATTAGAATTTTGGAAAACTTGTATCTTCTGCTGTGAGCTTTACAGCTTCCCAATACTTAAGCACTTTTCTGATGAGATCAATATTATAATTAACAAATGTGATTTTTTAAATATTGTATAATGGTATGCATAACTCAATGAACCAATATTTTCCAAATGAACAGTGCGTGAAATACAAAGTCATACATGGATGAAAGATTCATCCAAGTACAAGACCTATCAATGGAATTTAATATAACAAACTACAGAAAGTTCATTGGTAATAGTTTCAGATTTCACATTGAAAATCACCTTCAAGAAACTGCCATTTGTCAAGCTTTGGTGCAGTATCAAAGAAAAATAGCCACAGTTACCAAAAAGACTGTTAAAATACTCCTCACTTTTCCAATATGTCTCTGTGAAGCTAGATTTTCTAGATACACTTAAATCAAAACAACATTTCACAACAGATGAATGCAGACCAAATATTAGAATTCAGCTGTCTTCTGTTAAGTCAGACATTAATCACATTCAAACACATGTAAAATGATGCCATTCTTCTCACTAAATGTTTGTATTGCAAAATAAAATTATCTTATAATTGTATTTTATTTTATTTTATAATTATTTTATAATTATTTTTTAAATTTATTTTTATTGTTAGACTTATTGGGGTGACATTTGTTAGCAAGGATTACATAGGTTTCAGGCATACAGTTCTACATATAATTACTTTTAATGTTACTATTTAACATTTGATAGTTTTATATAATTTTTAAATTATTCAGTATTTCAAATTTTTGTTTTTAATATGGTAAATAACAAAACTTCTTTGTAATCCTCAATAATTTTAAGAGCACTTATAAAGAGCTCCGGAGACCAAATGTTTGAAAGCCAATAAAATAGAGTTTGTCTCTCAAATAGCTGAAACTCCAGATCAGTCAAGGAGCCCATGTAAACACCCTGAATATTTGCGAGGCACATAACTATAATTTTACTTCTGGCTGAAATACCATGAGTGTCTTTTAGGAAAGAATATGAGTAGAGGACATACCTTAAAACACACAGTACAAAAAAAGTTTCATTGGTTTTTTTTTTTTTAATTGTAAAATGATACGCAAGAGACCAAAAATCACCTAAATGTTTGTTTTGTTGCTGTTAGTTTTTAAACCTCAGTTGCACAGACAGCAGGTTAATTTCATTGTGGTCTTAATTTCTCAGTATGTTGTCATCTTAGGTCCATGCAAGCTCCCTCTCCTTCATTTTATTTTGCTCCTTCTTCAATTTTGAATGTCATTTCCCTCCTCTAGGCAGTCATCCACCTTATAGAGATTGGTATGTATCTATAAACTTAATGTAACATTATAAAATAGGTATAATTTTGTAAAGAATTATGTGTGTTCTATTTAAATAAATATTATCTCATTATGTTTCCTATTTTTTCTTTCATGATTATGTTTTATAAATTTCCACACTATCAGTTAGCTCATTGCTCATTACTGATGCCCAGCATTTTGTAGTATGCATCCACTGTAGTTTGCTTATTGATTAAATTTACTTATTGGATACCTCAGATGCACCTAACTCTCTATTTCCATTAGTAATACTAAAACATCCATGAATATGTCCCCTCTCAAACTTTTGCTAGTTCTCTGGAAATATATATCCATGAATGGAATTGTTATGTATATGATTGCTTTTCAGAGTGATTGTACAATTTATACCCCCACCAGCACTGCAGAAATCTCCACTCCCCATGTCCTCTCCAGTACTTAGTATTATTGAACTTTCTAGTTGCTTCCATTCAAATACTTTTGAAATAGTATTTCATTGTTGCTTTAATTTGCATTTCACCTCTTTATAATGAACTTTAGCAACTCTTTACATGCAATTTATAATTCATTCAGACCTTTTCTGTGAACTACCTATCTACCCTCTTATGAAACTTAGGAATTTTTCTCTTGGGAACATCTTTTTCTTGCTGATTTAAGGAGTTCTTGTGTATTTTGAATATTGTCCCTTTCTAGTTTTAAACATTGCAGATATCCTTTCCTATCGAACATCTGTTTGTTAACTTCATATATGGTAGACTACATTGAACAATTCTTAAATTTGGTGTAGCCAAATTCAATCACTCTTTTTTTACTTATATTTGTTGCTTTTGAGTTTTTGTTTTAAAAGATTTTCCCTACCCCTTGATCACAAATGCTTTATTTCACACTTTCTTCCATTATCTTTAATCTGTCTGGAGCCTGCCTTTGTAAGTTAGAGGTTTATATTTTTCTCCACATAATGAGATAGTTATGTTAACATTGTCTACTAAACAATTTGTCATTTTGAATTTCTTTGTAATACAAGCCTTTATCATATAACAAGCCCTTGCCTATACATAGATCTGTTTCTGAGTTCTCGATTCTGTTTCAGTCTATTGATATATTGCTGAGAAAATTGCTTCACCATCATCATCATCATCATCATCATCATCATCATTTATAGTATGTCTTTATATCTTATGAGTGAGAGTTCTGTCTATTTGGCTTATCTTTTTTCTGTACAATATTTTTAGGCAGTTTGGGTCCTTTAGCCATTCATTTAAATTTTAAAATTCATTGTGTTCCTCAAAAATCCAATTAAATTTTTTATTGGAATTTCATTTACTTTCATTCATATTTGGAGAGAATTGATAGCTTTACTAAGTTAAATTATACTAACCATGAACACAATTTGAACTCCAGTCATTCAAATCATATTTTCTATTTTTCTACTAAAAGAAATTTTAAAATGCGGATTTATATTTCTTAAAATAATGTCTTATTTTTATTATAAGAATAATTTGTCAAAAAAGAGTGCTTTTATGACTGGATTTGTATATTTATATTAATCTTGCTAAACCTTTGTTAGCCCTCATAGTATGTTGATTCAATTGGATTTTCTGTGTAGATAATCATCTGCTAATAATGATTTTTTTATTTCAATCCTAACATGCCTTATGCCTTATCCTGCCTTAAAAGAACCTCTTTCTCTCTGAGTTTCAGAACTGTTCCCTCCCCCTCCTCATCCTTTTGGGCCTAAGGATGTTAACAACACCCTGCTATTGCTACTGGGATACTCCACTGAAGTTTAGGATTTCCCACCACCTTGTCCACATGTTTGTAAACAGTCTCTTCACTAAACCCTTCTTGGTGATCCTAATTTGAATGTGTCACCTGTTTCCTCCTGGGGTCTTCACTGATGTGCCTTTTTATACTTGCATAGAGAAAATCTACCCACCCCTCCTGATCGACAATTATAAATAGTTTGCTGTGTATCCTTCCAAATGCAAAACGTATTTGTGAGATATATAACACAAAAACATGTGGATAAAAAAGAGACAATATTTTTTAAAGGAGAACTTTTTTAAAAAGTGAACATTTCTGTTTGCTATTGACCTCACCTCATTTTTTTAATTCTTTTTTTTTTTTTCTTGGTCCCTATAACCCTTCACAATTCTGGTACTGCTTTAATTTTTTTGACAACTACTTCTGTCTCCCCTTATGAGCTTATCTTCTTAAGTTTAAGTGTCTGGACTCTGTCCATAGTTTGATTAAGGTTCTCTCACCACTATTTCTCTTTTTGAGTTTTATTCTTTGCACAGCTTCAATAACCATTACAATGCATGTGATTCCAAAAATCTCTGTCTCTAGCCCTGACCTCGCCCAAATTCTTCTTTTTTCATTAGTCTCTAATGGCGATCCCCAACCTGAATATACTAGCAGCAATTCAAATTCAACAGGATCAAAGCTATTAATAAATTCTTACCTTTCCCCATAAACCAGTTCCTCCATCTGAGCATCCTCTTTCTATTTCTAATACCCTCAATCCCCTTGTCTTCCCAGTTCAAAAATTTGGTACCCTACTTGATCCCTTTTTATTGCTTTTCATCACTCGTACTTAGGACAAATTTGAGCAACTCATATCGCTACAGCATTCATGCAGTATTCATCTTCTTTCAAACTCCAATATGGTACATCTATCTTGGACTCTCACAACACCCTTCCAACTCAGCTCCCACCACTAGTTTTTCCTCCCCTCACACCTAGCCATCCCACAGATTGACAGCCCAATCTTCCTTAAAAATGCAACTTTTCCATTTTTTTAATTAAAAAATAACTCCCAGTATTCTTTGAATTTAATTCTAAATTTTATGGTTTGTACCCAAACGTCTCTATTCTATGACCTTAATCTATACAGGCCTTCATGTCAATACTTCCACCATGGTCCTGTCATGGAACCCTAGCATACACTGTTTACTGTGCTTATGAAGTCTTCCTGACACCTCTGCTGACTTAAATTCTTATAGTACAGCTCAGACCCTACTTCCTGAATGAGACGTTATATTATCTGTGTACTGTCATTTTGTTCACCAGATTAAAAGTTCCCTGAGGGCAGGGACTTTTTTTTTTTTTTTTTTTTTTTTTGCTTTTTGGTATGTGGGTAGTTCCCTGGCCGGGAATCGAACCCAGGCCACAGCGTTGACAGCGTGGAAGCCTTAGCCACTGCACCACCAGGGAGCTCCTGCGACTATTTCTTATTTACTTTGGTTTCCCTCGCAACACCTACATAACCCCTTTCATAAAATTGGTAGTCAATAAATATGCATTGAATAAATTAGTGAATGAAAACAAGTGAGGAAGAAAAAAAGAACAAAGTTTTTTAATAAAAATTTAGAAACCATTAGCTTTTTGGCCTTTTTTTTTTCTTTTAAAATGCATGCACACCTGTATTTTGTAACAGTTGTTTCTTTTAGACTTTTAAAAGATGATAAATCCTATAAACTACATACAGGAGATGCAGTTCAACACAATGTATGATTGATCACAGCGTGACCTGTAATTGTTGTATGATCTCTAATCAAAAGTAAGCGTGACTTTGGCACAAGCCAATCTTTCTGCAGAGTAAGAATAGAATAAAAACTCTCAGTCTATTGGGCCTTTAACTGAAATACTCCTTGTAGTCACTTTTTCTTTAGCGACACTACTATCCAAATCTATTTGAATGGAATTGTGTTATTGCATTTTTGTAAATAGTCACTGCAAACAAAAAATAAATATGGTAAGTCTGTCTGTCAGAAGTTAAATGTGTTAAGTAACCAGCTCATCTTAAAAGCTAAGCTATGAAGTGTTATATAATGTATAAAATAAATGAACAACCTATGGTTTTAAAGATAGAGTGACACAGGTAACAGTAGATCTGTTCACTAGTTCAGTGTGAAGAAAAGATTGGACTCCTTCCTTCCTTCTTTCCTTCACTTATCCTATGTGCCAATCATTATGGCAGGCAGTCGGGACATCAAGTAGGATAAAGACATGAACCCTTCTTTAAAGGAGAAACGGATTTATAAGCAAAGATGTAAAAAAATTTAAATGCAAAGTTTGTGGCAAGCATAACAGTAGCACAGAAAAGGAAAATGATTGTTACATATGGTTTTATCCTTGAGCATCTTGGCTAATCTAGTTTTCTGCAACTTGCTATAAAATATCACTCATTGGACAAAACCAGGAAAAAAGGAATGTATTATAAGACTTAAGTATTTGAATAATTTATAATGACTACATTGCTTTGAAAACTTCAATTCATTTTGGCAACATAATGAGATCACTGATGTCAAAATTGAAAAAAAGTATACAGCATTGCAGGGCCTGAAAAGAACATTAAGATTGTAAGTATTTAAAAGCAAGTGCTAGTCATTTTTATTTTCCTTAGTCAGGAGAGAAAATATGTGCTTACTTCACATTTTAACATCATACTTACCTACCTTATCTCTGAGCTCAACAGAACATTTTCATTTTAAGCAAAACCACACAGCATTATTTCTCAAACTATGTATTTAATTAATTGTTTCCTCTGCGTTCTCCTCACTGAACTATGAGCTTCTGCTAGACAAAGACTATTTCCTATTCATCTTTACATCTAATGCCTAAGCACAATTCCCAGCACAGACAATAAATAAATGAAAAGGTAAATACAGACCTTCAGATCCGTATCAACTTTCAAGATTTGCATTTTCTAATACTCATCATTTGCATCTTTTTCTTATCCTCATTTATCTAATAAAAACAAGGAGCAGAGAGGATTTCCAAACAGCCTACTATATAATATGTCAGTGTTTCAACAAACTAAAGCCTTAAGACTTAGCAGGGAACTTAAATTCTCAAGGAAGGAAGGCAGGGAGAGAGGGAGGCAAAGAGGCTGGGGAGTGGGCAGGGCGGACAGAGGGAAGGAGGGAAAAATCCTTCTTCTTTGTATTTCAACTCAAACTTGTACACTTCCTGAAAGTGTTCCTCTCGTTGGGTATCGATGAGATACCTCGAACAACAGCAAAAAAAAAACTGCAGACATGGCCCTAAGCTTCACTCAAATGATTGTATTTATTATTTTTATTTTTCTCTTCACTTTTGCTGTAGTTGCTGTGAATGGCTTCGAACATGCAAAATATGCTAAGCAAGAAGCAGCCCATACCTGAAGAGTTAGCAGTTGAAAGGCACAAAGAGGTACAATGGATTGAAAAACCTCTTGAAGAACAGCCTTTTGCTGCATATGTGCCAGGCAAGACAGTATGTGGCAGGAAAAGAGTTGGGGAAGCTGCTTTAAAAACCTATTAACTGGGAATGTGAAAAAGCAGGGAACAATTGGGAAAGGAGGGGGGTGCTCACTGCTTAAAAGGCTTTTAAATGTGACCATATTTTTGTTGGCTTTTTGCCTGCGACATAAAATGAGGATGGTGTGCTGAATGGCTAGCTGGCTGCTGAAGGTGGAATGAATGGAAGCTAGGCGAGGAAGTCAAGGCTGAATTCTGAGATGCTACTCTGGACCATATGCAGCTGGTGAGACAACTCTCAGCAGTGATGTAGTGCAATAAACACAAAATTCAGTCAGCCTGCTCAATCACCCTTGCATTCTTGTGTTTGTCTTGATCCCATAAATATTGGCCTATGTGGTCTTTGCTGCAGATATTAAGGAGTTAATAAATTAGCCAGCCAATAGGCAGGAATAAAGAAAAACCATAGAACTTAGAATTAAACAGCTGACAGCAGATTCTGCAGGTGTAAGATGGGAATCAGCTCTGTATTTGCTCTGTCGCATATTTTTCTCTGGGCTGTGGCCTGATTTCTGGCTCGTGGCCTGATTTTCTGGCCCCTTCAGGACAAGCTGAGTTATAAGGGAGAGATTTCCAGAGAATCTTGCTCTGATCCTATGAACTCTAACCTACTTTAAAAAAGGAAGCAATCTCCTTCTATGTTTAGACTGATAATATTATATATTGGCAGTGTCCTTGTAGGATTTTAGTTTAATGTTAGGAAAGAAAAATACTTTAGAGACCGTCCTACTTAAATAAGAAATGGTAGAGTAAACTGCACAACACAATAAATCAGCCTCTCCCAATTAGGTGTCAAGGGGTGAGCCCCTGCACGCGGCGTGTGTGTGTGTGTGTGTGTGTGTGTGTGTGTGTGTGTGTGTGTCTGAGGGAATGGAGATTACTACTTGCATTGAATATATAAGTACCATATCAAATAGTAAGGTCAAAACAGAGTAGGGGAAAGGGGAGAAATGGACTGCATTAAAGTATTTCTTATAGACTAGTTTATCTTATTCTTCTAGTCATTCCATTTGCTGGTAATGGACATTCAAGGCTAACTCCACATTGTGCAGTTCTTGCAAATCTCTTGGACTAATAGTGGTAAAAATACCACTTGAAAGTGTTCAATATGATCACTTGTTAACAAAATATTCTAGTGTGTCTTCTGGAAAGGGCTTTGGGTTGCCTGCAAGAGTGATACTGACTGATTAGATTCATAATAAGAAAATTTCATTTTTCTTTATGCTGGTGAATATGGCGTATACTTCCAAACCCTTTTGACCAAACTCTATTATGGGGCAAGTATTTGGAAAAAAAGGATAGAAAAACTCAGAGATCTAAGACTGTTTTCTAGATAGGACTCCAGGAAGGGCAGATAAATGCCTTCAGTTATCAGTAGTTAAAATGGAAGCTACTATTAAATTTCATTCTGGATTTTCTCTTTCTCTAAGGAGTTTATATCTCTAAAATCCTATGCTCCCAATTTCACCTTCTAAAACAAAAGATTCTGTGGCTTAGACCATAAAAGAGTAGCTACTTTCAGAAAGACTGGCCTTAGAGAGCTCTGAAAAAATCTCCCCAATCTAAAAATATCTTCTCAGACTTTTTATAGGGGTCTGAAATTCCACCATCAGAAATTTTAGTATTTAGAATAATTCTTTGTCCCTTCATGACAAATTTAATTTCAAAACACAGCAACATTAAATGAAAATAAAAATCCAAAGATATGTATACTGCCTAATTCTTAATTATTTGTGGTCCTAATGTCAGAAAAGAATATAGAATTTTTAAGTTATTTATGGTATTATGGTGACAGTATTATACATTATATTTTCTTTTAATGTGCTTGTAATAGACATCAGTAAGGAAAAAAATTAATACCGCTTATGAGAATATAATTCTTATTAGGTCCCTAATTCTGTTTGACTACTATAGTTCTCTAGCTATTGAAACCTAAAAAATAGATACATAAATTTTTAAAATAAAAAATTAAGCATTCTCAGTGAGATTGACTGATTTAGGGAGGAACACATAAAACTGAACAAATACTCATTTACAAGTTACCATGCATTTATTGTGAAGAAGGCACTTTGTTGGGTGACACAAAAATGACCAAATCTCTGCCCCACCCCCTTTAAAGAGCGTCTGACAAGAAGCTTGTAACTTTGAAGAAAGAACACTTAGTATCCGTCATTAGTACATTATGGTCAATCCATTTATTAATCATTTGTTTCAGATTTTGAAAAGCGGAAGGATGGGGCAAGCCTAGGACACTCCCCAGGAGAAGATCAACCTGGATTAAGATCCTTAATGAAGGAAAAAGAGGGCAGTGGACAGAAGCGGGAGAGGCAATAGCACAAAAGAGGGCAGATGATGAGAGCGTGCTGACTGCAGACTGCCTGTTTCAGAGGGTGGGTCAGAGCTAGCTCCGATTCCCAGGACATCATTTTCAACCTATAAGATAGACCCTAACAAATTCCTATCAATCAAGGAGCGCCGAGTAGTCAAGGAGGAATATTTATAGACAAATATGTCTTCACCCTACAAACTTGGAAATTGTATGCATTTCCTTCTGAGCCACCAGGGCAGTTTTAGCCCGACAGTTTTGGAACCTCACTCTAACACCTGATGCCTCAGATAGGCTTGTTCTATTATGCTGTTGGAAACGTTGAAAACCAGATGGAAAACGTAATGCTCTTAAGGAGTTGAATTTATCATTAAAAATAAAGCATTTTCCAAGTTGTTTGGGAAATGGTTTACTTTACCTTTTTTCCCACCTTTTCTAGACATCCAAATGCATTGATTTTCCCGCGCTAGTAAAGAAATGCAGCGTTGAGAAATAGCCAATGAACCCACTTTGACAGACTTCAAAATGATACTACTCAGCTATTATTTTAAAAGGTTTCTCTTTCTGGGACTCATTTTTTACAGCTGTTCACCCTCTTAAGGAAGCACTAACACTCATGGCCCTAAATTTTCACTTGATCCCTAATACTCCATTTGGCCAGCAACATCGTCTTTGGCCCCCCACCCACTCCAGCCCCACAGCCTATTTTCTATCAGTATCTGTCACCTTTTTCTTTAGTCCCTTTCTTTCACTTTTAATCTTTCCTTTTGGGCCAAGTTGTCTGCCTTTATATCTATATTCACTTTCTCCTTCTCTTTCTCATTTAACACTTTCTAGACCTTTAGATTAGGAACATCGAAATTTGTGACTTTTTTTTTCTCTGCAGTGGCCTTCCATTAATAAAATTTCTGTCCTCCCAAGATTGTTCTAAGAAAGCATGATTTCAAGCAACTATTGCCCAAAAAGAGATTTCACTTCATTTAATTCTTCATTTGATTCATGCATTAAATCAAATGTGTTCAAGAATATGAATTCCTACTCCTATTCTTTTGCAGTATTTTCTATGAGTCTCCTTTATTTTACTTTTCTATTGCAGTGGGGAAATTTTAGCTATCTGTGGTCTACTCTGAACTACACATGAGACAGTGATAATGACCTTCTGACCCTACAGTTCTTCCTGGCTGTGGGTAGAATTGATAGCAATTTCTCCCTTGTCTTTGCTTGAACATACTGGAATTACAACCTCTGACAAAGGTAACATCCCTTTTGTAGTGAAAACAAAAGGAGTGTGTAATGAATTGGTTAAGATTACATTGCATGTTTAGATGATGAAATCCAACTGCAGCTCGATTCCTTTTTTTTCTCTAGCTGGGCCTGGTCTTTCAATAAGACATTATTGACTGGCATCTTCCGAGAACAGGTGCCTTGGAATATGGTCTTGCTGCTTCATGTTCTTTAGACTGAAAAACAACCATAGTACAGGTCAAGGGAATCAGATATGAACAATAATGCCCAGCATCTTAGGATGAGCACTGTCGATGATCCATATCTTAGTGGCACTAAAAGAATGAAGGGTCCTTGGGTTTATATGACATGCTAACACTTTTCAAATTAACTTTAGTTACTAAGATGGCAGGATGCGAATTATAGAATTATGTGTCATTTCTCTGCAAAATTCTAGAACTGAGAGGAGCAAGATGAAGGGAGGAAGACAATTTTTTTGGAATTCACCACTAAAGGTTTTAGTGTACAGGCATTACAAGGTGAATTTTTAATATTTATGAATATGGAATTAATTAATGCCACAATTGTGTGGTATTCACAAACTATTTTTTTTAATCACAAAACGTATCATCTTTGGTTGCTCTGAATGGCAAATTATTAGCCTCTTTCTACCTTTTCCTTTATTTTACATGTTCTTGTATCTTTTCAAAAAAAAAAATCACTTAGAAGTTTTGCTTCCCAAAAAGGTATAATACCAATATTGGCTGCAGGAAACACTTGAAATGTGTTTTTTTCAAAGAATGCAGATCACTTATTCATCTTTTAGAGAAAAAAAATGATTATATTCATCTCAATTATTTTTGCCAAGGACTATAACACTAATCTTACTCTTTCTAAAAATTAAAATAGCAAACAGTTTATATAAGGTGTTGATAATTACCTATATTATTGTACTGCTGTGACAGATGTTGGCAAAAAAGCCTAAAATGCCTACAGCTGTGCACTCCATGACATCTAGTTTATACTCAGACAGAAGGCTAACAGATGTTCTGAACTGTCACTTTGCCTAAATGTTTTTTAAAGTCTAAGGACCTGCTTTATAATTCACCAGAGTCTGGTTTGGTTTCACAGAGGTCCTCAGAATTCCCATCTGTGATGTTTAATGTTAAAGACACTGATAAATCAACCCGTGTTTTTCCCTCTTCTTTAACAAACAGCCATCAGTTCATAGATGAATTGTGGATTGTAAAAGATATCTTTTTATTCATCCTCGTAGTGAAATTCTTTCATTAAACACACATAGAACTGGGCTACCAAAACTCATGAACACTGGTTTTGAGCTGGGTGTAGGGGGAGGGGGCAGGACTCACCTGTCCTTTTCTTTCCATTTTCGGAAGTAATGTTAACTATTTCCAATGAGCTATATTTTTCCTAGTCAATAAAAGAGTGTTCTGTTATTTTTATTCAGCATTTTAGTAACTCTGTTCATAATGATAACTATTAATTGTGCAGCCTGTTAGGCTAATGGAAGAACAAAATAAATGGCATTCACAAAGCATACCAAACATCTTCTCCTGCTTGACACCCTAATACCTCCTCTTCCCAAACATACCTTCACATCCTTCATCCGGAATTACTGCCCCATGCAAAGGCCATCAATGCCTTATTTGCTGTTGCTCTTAATTTTAACAAGCTGGATTCCTGTAGTACACTTGCTTAATAGTCTAAACATTCTGTTAACAATCAGGTGTTTGGCCTATCCTGTTTCTCCTCCATTCTGTATAGAAATATAACTCCAAATAGTACATCTTTCTGGGTTTGTTTCTAAATTAGTCCCCACACTTAATTATGAGGATGAGAGGGATGCCTTATTCCTCTTTGTTATAGGCTAAGCTCTCAGTAATCCCAAACAAAAGAGCCAGTTCTGGAAGATATAGGATTTGCTAGCAGGATTATGGTCTCATAGATAATGATGTGCAGTCAGCAGAAGCGAAGCTTTATTTTAATTCAAATAAGCTAGTAAACAAACCACTGACAAGTCTGCTGGTGAGAGTAACTGGCTGCTGTTGCCACATTGGCAGCTAAATTATAGAAAATCTATTATACCCTGTTCACCATATGTTTAATTTAATACAAGATACAAATTAAACTATCCACAGTGCCTATTAAAATAACAATACTTTTTTTATATTTGAATGTCTTAAAATAATTTCTACTGACCTTTTAAAGGGTGGTTTTGATATAGGTGATTATCTGTGGGGAAAGGTAGTTAATAGAATGCAAAAAAAATTTAATTGCCTTTCTGAGAAAATAAAAATATAAATGTTCACTGGCTTGCAGTTGTTAATAAGGTTAATTAGCAGGCATGTGTTCTGTTATTACTGTATTTCCCTCCTACCTTTTTGGTTTCTAAGGCTGGGTTTTAAGAGTGATACTTAGTTTGACCTGTGCGTCAAAACTGTCCTCATGAAATCATTCCCCTGATCAAGCCAGCCTATCGGTAGCCTTAGACCTGATGTCAATTGAGACCTGTATTCAGAAATTGAGCTTAAACTCGAGGTCCAATTTTGGTATGGCAAGGAAAAGACATAGACTTTTGTTGTATTTCTGCCTCAAGTCCATCACTTCGTAACCAAAGATCCTAGACAGAGCCAGAATTAAGAGGCTACCTTCCAGAGAAAGGAGAGAAGAAAAAAAAAGACCGCACAAGAAAGAAAAAAGAAAAGACCACACATTGTGCACAACCCATTTCCTTCTGTACCCACAACAGTCAGTAACCAACAATGCTTGCTTGAGTCCATCTGGACTCAGTCTACCTGATTCTAAAGATCAGGCTGGATTTTAAAATTGAAACCCAGATCCACTATTACTATTTAACCCAGCTGGATATTCCCTTTACTCTGTTTTTTAAAAGGGGGTTATGTGATAATACCAATTTTAAAGAATTATTATGAGAATTGGATAAGAGAAAGTATCCAGTACATAATAGATGCTCATTAAAGGTTAGTTCCTTTCTTCTTTTCACCCTCAAGCAAATAGCATGTTGCTGTTTCTTTAAGGGTGAAGGGACAATGTTAGGAGAAGGGATTGCTAGGGGAGATGCAAGTAGAAATTCTCCCTAGAATCAGTTTCTTTGGATCACTAACTCCTTTCCCAAAATGGCATTCTCCTTTTCCTTCCAAAATTCACCACAATATTTATTCTCTTTTAAGAATGTATTAGTAACCCACCCAGACCAACTGTCTGCCCTTGGATTGCTGAGAAACTCTTAGGTACATACAGCTTTTGTACTGGTTCGGTAAGAGTAATACTTAGTTTGACCTATGTGTCAAAATGTCCTCATGAAATCATTGGTAGCCTTAGACCTGATGCCAACTGAGACCTATAATTAGACAATTGAGTTTAAACTCGAGGGGCTGCACTATGTGAATTTTGGTTCACATACACGCCTATGAAATCCAACTGTGTCCTCGTAACTTTATCGCATGAGCTGTGCGAGGGCTGTCTGGAAAACTCCAGCCACTGTCGACGTAATGAGAACGGCTGCACATCTGGGTACTTTCCGGACAGCCCTCGTACATTTGGAAAATGCCTTCAGTTTAGGCTATTCTTAAAGTCCAGATAATAACATTTTATCTAAAATGTTGGTTAATTTATCTTAAATTGATGCAAGAAGTAATTTTGAAAGAACAGTACTGGTAAGGATATGCTTGCCAGAGGGACACAAGACAAATATCTCATGGCCCTTCCCCCTCACTACACCACCCTGTGACTCGGAGGCCGAGCAACTAGAGAGATTTCCAGGGATTGAAACTGAGAAATAGTGATCACGCAACCGAGGGGGAGCGGGGAAGGGGTCACAAAGTGTGTGGCATATTTAAAAGTTTAACATTTTTAAATTAATGCCGTTAACATATAAACATGTATAACTTCATTTTATATGTAACAAGGAAATTTAGAAGGGGCCATTGGTGATGCTCCCCGTGGGTCTTACTACCCCTCGAACTTTCCTCCTAGCTATAAAAGCACGCCCTTCTCTCGTCCCTGTTAGCAGTCTGAGAGTAAAACAAAGACTGGGGGAAACTGCAAAGCGTTCCCGAAGTTGGAACGCGAGCGGGAACGAAGGCCACGCTGGGTTTGTGGCCTCTGAGAGAGCAGGCCGCCTTTGCAGCCTCCACTCGCACCTTGCCAGCCGCGCTCTCGGAGCCGGCCAGGGGTCGGCCTCCGCGTCCCTGAACCTGTCGAGAGGACGCTGGCGCAGCCCTCAGGAGGACGCAGGCCTGCCAGCACCCCCAGGGCCTTCCCGGGCGCGCACTCCCACACGCGGCGGCGCCCTGGAGAGCAAACCAGGCTGGGCGCACTGTGCGCTCGGAGGCTGAGGCGGTTCCCGCGTCGCTTTGGGTCTAGTCAGGGAGCCGTTGCCCGTCCTCCCGCGCCTCGGAGCAGCTCGTGGGCCAGCGAAGGCGCGTGGGCAAGGGTGGCCTGGAGAGCCCGGCCCGAAGGCGGCGGGGACCCAGGCTGCCCTCTCGGGACCGGGCCGCGCCGAGCCTCGCAGGCCTCGCGGGGAGCTGGGCCCGAGCCGAGCCGGGGCGGGCGGGACGGGAGCGCGGGAAACCGGGCGGCGCGCGAGGGCGGGCGGGCCGCAGGGGGCGCAGCGCCTCCCCGGACCCTAACGTGGCGAAACCGAACGGGGCTGCCCACCCCTCAGGGCCCAGCAGAGCTAGAAGGCCGGCGGGCGGCTTGAAGAAGACGGGGCCATCCTCAGCCCCGTTGTCGCCCGGTTTTCACTGCCCGGAGGCAAGGACCGGGGAGGGGGCTAGGAAGTCGAGGCTCGGGTCCGCGTCCCTCCGCGCGCGCGCGCGCGCGCGCTCCCGGGGCGATTTTAGAATCCAACGAGTTTGGGTTTCAAGCCCGTCCTTGCCCGGGTCGCGTCCGGCGGGGGGTCGGCCTGGCCGCGCCCCCGCGTCACTTGGAAGTGTGCACCAAGTGGCAGTGCTGGCTGTGTAGTTTTGTCGGAGGGAGTCCCTAAGTGGTATTGGACGAGTTGAGGGAGCACCCCATTCGGAGTCTGAGGTACAGTTACGAGCACTCGAGGCCGTAAGCCCCGCCGGCTGGCAAAGCCGCCGCTCCCCCGACCGGCGCTGGCGGCTCCCACCCGCGCCCCACTCCCCGCAGGCGAGCAGCGGCGGAGGGAAAAGCGTGACCCGGGGAGCCCGGAAGCCTGAGCCCGAGGCCGCGGCCGGAGAGCCAGAAGCCAGGCCCAGGGTCGGGAGCTCGAGCGGTCCGAGTCCGACTTATTTCCCTGTGGTAAGGGTGGAGCGGCCCGTTGGTGAAGGATGGATCGCTTAACGAGAGAGGAGCTACAGCTTTCACCGTAGCTGATGGCTAAAACAGGACACTAAGCCATCTCAACGGAACTCGGGATTTGTATGGTCACTGGTTCGCTGGGACATCCAGACCCTGATCGTGCGTATAGTGTTGCCTCCTCAGCAGCACTCGCCGATTTAAAACCAGGTCCCGGGTGCCCCTCTTGCTAAACCCTTCTGCCATTAGTCCGCTTAAATCCTCCTTTTTTATCCCCTCCCTCCCTCCATCCTTTCTCCCTCCCTCCCTCCTTTCTTCCCTCCCTCCCTTCCTTCCTCCCTCCCTTCATCCACCTGAATCTTTCCTGCCGAATGCCACTCACGACATCCCCAGCCTAGGAGAGGTGGGGTAAACCCTCCCATCTCCCAGGACGGAGAGCTCAGGTTTGGCCCCAAAGCACTTCTGATTAGTGAAAATTTCAGTTCAGAACCCATAAACCAGTTCACACGGATGCCCAAATCCCTCAGAAAGCATTTCTATAACCTAGGATCGTTTTGGGTGATGTGGGTTTTTTGTTTTGTTTCGTTTGCTCCAACGAAAAAGGAGCTGATATTTTATAAGCAGTTTTCCAGTTGCAGACAACTAGTTCTTAATTTCCTCACCTGCCAAGGCAGTTTGTCACTTCGGCCCTTCATCACAACATGTAACACATTTTTAAAAGGCTCAAGTCTTGCCCCCTAGAATGTCACTGCATTTCAGCTTTTGAGACAAGTTTTTGGGGATTTGCCTACAAAACCCTTCCCGATCATTCATAAGAGAGTAAAGCCAACTGAGAAATTTTAAACTCCCTTATGTCTGGAATTAAGTAGACTCAATTGATAAGATGCGTAAGGTTTACTCACCTTTAGTCACCTTAGGCTGGCTACTGTGACGCCTTCGTATCTCACAGATTCAGATTCAGCCCCAAACCCCTCCCGCAGTGGAGAGAGGACAGCAGTTTCGATTCTTTCGGTTCATCAAAAAAAGGGAAATAGCTTTTAATCAGGTTGGAGCATCCTTTGTAAGTGTTGCTATTGAGAAAAAAAAGAATATGACAAGGGAAACAGGAAGAGATCATTACCTTATATCAGTGGATTACTTTTTGGTGCAAAGTTAAAAAACACTGGAATAGATATTTTACATTTGCCCTCTCCCACTGCACCTTTAGTCGAGAGAAGTGTTTCTACTGTTGACTTTCAGTTTTGCATAAGGCCCGCCACCTTTCCTACAATGCCAAAAGTAACAAATACACTCCTTAGCCTGTTCTTAAAGTCACTCAAGATTGACACTCTTCATTTCCCTCCTCCCCAACACACTCACACTTGTACAAGTACGTGTTTCTTGATCCAGACGGTGTTGGGTTGTGCATAGTTCTTTAGTATTTCCTGATTTCCTTTTCAAACTGATATTAAGGTGCTCACCCTGTTTTGTTGTTTGCGTTTGTTTTCCAAGTTTCATAGGAAAGGCTTTAACTGGTGTCTAAGTTATAGTCCCCAAGATTCCCTTCTTGGATGACTTCCAGACCAGTTGTAAACCAGTAACGTCATTGCCAAAAGAGAAATAGAAGCTAAGATCAGTTTTGTCAAAGGATTCATTTGAGCATTTATCTTTGTTTTATTTTGGATGGCTTGTGAGAAGAAGGGGGGACTAAATGGGATAGGAAACAGAGATAGAGAACCAATGAAAATTTGTTTTTAAAATTAAAGCCATTTTCCCAGACTCTTGTCTCGCCAAATTGGAAACAGAGAAGAAGTCACGAAAGAGGATTATTGTCACTCTGGGCTTTTGGAGGCCTGTAGAGCCCTGGCATTAATTCCTATAAAAAGGTAGATAAACCTAGCCACCTTCCCCTGCCCTTCCCTTGCAGCACCATCATTGCCTAAGGGTTCAGGACTCTCTCAACGTGGATACCAACCTCAGCTGGGTCTAGGTGGCAGGGCTTCCCTGGGCGAAGGGAAGCAGATGCTCTTTGTGGAAATGACGAGGAAGCCTTGGTGACTGTAAGAACAAGCCTGAGGGGGTGGGGCACTATAACTGGAGTGGTGTGGCCACCAGTCTTCTGGCAGGATAGCGTTCATTGAGTCAAAGCTCACTAACAGTGAATGAAAGAGAACCAAGAGTAGGACCCTTTGGGTGCTACAGACTAACCTTTAGCTTGTTCCACTCCTCCCCCTGAGCTCCCATCCTAAGTTTTCTGGGATTGGATACCTAACCAGAGGAGAAGTTAAGGATGGTAAGGAAACATGCCTAGCCCCTTTCCACATGCACGCAAGGGTGGGAGCTTGCAGAGACCAAGAGACAGACCTCAAGTCCTCAGTGATCTGTGTGTCTGGCTCATGCAGTTGTGCATGGTCACCAAGGGAGGGGGGAGGAAAGCCTGACTCGTTTCCTTCACTCGCTCTCTCCGGGGTTGTTGTGTCGCCTCTTCCCCCATCCCTCCGCCTCACCCCATCAGGACCAAATAGAATTGAAACTCGCTTGCTTTTGCCTGCACTGAGCCTAAAAATTCAGGATTTGATAAGGTTACTGCACCATTGATACAATTGCAGATTTTTTTAAAGCCTCCTCAAAGAGACAGATGTTTGGGCTGATTAGGAATTGAGGAGAAAACCTGCAGCTGCACCAAGGAATAATCTATTGGACAAAAATTAAAATATTTTAATAAAAAAATATGAAGAGATCAGCCCGACCTTGCAAGGTCTTCTGCTTTAAAAAAAAAAAAATCTTTATCAAACCCCTATTCTATGGCTTCAATAAACAGAACCCATTACCTCACGGCATCTTTTGTTGGCCCCATACAAGAGAGAACAAAATGGTTATTCAGGGGAATGCTTTCGATTTTTATTGTGGGTAGCCTGCACAAAGAGCCGTGTTATTGTATTTAAAAGAACCATCTGTAGCAGAAACAATGGCATCAAATTATCTTTGAATACCCACTGAAAAAACATAAAGCTTTTTTTTTTTTTATTCTTCTTCTGTACGGTGGGGGGATAGAGCCGTGTTAGGATAACTGACTTTTTTGTTGTTCTCTGGGTGCATTCTTCTCGCTCCCCCTCTCTCTCCCCCTCACCCTCTCACTCCTCTCTCTCTCTCTCTCTCCCTCTCCCTCTCTCTCTTTTAAAAAATCAGCCATTTGGGGTTTTAAGCCATAAACGATTTTTCTTGTTGCAGGGGATTGCAGTGGCGAAGCTAGGCTAGGTCTTGGAGGCTGGTGCAAGGCGAAGCGGGTGAAGGCAGGACGCGGACGGAGAGACTGAGGGGAAGAAAAGCCGAAACGGATCCCCGGTGCCTTGGATGGAGGACGAGAGGGGAATTGCAAGCTCCTTCAACTGCTCTGTCCGGTGAGGAGTGATCGAGCTTGGGCTGACAAGAGGCTCAGGGAGCCCTCACGTTCTTTCGCTTTTTTACCTGCCAATCAAACTGCTACAAGACAACACCCTGATCTGGCATGGACATGTAAGTAGCTTGCAACCCAACTTTGACATTCACTGCTAGCTCCCTCCTCTCCGCCCACCCCCCAACTCACTTTCTTCCCCTCTCATTCTTTTTTTTTTTCTTTTGACCTTTAAGGGATCTGGAAATACACCCTGTGTGGCAGTTATTTAACACAAGCAGATTTAAGCCTGGCAAGGTTAACTTGTTGGGATCAATTGCTAATTTTGATTTTTTTCAACAAGTGCAGAAATGAAGTAACATCATTTTATTCTCTTCTGAACAATCTTAGTGTTGAACATAATCTGGTGCCTCGCAAGAGCGTGTTTCTTTTTCTATGAAAATGAAGAAATCTGTGAGCCCCCAGAGAGGAATGCAGAAATGAAAAATTCAGGCTTCCACCTTAAAAATCCTAGCATCTCATACCTACGAAGAACTCTCTAGACCAAGGTTACATAGAATGGAAAGAGTGATTTAAGCCAAAAGGTACATGTCATGAAGGGGTTGCTACTGTTTTCATCTGGCGTCTTTCTATTTTGGTGGTGGTTGAAGGGGTGAAAAAAAGAAAAGGAAAGGGACACGACGGGCACCTCGTTCTTTATGAGAAATTGACATTGACATCTAGAGATGTAAGGGGGCCGCTGATAAGCAGGACACACTACCTGAGAGCAGCAATTACAGAGCTGGGAGAAGCTGGACGCCAAGAGGGAGCCGTGAGCGGGGGGAACACGGGCTTGCTCTCTGGCGCCCTCTAATGGCAATGTGAACCAGTGGTTTACTTTGCTCAGTTCCGTGCTGGGAAAAGCAGCTGGGTTTTTGTTGTTGCTGTTGGTTTTTTTTCCTCCGCAGACTTAGAAACTGGAGACTATTCGTGGAATAAATGGATTGTTTTCATCCCAGAAACTTATGTATATGCCTTAAAATTATCAATGTTTTCCCTTCAAACATCCCCTCCTCCCCTGAAATTGTGCTGGACTAATAGAGGAGGAGAGGGTAATGGCAAATTGATTTATGGAGGATGGCCCGTTTAGTCATTCGGAAAAAGGGATTCCTTCGCTACCTGAATATCACTCGGAGAGGTGTAGAGGGGTGGGATGGGAGGGATGATTTGGAAATTGCAGATTCTGACACGGGCTCATTATAATACAATTTAAAGGGGACCCTTAGGAACCTCTGTTATTGCGACATGTGGTGGTCAGGGGGCTTTCCTTCCCGCCTCCTTTTCCTATTTTTTCTTTCTTTCTTTTTTTTTAATTTGGTAGATAAAGGTTAATCTCGGGCTGAATGATAGAGCTATGATTGACAAGAGAAAAGGTGTTGAGGGCAGGTCGCACTGTCTTATTTACAGCCCACTGCTTGCTGTAGAGTCTTTGTTAGGACTGGAAAGCTAATTTAGTGCTGATCAAAAGCACCACAGAGTTAAAGGACTGGTAATGACTGCTAATTTCATTTCAGCCTCATGCGTCCCCAACTGCTGTAATTAAAGACACGCTATTTAAATACAGGTGAAGGTTTTTGTTTTTTGTGGGGGTTTTTTCATTTGGGGTGGGGGGTGGGTGGATTACAATTTTATTTAGATTTCATCTTATACATGGGTGTAATGTAGTCCAACATCAGATTTTCTTTTCAGATTTTTTTGAAAGAGCCGCTTCTTGTCATTTATACCTGGCTTTGCAGAATCGGCAGTGCGAAATGTGTCAATCACACAAAAGCCCTGTTTAAAGAAAGAAAGAAAAGGGGATGCAGAGGAGTAACTGTTTGGAGTGGGGGTCGGATTTAAATATTTGGGTCTCCCCCCCCCCCTTCAAATTAATGGAAGGGCTTCGAAATAGCCAAAGTATTTGAAACTTGGGACAGGGTTAACAGGCCAAAGGGATCAGTGTCAGCTTTTAAGACTTCTAAAAAGATCGTGTGAACAGATGGAAAAATATATTTTTAATTAAATAATTTCCCCCACACTGTAGCTGCCGAGTTGGCTCAGAAACCGTGTAATTCCTCAACCGATAGGAGTTTCTTTATGAGAACATCAAAGGCTATAAAGCTCTACATTTTCGTAGTTGGTTAAGATTGATAACCCTCCCCCCCACACACACACACCCCAAAAAAGAATTTAGCCTTTAATCTCTTTTTATCCACGAAGACTAAAGCTCTGTACTCGACCCCGCCAGCGGCTCTCGCCTTCCGGGGCTGGAACCCGCCTCAGATGTGAAGCGGCACTGAGCCGCCGGCGCAGGTTCGCGCCCAGCGCCCCCTGTTGGACACAGTAGGCGCTGCGCAGCGCCAGTCCTGGAAATCGCTAGAACCTTGCTCTGGGGTTAGAGAAAACTCTTTATTACCCTCCACAAGAGAGATGAGGAGAGGAAACAAGTTTTTCTATCCTTGAACGATAATACAATTTTCATTCAATAAAAAAATAAAGACTAACCCATTCCTCCTCCTCCTCCTCCTCCTCACATCCCAGCCACCCGCTCCCCCCCCCATTTGGGTTTGGGACTCTTATTAAAAGATTCTAAAACAGGTAAAGAAACGTCGTTTGAAAAACAGAGTTTTTTCTTCTGTAGCAGTGGCTAGCCAAGCAGAAGCTCCTTCTCCCGTTCTGCCCACATTTCAAAAAATAGAACGGAAGCCGCTGCCGCTCGCTGTTTTGACGCTGTCAGCACCCTGAGTGCCCTCAGAGGTCCTCCAAGTATTGTCACTGAGCCTCTGAGTAAATGAAATGCTTTTTGTTTGTTTATATTCAGAATGTAATTAAAAAGGAAAGGCACATGTTCTCTGAATGGTTCCCATCCCCCAAACCAAGCTTGATCAAACTTTTCCTTTCCCTGCTGGCGGTTAAATTCCAGATATTATTATTTAAAAACAGGTGCCTGACACCTTTCTTCTTTTATCTCAGCCTTAAGATTTCAGGGGACATGTGCCAATGATAAAGAGTGTTTTCTTTTGAAATTCAGCATTTTTATTGACTAGGAATCCAGATTATCCTAGGAGAAAGAGGAATGTTTTTACACTATCAAAAACTACCTGTCTACATAAGAAAGAGCTTTGACTTTTTCTTTGGTCAGCAAGTAAGGGCAAAAGTACACTGAATTTTTTCAGGACGATAAACTATAAAAATGACACATCCCCTAAATTTAAAACAATGGGAAAATATAGGTTTATTTAGGTGTTTAAAATCAAATTGAAACAATTCGGGCACTAAATGAACACGCTCTCAACAGTGTTTTATGATTTCAGTCTTCAGGGATGTACTTACTGTTAACTTTTAGATAAAAACCTTAAGAAATTTAAGGCTTACTTTTTTGGTTTGGTGATTGAAAGAAACTAGCTAAATGTTCCTAACAGAATTACTTTTTAAGATATTTAATAGTGTGGCTACCCAAGTTGTTTATGTTGATCTTGCATTTATTCCTCCCACTTCCCCAAATCAGCGGATCTGAGAGTGTTTTTTCAGGGAAATTGCAGAAAACAATTTGGTGCGATGAGAGATGACTTCTCCATCTGATTCCAGCGTCAAATCTCAGATCATATTTCTCAATAAATTAGTTCCGCTACAATAGCAGGAAAAGAATCAAGGGTTTCGATCAGTTTTTACCCGGAATTCTATCGAAATGACGGGCAAGCGAGAGTCCTTGCTCCAGACCCCCTGGCACTTCGCTTTGCCACAAAACTAGTGCCATTGCAGAAATAGGAAGTCCAGGCCAGTTTTGGAACCAGCGCCAAACCCGTAAGGTAACAAGCGGTGTGCTGACAGCTTGGATCCAGGGCTGCCCGCGGCGTGGGGAGGCCCAAGCCAGCAGAAGCTTGGAAGCGACCCACGAAAGGGGACATAAGCCCGCTGTTCGGAAGTGATGTAGAATTTGCAACAGCAGAGGCCGGGGGATTTCAACCCGTTCCGCCCCCGGGGGTCCCAACTTATAGGGAGGAAGGCAGGAGGAGGAGCCGCACGTGGCTGTGAGTCCCCCAACTTCCCGGAGCCCAAGGAGAAAGCGCAACCCCTAGTTTAGGAAGGAGAACTAAACTAGTGGGTGGCCTAGGCCTGGGAATGCCACCCAGCTCTGCCAACGTAGTGCCATCTCTGTGGTTTCAAGCACCCTCAGCCCGTGCCGGACTCCCACACCCCACAACAGCCAGCAGCAAGGTCCCTCCATCTTTGGGGATTGGGGAGGGGGCAGCGAGTGACTGACTCCTCAGAAGCAGGCAAAGCCGCGACTGGCAACGGGCCGCGCTTCGCAGCAGCAGCAAAGGGCCTTTTAGGGGCGGGGCGGGCAGTTTTGGTCTCTTGTCCTAGGGTCCAGGCCTGAGCCCGCGCCTGTTGGCTGGACGCCCTATTTTGTAAGTAGTCAATCTTGTCCAATGCCGAGGGCGATCCAGGAGGATGGGCCAGCCTAGCCTGGGCCCCATAAGTCGGTGCCAAGTCCTCAGCCCCCTCTCCTCTCCCTCACCTTTCCTGATGAACCCAAGCCTCACTCTGAAAAGCCGGTGTATGTGACTTGGAGTTTGGTAGCTATTTGCAGGTAGAGAAAATGACTGATTATTAAGACCAAGGTTCAAGGATGACCCTTTATTTACTAAGTATGCTCTTTTACTTTGCTTTTAAACTTTAAAGATACTTCAGTTCCCTTGATTCAACTCTGAGACAGATGAAGGTGAGGTACCAGTGAGAAAGCTCAGCCAGGCCTGAAGGAGCTGAAGTATAGACAGATACTTGTCTCTCCACTACTCCGCAAGCCGATGAACACTGCCAGACTGTGGGTCCTAATCCAGGGCCCAGCTGCTCCGTGGGGTGCTGAAGGGTGTTGAAAACACAAGTACAACTTGACACCATTGAGCCCACGGTGCTTGTCAATAATCTGTGAATTAGGTGCAGAGATTGTCACTGTAGATCATAACAGTTTCTGAAGGACTCATTACAGCCTATCGTGTCAATGATCTTCAAATCAAGGGGGGGGGGGCGGCGGGAGGGAAAAGGAGTGGGGAGAGCCTACAAACAGGGAGGAAGGGTTGGAGGGAAGATAAAAGTCAGTGCCCCAGCTCCGAAAAAGCCTTTAAAGATTATCAGGCTAGCCATCTGAGAATTCCGTTGGGATGGGTTTGGAAGCCCAACTCCATTTAAGCCAAAGCTGGAAGGGGGGTGCTAGGACGTGAGCAGAAGTGGGCCCCTGGGAAGGCAGACTTCTCAGCCATTTCTTTTGAGGTCAGAAGAGCCTTTGGGAAGAGGGCTCCAGATGTCACTGGGAGGCCTTGAGGATGCCAGCCCGCCCAGGATGGGTGTACACTTTGATTTAGAGTACTTTCCAGGGCGAGCCACAGCTGTAAATCTTTTGGGGGAAAGTGGATAATAGTTTTGTTTAGGGCTGATGATGATTATAGGGTGATTTCCCCCCAGTGGTTTGCTTTCAGCTTCTTTTCATGCAAACAGGTAAAAGACTTTCTCCCTTTTCCTTTGATAGTATTCCTGTTCCTTGAGGAGATCTAATTTCTTTCCCCAGCTTGCTCTTTGGGGCGCCAACCCGTGCCCTCTGAGGTAGTTGGGTTTTGCCACTTTTTGTGATTTTGTATTATGTCCGGCTATACTTCTGGAAAGAGGACTTGCAGATAACACAGGAGCAGTATGCACCATGAGATGTGCAGAAGAAAGAAGAGTAAATTCCATTGCCAGGCTAAGGAGAAGCGTCTCCCCGCTTGGGGGATTGCTGGAGCAGGAGGGTATAACCCGGCATGCATTGGGGTGTCATTCATGCGTCATTTAGACTTGTTTTTTCCACAAAAGTTGTGGTCACAACTAAATGAAATAACCACGGTTGGAGAATTTAAAACGATTGTCTTTTTCCTAAAAGGAGGGTAACAATCCTAGTCAGTGTAAAAGTAGGATTCTAAGGAAGCCCAGTGCCTTTGGAATGATTAATTGCACAAGATAGTGTGGTCAGTCAGGGAGATATGTATGATTTAGACTCCCAAGCTGTAATTAGAGGTGTGAAGGGCCCATGGGTTTGTTGGGCCAGTTGCAGTTCCTGGTGACCTGTTTGCTGGGTTTTGGTTTTGGTTTTTCATTCCCTTCTCCTAATTTTTAAAATCAAAATCATACATAGGTTCTTTTTTTTTTTTTTTTTTTTTAATGCAACTAAAAACTACTGGTGGCAGCTCTTTAAATTTTCAGGTTGTCTTTTTTTTAGAGAAAATTTCTGTTTAAAATTAGATCATTTAATGGGTACACTATATTTTTTCCTGGACAACAATTGCAGAGCAGAGAATTTTATGTTAAAATTACTTGATAATCCAAAAATGGAAATGATATTGTCAAATTTAAATCCCTTTTTCTAGAAAATATTTGAGCCAGTATAGGAAGGATGTACATATTATATGTAAAGTTGTTAGCATTGTGATGATTATTATATATAGCCCTGAAGACATTCACAAGTGATGTATATTACTTTTGTTGCTATAACCTGAAGGGAAAATTTTATTTAGTTTCCAACAATTGAATTCTTTTAAAAATGTATTTATTTCATCAGTGGGAATTAGATGAAAGAGAATGAGTGTAAAAAGAAGCTGAATGCAGAGCAGCTCTGCATTCCTTAGGTTTCAAGGGTCCTTACAGCTCTTGAGTGAAATTATTTGGTGAAATTGGGTCTGGACTGAAATAGCATTTGTCCCTCCTTGTTCATTTGTTATGTGTAATGCCACTTCTAGAAATTAAGGTGATGAAGGGACAGACAAGAAGAAAAAAACATGATTAAGCAATTTTAAATTGCCCATCTACCATGCATCCATATGCCTATCTATGCCTTAGTAAATAAGGAACAGAGATGTGGGCTTGTTTTTGTGTCCTCCAGCAACATTTACTATAGTTCCCGTCAATAATCCTTTACACTTCCAAAATCTGACAAGTTTGGCAATAGGAAGAAAATGGAGGCAATGCAGATGAAAGAGTTTCTATCATTTTGAAAATTGCTTTATAAAAATTGAAGTATCCCCTCTGGGATTTCCTGTGAGGGATCCTTTAGTCTAAAGGAAATGTATTTTGATCACAGTATAATTCTCTTATAATTTTGGCTCTTACTTTCAATATTCTAGCCTTTTCCAGCTTATGTCATATTACTTTGGGAAAATATGTGATGCATTCTTCAGGAAAAGAAATCCTCTGATACCCTTCTTTACCTCCATTTATCTGTGTGTTTCATAAATCTTGAGTCAAGTTATTGTTCATCCCGGAAGTCTTGTGGCATACTCCAATTTGGAGTTATTGAAGTGTTTTTGCAGTTTAGAGGGAGAAAAGAAACATTTTAAAAGTTAGCTTATACTAGTCTCCTTACTCTGTAATTCCATTTTCTTGTGTTAAGGAATAAATATCAATAATATCTCATCTAACCAAATCCCACCAGCATTGTACTAAATGTTGGAATTTTCCTTTATTTTTGGCTTTTAAAATCAGGAAATTGTATTGAGTTGCCATACCACTCTTTTTAGTTTTATTTGCTTGTGACTTACCACACTGGTGTTGATCTCTTTCACCACAGTACAATCACTACCATGGTCACCTTCAGTGGGGATGGTTGGAAGGTTAAGATCCAGAGGAAATGTGACCAAAAAAAAAGGGAGAAAATACCCCTTCATTTGGCCAAATCTGGCTCCTAATAGTTCCAGAATTAGAAAGACTTTCTGTACATTTTATTCTATTTTCCTCCCTTTTTTTCCCTTACGTAATGAAATTAAAACTTTTGGAGCCCACAGTTGACATTTTTCAGAAAATTGAGTTATCAAGGCAGTAATTATTTCACGGGGAGATAAAACTCTCATAGCCCTAACTGTCAAATAGGGCCCTTTTCAGATTTTAATTACAAAATAAAATTAGTCTGCTCTTCCTCAGAATGGTTTGTGAGTGGTTAAACAGAGCGTTCCCCCCCAATACTGGTGGTCGTCGTCAAACTCTGCTAATTAGCAATGCTGAGAAATTCCAGTTAACAAGGACATTCTCCAAGACTCTGCAGGTTCCCTGCCGTTTGCCTTCATTTCCATAAGAAGATTAAGAGAGGAGTGGAATACACTCAAATGCAGATGCAGAAAAGAAGCGTTTTTTAACAAGCATCATAATAGTACGATGCTTGGCTAGTTCTCACCTAATTACTGCAAGTTAAACCTCTATTTGCCACTAAGAAGAAAAAATAAGTCTACAGTCCCCTATCCACAAAATTGTTAGTTGGCCTCAGATATAATACTTGAGGAGGGAATAAGGGGTGTTTAGGAGAGAAATATCACTGCAAAAGATTTTAAAATAAAATTGAGCTACACTTAATCAGTCAAGGATTTTTGACAGGGGCCTATAGTAGAGCAAAATCAAATCCGAATATCCAAGGAATTATGCGTTTTTGTTCTTAATTTCTAATCTTGCTCTAAAAGTGTGTAGCTTTTTGCTCCCCATGGAAGGGAAACGTTACACTCTCTTTATATAAATCACTTTCATTTTCATAAATTGTACAAATGGCAACATTTAGAATTTTTGGAGGATGAAGCACCCTTTTTCAAGCCTTATTTTGATTCCCTAGGAGTCATTGGTGTATTGTTATTAGTACTGTAGCCGGCTGTTACAAACCTAAAACAGTACTGCTTCTATCATCTATTGTAATTGTTATAGTTATTATTGTATTTAGGGGATGGATTGAAATGGAGTGGCCAGTGATCTGATTTTTTAAATGCGTATGTTCAAAAAACTCTAATGAGAAAATTGTTTCTGCTATCACCATCTTCTTTAGTTTTATTTTCATAGCACATTATTATGCATAAACACCAGCCACAGTTAGTTTATTGCCTTGGTAAGTACAGGGGGCTTAATTAAAATAAAGCTGTAAATAAATGCAACCAATGATAACACAATTGTAATGTATTTCCATAGCTTATTTATATGATAGAAGCAATTAACAAAGGACCTAGTCAGCCCCTTTAACCTCTTAAATGAATTATTATAGAGTTCAGGCACAAACACAGGCATCTGACAACGTATAAAATCTTTTATCTATTTTCATCCCAAAGAAAAATGTGTGCCTCTTACTATTATCCATTGAGAGAGAGGGTGAGAGACAGAGACAGAGAGAGAGACAGAGAGATTAAAAACATTTGCTTCTATAACCATCCATTATTAACATGTATTTTAATATATATATACCATCATTATCCACAGCAGCCCCTTGGGTTTTCTCTTCAAATTTAATTATCCATAAGCTTGTGTTTTGTTTTGTTTTGTTTTTGGAATAATTCTAAGCGCAGATCACTGCATACACAATCATAAAGTGAATGCTTGGTCTGCCGTTCGTGGCGTCTGGACAATCATTATTCATCATATGTTGAATCTTATAATTTGTACCTATTTTTTCCCCATGGTTTTAACCTCCCACTTCTCTCTAGGTTATATATGTACATTTCTAAGTTAAGCAAATTAAATCTGATTCTTATGATTTGGTTCCATAGCTTACAAGCTATGTTAACTTCTCTTTTGTTTAGATTACGTGTAATTAGTTTGATCTTCCTCCCATCCCCCTCATTTTTTTTCTTTATATCCAAACACCGTCTTATAAAAAGGTAAAAGCCATACTCTTGGAATAGCGAATCCACCAGTAGGGGGCGCACCAGCCACATCCCTGAAACCAAGAAGCGCCGAAAAGCCCGTGGCCGCCTTCTCTTCTCCAGATCCATTCAACAACCCTTTCTTTTTCCTCGTCTTCCTGTCCGTGATTAGCTTAATATTACACCTCGAATAAACAAAAGTCATTGCTTTATTTTGAAGAGTGACATATTTATGCGTTTCGAGAGAGCCAGTCTCGTCCTTCCGGGTTCCCAAGAACTAAAAGAAACCATACTTAGGAGAAAAAAGGAGGACCTGAGCGGCGAGAGCGTGTTGATTGGAAATATAACTTAAGAAAAGTCTGCAGCATTCGTTTTCTCAACTTTTTGGGGTTTCCAGTGAGCATACTTATCTTGACTTTGGCAAGAACAAACTAACTTGTGAGGGCAGGGATTGAAGAAGTTGGAGTGGGAGTGTTGACGGTTATGGGAAGGTTAGTAAGGAACAAACAATGCAAAGTTTTGTAAAGATAATAAATGGAACGTGGCCGATAGATACTATTAAATCCACTCTCTTAGGGTGAGTAAGGGTGGATCAGGGGAGGAGGAGGGAGAGAGAGTGTTACAGAAGAAAGAAAATAAGTAACCCTGATGGTTAAACCCTTTATAAAAAAAAAAAAGAAAGAAAGAAATGACAACACCCCCACCCCCTTCGTAGTCAAGTGCATTTTAGCCACAAAGATCCCAACAAGAGAGTGGAAGGAAACTTAGACGGGGCTTTGTTTGACTCCGTGTAGCGACAACAAGAGAAACAAAACTACCTATTTGTAACGGACGTGCTGCCATTGCTCTCCGCATTGAGCGCCTACCTATTGAAATCTTTACGTCGGGACAATGGGAGAGCGGCTAAAATTACCCTCTTGGGCCTACGGCGGGCAGGATTTCTGAGTCCCTACCCCGCCCCCATCCCATCCTCCTCCACCCCTGGCCTTACTGGGATCCCCCCTTGCCCAGTCCTCGCGGCTTTCTTCCTGCCGGCACTACCAGCACCTGTGCCTGACGAGTACCAACCCTCCTCCCAGGCCTAGAGCCCCCTCCGAGCTCAGCCCCCAGACCCAGGGCGGCCAGGGAAATGCGGCCGTCACGGGAGAAGTCACTAGGGGAGAATGCCGGGCTGGTTCTGCTCGAGTTCTGTGAACTCTGCGTGGGAGGGAGTTTGTGAGTGCGGCCCAAATGCCACCTCCGTGCAGTGCCGTGGGATGCCAGGAAGTTGAGCTTACGCTCCCCCGCAGCCTGCACTTCTGAGCGTCCTTCTGTTGAGCTCTTTCAATCCCACAGCCCCCTTTTGAAACCGGCACAACTATAAAATCCTTCATGGGGGAGGCTCAGCAGGAGAAGGGGGAGAGAGGACGAAAGGACATGCATCCCCTTTGCACCGAGTGAATGGGGAAAGACTGGTGGGAGACGCGGCTGGGGTTAAGGGAACAAGCTGTGGTTTCCTGCGCCGGAGTTGAGTTGGGCAGGAAAGCGTGGTTGCGGCAGCTCAGCCAGGGCCTGCCTGGCCTCGCTATAGAGTCGGCCGCATAGTCCGAGCAGGACTTACTTTTAAAACAGCAGATTGCATGGAAGCAAAGAGGGGTTTGAGGATAGAGTTTTTCGTCTCCTAACTTCTTGTTGGGACAGTGTGAGAAGTGGGTGACCGCGTGTCGGCACCTGTGGAGAAAGAGGGGCAAAGGGAAGAGCGAGGACTGGGAGAAGCGCGAGAGAGGCTGGAGTTGGTGGGGGAAGTGTGCGGAGGAGCGGGAGAACAATGACACACCAACTCCATCCAGCACTGCCTGTTTCCTGAAATACCAGTAGGACAGTCGCCCCGAACCACCCACTCTGCCCTGCCCCACCCCCCACACCTTAGCGGCTTCTCGCGCCCCTTCCTCATTTTAGCAGTCCGCACCAAAAAAGTAAATCAATATTAAGTTTTAAAAAAGAAGAAAATCGCAGTCTTGGTGCTGTTTACCCACTTCCTTCGAAAAGGCGTGTGGTGTGACCTGTTGCTGCGAGAGAGGATACAAAGGTTTCTCAGTGGCTGGCAGGCTGGCTGTGGGAGCCGCCTCCCCCTCCCTCCTTCCCCCTCCTCCCGCCGACTCCCCGAGCGGCCCGCGGCCCGGCAAGCCCCGCCCCCTTTCATGCAAAACCCGGCTGCGAGGAAGGGCTGGAGTGGAGGAGCCGACGCGCGCTGATTGGTCGCTGGAAACCCATTTATTCCCTGACAGCCCCCGTCACATGGATGGTTGTCTATTAACTTGTTCAAAAAAGTATCAGGAGTTGTCAAGGCAGAGAAGAGAGTGTTTGCAAAAGGGGGAAAGTAGTTTGCTGCCTCTTTAAGACTAGGACTGAGAGAAAGAAGAGGAGAGAGAAAGAAAGCGAGAGAAGTTTGAGCCCCAGGCTTAAGCCTTTCCAAAAAATAATAATAACAATCATCGGCGGCTGCAGGATCGGCCAGAAGAGGAGGGAAGCGCTTTTTTTGATCCTGGTTCCAGTTTCCCTCTCTCTCTTCCCCCAATTTATTCTTCGTCTGATTTTCCTCGCGGAGTCCTGCGCTCCCGACACCCCCGCCCGCCTCCCCTCCTCCTCTCCCCCCCGCCCGCGGGCCCCCCAAAGTCCCGGCCGGGCCGAGGGTCGGCGGCCGCCGGCGGGCCGGGCCCGCGCACAGCGCCCGCATGTACAACATGATGGAGACGGAGCTGAAGCCGCCAGGCCCGCAGCAAACTTCGGGGGGCGGCGGCGGCGGCGGCAACTCCACCGCGGCGGCGGCGGGCGGTAACCAGAAGAACAGCCCGGACCGCGTCAAGAGGCCCATGAACGCCTTCATGGTGTGGTCCCGCGGGCAGCGGCGCAAGATGGCCCAAGAGAACCCCAAGATGCACAACTCGGAGATCAGCAAACGCCTGGGCGCGGAGTGGAAACTTTTGTCGGAGACGGAGAAGCGGCCGTTCATTGACGAAGCCAAGCGGCTGCGAGCGCTGCACATGAAGGAGCACCCGGATTATAAATACCGGCCCCGGCGGAAAACCAAGACGCTCATGAAGAAGGATAAGTACACGCTGCCCGGAGGGCTGCTGGCCCCGGGCGGCAACAGCATGGCGAGCGGTGTCGGGGTGGGCGCCGGCCTCGGCGCGGGCGTAAACCAGCGCATGGACAGCTACGCGCACATGAATGGCTGGAGCAACGGCAGTTACAGCATGATGCAGGACCAGCTGGGCTACCCGCAGCACCCGGGCCTCAACGCGCACGGCGCCGCGCAGATGCAGCCCATGCACCGCTACGACGTGAGCGCCCTGCAGTACAACTCCATGACCAGCTCGCAGACCTACATGAATGGCTCGCCCACCTACAGCATGTCCTACTCGCAGCAGGGCACCCCTGGCATGGCGCTTGGCTCCATGGGCTCGGTGGTCAAGTCCGAGGCCAGCTCCAGCCCCCCTGTGGTTACCTCTTCCTCCCACTCCAGGGCGCCCTGCCAGGCCGGGGACCTCCGGGACATGATCAGCATGTACCTCCCCGGCGCCGAGGTGCCGGAGCCGGCCGCCCCCAGCAGACTTCACATGTCCCAGCATTACCAGAGTGGCCCCGTGCCCGGCACGGCCATTAACGGCACACTGCCCCTCTCGCACATGTGAGGGCCGGACAGTGAACTGGGGGTGGGGGGGTGGGGGAATTTTCAAAGATAAACGAGGGAAATGGGAGGAGAGTAAGAAACAGCATGGAGAAAAACCCGGTACGCTCAAAACAAACAAAAAAGTCATCACCCACAGCAAATGACATCTGCAAAAAAGAACACCAGTTCCATCAACATTCATGCAAAAGCCGCGATGCCGACAAGAAAACTTTTATGAGAGATCCTGGACTTCATGGGGGGGACTATTTTTGTACAGAGAAAACCGGGGGGCGGGGGGAGGGCGAGGGAATGGACCTTGTATAGATCTGGAGGAAAGAAAACTACGCAAAACTTTTTAAAAGTTCTAGTGATACGGTAGGAGCTTTGCAGAAAGTTTGCAAAAGTCTTTACCAATAATATTTAGAGCTAGTCTCCAAGCGACGAAAAAAATGTTTTAATATTTGCAAGCAACTTTTGTACAGTATTTATCGAGATAAACATGGCAATCAAAATGTCCATTGTTTATAAGCTGAGAATTTGCCAATATTTTTCAAGGAGAGGCTTCTTGCTGAATTTTGATTCTGCAGCTGAAATTTAGGACAGTTGCAAACGTGGAAAGAAGAAAATTATTCAGATTTTGGACATTTTAATTGTTTTAAAAATTGTACAAAAGGAAAAACTTAGAATAAGAACTGGCAAAACCATCTCCGTGGTCTTTAAAGGGGCAAAAGTTTTAGATTGTACTAAATTTTTTTAACTTACTGTTAAAAGCAAAAATGGCCATGCAGGTTGACCTTGGTAATTTATAATAGCTTTTGTTTCCCAAATTTCCATTTTGTTCAGATAAAAATACAACATGAAATTACTGTGTTTGAAATATTTTCTTATGGTTTGTAATATTTCTGTAAATTTATTGTGATATTTTAAGGTTCCCCCTCCCCCTTTATTTTCCGTAGTTGTATTTTAAAGATTCGGCTCTGAATTATTTGAATCAGTCTGCCGAGAATCCATGTATATATTTGAACTAATACCATCCTTATAACAGGTACATTTTCAACTTAAGTTTTTACTCCATTATGCACAGTTTGAGATAAATAAATTTTTGAAATATGGACAATGAAATTATTCTTGAGTCTTTCATTTATTTGGGTAACGCTGATTATACATAACTCCTCGGGGAATATGCCGTGCTTAGCCAAGAAAGCAAAATACCTAAAACCTTGGTATTCTAGTCCAGTAGCATGTGCTAATGTTAAACTGCAACAATTAAACGGCTGGATGATTAATTGAATAAGTACTTGAAATATTGAAATGCTTCTGTCATTTCTAAACTAGAAAGTAGAGACATATATTGTAAATCCACCCCTTCTTTTCTAAGCAGCATGAATAAGTATGATGGTGACTTAGACTGATTTATGCCACTTGTTGCCAGAAAGAAGGAATCACTTCTGAAATTTTTCATGTAGCTTAGCAGATGGTGTATTGAGCCAAATCAGAACCAGGTTGGCTGGTTTTGTTTTCGTTTTCTTCACAGCACAGTGGCCCTTTGGAAACGGCGTTATAGGGGGAAATGATGCTTCTTGTATCAGAATAATTGCAAACTAGACATGCAAAGTGCTCATCTGCTGGGTGGGTGTTTGGATTACTCCAGCCCTGCTATTGTCTGAGAGGAAACAAGTGGTTTGCTTTCTTTGTTCCTTAACTTCATAAAACTTTCTCTTCAACATTTTCCTGTTTAGGGGCGAGGGAAAGCGAAGCGCATCTTGCAAATTTCCCAGACTTATCACGCCTATTTATTATTATTATTTATTTTCTTTTTTTCCTCTCTCTCTCCCTGCACGAATTCCATTTCTTAAATTGGCAGCGCGGGTCCAAGCCTGTAGACCCAAATCGGATAATCTCTGCAGCTGATAACAAGCAAAAGAGAAGCCAGGCAACAGCCATGTTAAGGAAGAAAACAGCTCTGAGGTAGATATTTTACTTTGTCTGGTCTAATCACATTTGGAGATGATTATGCTTTTGATCTGTTAACCATGTTTTACTACAGTAGTAGAGAAGCAGAAGGAGGCGAAGGAGTGGGGAAACAAGATGGGATTTGTTGTTTCTTTTGCCTTAGGAAAGTAAAGAAAGACTATAGTTGTCCTTGGTGGGAGCGGAAAAGTTGGGGAGTCGCCATGGTCTTTGCATTAACGATGTTTCTGCACCCCAGCCGACTCGCGCTTGGGCGCAGCCGGAGGCTCTGTAAGATCGCCTCTGGGACACTTTTTCCTTATTTACTACTTAGCTCGCTCAACTTCCCCCACCGAAGGGGACCAGGAACCGAGAGTCAGGCTTTCGTGAAAGCGTGGGTGTGTTTCCCACAATTTCAAGGGCTTGTTGTGTCAACTTGCTACAACTTTGGAGAAGTTGGAATCCGGCAGCGCCTTCCATCCCTGAGCACCGGCGGCAGCCACTAAGCTCATCCCGCTGGGTTGCATCTTCTAGTTTTCCAAAAATTTCTTTCTCGTGCTGTTGCTAATAATGTTCTGCGCTCAGCCGGGGATATCCTCAGATTGTCTGCATTTTGATTTCACATAAATTGCTTTATTTTTAAGTGTGTTGGTTTTGATTTATTCCTTTTTTTTCCCTATCATTTTTAGGGTATTATTGTACTGGGAAAGGAAAATTATTATGCCAGTTCCCCAATTCTAAGCGAGGCATTCCCCCCACCCCTAATTAATGCAGAGACTCTAAGAGAATTTCCCCCGGCCTGGCCAGCCATTGTAATGCATATACGGATTATTCACGTGGTAATGAGCACTTTCGACAGTTCTTGCTCACACATACGAATAAAAGAAACTTTGAATAAAGATCCAAATGATCTTGCTGGGGGTTGGGGAGGATATTCCTCGAATTTGAGCCAATCAACTATACGGAGTGTATGTATTTGAAAAATAGAGATATTAGAAATATGTATTGGGGTTTAGAGTAATTACACTGTACTAATCACCCTAAAACAAAAAAAAAAAAATCACTCACAGGATCAGGCTGAAAACAGCAACAACTTTATGGCAAAACGTTCAGGTTCAAATATTTTGCCCAAGAGAGGAGAGCAATAGTTGGGAAAGTTAAACCAGTTTTGAATGATTGTCACTGTGTAAGACAAGACTCCCCATTCCCGCTCCTATCCCTGCATATCTCCTAAACAAATGAAAGTCAAAATATTTTATTTGCAAATATAAATTATTTTGATAAACTGAATTTGATAAAAATGATACATTTGATTGGGTTAAATGGTTCCCCAAGGGGATAGTTTCATGGCTAGATGAATATTGAACATGTCATATTTTAATTATAATGTGATTTCTAAGGGGGCCAACCCTTAAACTTGCCCAGAGATGGTTATCTCCCAGTACTAAAGTTAGTGGTTGAGAGTTTTGTTCCTTGGGATATTATCCTGTTCACTAAAACCATTCAACTTCCAGTTCAAGGGGGTGAATTTAATGTTTTGTTACCCTCATACACTGCATAGAAGTGTGCAGCAGGATGAGATTGTAGTTGGGTCCCGCCGCACTTTTTTCTCTCCCCATGTCCCCCTCCATACTTTGAATGAAGAGTGTTAAAATATTTTGCTGAGCTGTAGTAGATTGGCAAGGTTTCTTGCCAATGCTGGGAAGCTGGTATTACTGACGCTCCCAGGGGGAAATGGCTCACATTAACCACTAAATGAATATTTGACAAGGGCTCATTCGGAGGTATTATTACTATAAACGTGTCCCTACTGAACTTTTCAAGGGTCAAAGATCAACGCTTCAATTAATTATTTAGTCTGCTAGTAGATTTGGTTGTAATAGCTGTACTTATTTCTAGAACCGACACATTCTTACAGTAGTAAATCTCAGGAGAATCATCTCCATCAGCAATGCCTTGGATTGAAATGCACACAGATCCCTGGGATTCTAAAGCTGACTTTTTCATAAAGCCTTTTCTTGGGCTGGGGGGCAGGCGGTATATAGTCTCTTTGGCTATTTCATTTATTATTTTTGGTTTAAAAAAAAACCAGGACATAAATTATCTTAATTTCTATACGTCTGGCAAGATCTTGCAATTTGGGGAGAGAAGGGGGGGGGTTATTTATAACCTTTGCATTTTCTAAGTGGAGATATCGCAGGATTTCAGAGGCCCAGGCATGTTCTGAATTTAGAAAAGATACACGTTGCCAGTAAAATTCGGCTTTTAAGTGGAAGGCTCTGTAGGCTGAGTACTGTCTGAGTTCTAGCAGTCTCAGAGTAAATTGAGGTACAAGACAGTTCCTCCTCCCTACCTATTGGTCTGAACAGTTTCAGGTGTAGGAGGGTGGGGGAAGGCTGGATGTTCATTTCTGCCTTGTCATAAGTTCCTCCGTGGCCCTAGGTTAAAATGGTAAGGGAATGATTTTGAGAGTAAGATTCCTTAACAATAATATAAGGTGAATGAATAAGATAAGTTGCAAGGGGTGGGGTGGACGGGATGCAGTAATTACAAACCCAATTCATTCAGCTTTTCAGAACTTTTGTTGTGCGAGCTCCATTGATGAGTTTTAAGCTGCCAGTTTTCTCACATTAAAAAGAACTGATCAGCGCCTCAGGGGGACAAGAAATACTGCTTAACTGCATAGTGATGGGGGTCTTCATTTAGAACCATTACAAGAAGAAAATTAAACAGTGCCTTTGTGTGCACAAGGTTTACTTTCAACTGCTAACAGTTTATAGCTAACTGGTCTGAGATTGAAGTTTGACTGTGGTTTGTCGCCTGCTAGTTGGCACTGCTTATTTACTTACTTGCTGTAATTAAAAAAGCTTTTTATACCCCCACCCCACCCCCCTTTATTTCTTGCTTTTGGAGAATTTTGCAAAACAGGCCTTCATATTGGGCTTTGTGGAAGGAGTTCCCTTTGCCATGAGCTAGCAAAGACTTAAGTTAACTTGCACCAACACTCTCACCCCCACCCTCAATATTGCCTTAAAATAATTAGCATCTTACTGTTTTTATGCTGCCTTTCCTTGCTTTGAGAGCAAAGCCTGCTTTTAAGGATAGCCACAGTGAAGTTGGAGATGGGGGTTCATATATTTCTTTTATTTGTTTTTTTGTTTTGTTTTGGTTTTGGTTGTTTGTTTGTTTGTTTTGTTTTGTTTTGGACTGAAGTTGGAAGATGGCTGGGTGGATTTCCTTCCGGACCTCATCTATGAAGTGGGTCCCATAAAAACAAGAGAAGGGGGAGAAACTTTTGACCTTTACTGTGGAAAATATGGATAAAGTTCAAAGGGACAAAGCCTCTGGAGTTCTAGACTAAGCAGCTGTGAAAGGAGCTTTCCAAAAATAAATTGCCCAAACCAGAGAATTGGTTTGGCGGCTCTCTTAGTTATTTTCTATTAAAAACTTTCCTGGAAACTTGACCTCTGATGTCACCTGGGGAGACTTGTAATCTCTCTCCCCTCTCATGATGCTGTCCAATTTCAAATTCTTGTTTTTAGTTTTTGTTTTGCTTCTGTGGCCTTTAGGAAATAATGGACTTGACTTTATTTTGATGAGGAGACTTTTCTTTGGGAGGGTGGGTTATAAGACAAGGCCAAGATTTCCTGTGGCAGAGAACTCTCTTTCTGTATACAGGTCTAGATGGATTTTATTTTATATTTTTGGTGTAATGGTGATGTTTTGGATTCCTTGAGTGGTGTACTCAGATTCTCTTCAAAAGCAGAGAGAACAAACGTTCTTTCCTTTCAGGATGCAAGGATGTTTGCTGCTTTGGGGCTTTTGGACTTGAAATGCTTAACTCTACTTTGCAAAGAAAGTGTCAGGTGATTTAAAAGCTCCAAGGAGTCATTTGTTTCATTTTTCTGGTCTGCCTGCCTGTACAGAATGAAGTAAAGTTCATTATCTTTACTGTGAGTGAAGATTCAGCGCTCTGACCTATTCGCCTCCCTCTCTGGGCTTCGGTGCTGGGTGCTGGGCGCTGGGCGCAGCGCGGGGCTGTGAGCGCGCCGGTCTCCCACCCTCCCGCCTTAGGGAGCGCGCCGCGCCCAGCGCCCAGAGCAGAGGAGCGGGCTGGAGGGAGCTGAAGCCGGCCAGCGCCCGGCGGCGACCTGACGTCACCGAGGCCCGGGCCCCGGCCCCGTGCGGCTCCCTGGGAAGGTGCTGCGTGGGGCTGAGTCCTCTCGGCCCGGACCGTGCCACAGCCGCCCGATTTCCTCTCAGCCCTGGGGGGGCCCCTCGTCGGGCAAATCTGGAACGCCCCCGAGGGGTTTCGGCCCCCGCTCCTCCAGAGGCCTGTACCTCCGTACCCCAGCCCTCTCTACGCTGACCTCGTGACCCCGAAGGTTATTCTAGGCCCCAAACTTCCCATAGCGGACGTCGTGGGATCAAGTTCTGCCTTCCTCTTGCTTCTCCCCCCAGGCCTCAACTTTTAAGGGGTAGTTCGTCCCTGTTTGGTGCCGAGGCTCAGCATTAATGGTCTCGCTCTTAGTCCTTCCTAATGCCAGTGACTGCGGATTGGTGTGGCTGTGGGAAGCCACAAGGGCAGTCTGGGCTCCCCGAAGTATTGTGCCCCTCTAGGGTCAGAGCAGGGAAGGGCGGGAGGATACATACACGCTTCGCTTTCCCATTTGTGAAATAAGGATAATGTATATTTATCTCACAGAAGATGAGTGCAAAGCCACTGACACAAAATAGGATTAATTAATAGCTACTGCTTTTCTCACTGTGCAGTGCAATTAGGTGATAGGGAAGGCAAGAGATTCTCGTTTTAGACGCCAGAGATCAATACAGAAATTCGGGTCCTTCCTCTCCGTTCTGGTAAAGCCTTACTCAGACCACACTTCTTCCTTGGCCAGGGCTCTTCCGGGCTTAGAGTTTGCCTAGGAAGTTATCCTGCAAACTTGCTATCCCCGGGCATCTTCCTGAAGGGAGGGATACCAGCATTCCGGGCCGGAGCTGCCCCCACCCGCTAAGGCAGGAAAATAATTACTGTATTATAAAAGGAGCGGTGAATTCTTCCCGAGGGTTCTTATCGCAGGCGGCCAGGCCAGAAGCGGGACTGCGCCCCCACCCCCACCTCGTGACGTCAGAGTCTGCAGGGCCGCGGGGATAAAGTGATTCGTGTGAGTGTTCCAGAAAGGGCAATCCAAATACTTGCAGGGTGAGGCCAATGGAGCCGTCTCTGTCCCGGTATCTAGCCCCAGCTTATGCGGCTCCGGAGGCTCTTACCCCTCAGAGCATAACCAAACACACAAACCGCCGGTTTCAGCACAGACACTCAGCAGTCACCACACAGCACCCATCGCCCTGGCACTGGAGCTCAGAGGCGGGCCTCCTTCGTGCGTGTGTGTGTGTGTGTGTGTGTGTGTGTGTGTGTGTGTTTAAAGTTATTTGATTTGGTAGCTAGAGCTTACTGTCAGGTTTGACTAAGTTGTTTTTTCTTTTGCTTTGAGATGCTGGACCAATTGTACCAAAAGCCTTTATAAAGTACACCATAGCTTGATTTTATTTGGCCCTGCACCAATTTTAGCGATGGATAAGAGCTGGGCTGTCAAGCGTTTTCTGATCTGATACGGAGCCATGATTGGGAAGTCGCTTCTGGCTAGCCAGTGCTATGCCATTGCCATTTTTACTTTCCCCTTCCACGGCTAATAGTTTGTAACGCTTTTTATATTTTTTAAATTGAGAAAATAACTTTTGAGAGAACTCCTTGCAACCGTGATTTAAACTTTAGATAAGAGGAAAGACATTTGGTGTGTGGACCCTGTAAAATGGATAGAATTATTTCCTGATAGTAAGCACTTTGGCATTCTAGCAGATGCACGTCCCAAGTTTCCTTTGCAAATTAATTTAATACACTGAATACCTTTCCAATGGAAGGGGTCCTGGGAACTAGGCCTTAGGTTCTGATATTTGTCCAAGATCTAACAGAGTAATTATTTGCTGAGAATTAGCCAATATTTCACATACAGTCAGTTTAGTATCAACTTTAGTGTCCATTCACATCCAGGTGGGTATGACTATCACACTTAACAGCTCAAATCTAGGTTATTGCATAATATTACAGTTTAATCATTCTGAAATATCAAGTGGCAAACCTGTCTTCTTTTCTTTATTTCCCCCTCTTCATACCTCCAAGGAAAATTACTTAAAACCAAGTTTCCCTTGTGAGAGTTTGTTTACTCCAACTTCTGTTAAACTAGACTAACACTCTCTCATCAGCTTTCTAAACACTCTCTCATCAGCTTTGTGAAATGGTGCAAAAACATCTTGGAATCTGAGATGGCAAAATAAACCTGAGCATATGGGTGGAAGACTTAGTTATTAGGAATTTGATTTAAATGTTTAGCTCACACTTCAGCCTCCATGCCTCTTACCACCCTCTGTTGCTTTGCTCACTGCCGGTCCCTGGCTCTCAAATACCCCACCTCTATTAGCAAGCTGTTTCACCCGCATAAATTATGAATGCATCTCAAGCCAGCCCCTCTGATAAGATAAATCAGGGACTTTTCTCTTTTGCTCATTTCTGCTTTCATTCCCATTGCAACTTCTCTTTGAGCAATGCTGCACTGTCTCTCTACAAACTTAACTATCCTTGTGTAAGCTATAGAGGTATATTTTCAATAGGAAAAATCAGGTAATCGTTTTTCAAGAATACTTACAAGTTAAGAAATATACAAAATATTTCATGGATAGTCGTGTGAGCTTCCAAATTAGCTGCATATAAAGTATTTTAAGATTTTATTTTTTTAGCTGTCACTGGCTGGCAATACTCATTGTGTGTGTGTGTGTGTGTGTGTGTGTGTGTGTGTGTGTGTGTTGGTTTGAAAAGCAGGAAGAAATGTAATGAATTGAGTGCTGTCAGAGATGTCTTCTGTTTGAACAATCTGCGATGGGCTGAATGGCAGGGACTCCCTCATCCAGTGCAGGTGCAGTAGAGCTGGGGAAGGGGGGAGGAGGGCTCCCTCTGTTCAGTCAAAAAGCACCATTCTCCACAATAGACCACACACTGACAGCCAGCGTGACATCAACTCGCACTTTCATACCGCCCCCCCCCCCATCCATAGTTCTGAGTTCACAAAGTGGCCATACAGTAGCCTTGGTTAGGTTCCTTTAATGAACATTTTGTGACTCCTATGACCAACATTGAAATCTGTTGAGCCCTGGGAGGAACAACTAGATTTCTAATCGTGAATTCCAAATAATATGTATAGTCATAGAATTTAAAAGTTAAGCTGATCTCTCCACTCTCTTCCAATACCAAAGCCCACAACAGACTCCAGATGATCTGAAACTCCCAGGTAAAAGTTCTTCTAAGACTTACTTCTGTTGCAAGGCACTATTTTCTCATGTCCCGAGTGAGACCAAAACAGGAAAGGAGAGAAGGTACGAATTTCGTGAATGTATTTAAACTTAAAAGGACCTCTAGTATTTTATTATGCTGCGTAAGAGGGTTAATCCTGTAAATGAACGGACAATAATCTTGTGGAGTGGCGTCTGTCCCCTTTTGAATTGGTTTTACTGGGAGAGGGGTGGGAGATAGAGAAGGGGGTTTGAAAAGGCAGCAGCTGTTTTAAAACTCTCCACAAAGATGCGGCCACACTTTGGCTTCCCCACCGCCGCAAGCGCCAGCCCTTCCGAAGATTTCATTTTACATTTGTTTAAAACTCCAGCCTTAGTAGCTCCGTTTTAAGTGGAGTTATTCAAGGAGGGAACGATACTAGAGCAAGCAGTCTAGGCCATTGCTTTTCCCCGCCACCCCCACGCGGCGCCTACTCTCCCCCGCCCCCGCCCCCACCCGCTCGGCCACCTCTGCGTCTGGGACCTGAACATTTAAGCAGAAAGAGGGAGGAGCGAGGACAGGGCCGTGCGGGCGAGATCCCCACGGCCCTGCCCCTGGCAGGCTTCCCTCTGCGCCGGCACTTGCTGGCGCTTCGCACGGAGGAAAATTGCTCCCTGTTTGCTTGTTTTAAAAGAACATGTAACCGTACACATTTTTCATCGCGGCAAGAAAAAAAATATCAACTTTCTAGCCCTCGGAGCAAAACCTTTTTTTTATTATTATTATTTATTTGGGGACATGAATAGGTAGACGCCCCAGGGCAGCGGCTGCAACATTCGCCCCACTCCCGCCTCCACCGTGGAGGCCAGGAGTCGGGGGTCTGGCGGGGCGGAGCCAAGGCAAGGGGATTTGGTGTGCAGGGCAAATAAGGGCCAAGTTCTTTAAACCTCAAATAACACAGGAAGGGATTGAGCCGAGCATCTCTTTGGAGCCCTTTGCTTGTGACTGGGGGGTGCCGGGGGGGCCTGCCTTAAGTATGCCTACGGCGCCTACTAAAGCGTGGGCCCGGGACGAGCGGCGTCTCCCTCCTCTCGACCCACTGCCCGCCGCTACTTGATCGCTGCCGCGTCTTTCGGCAGGTACACACCCATAATTAATCTTTCTTATTAAAGCCTCCATTCTGTACCCAAGGGGCGACTCGAACCTATTTAGATTTCCTTGGTTGGCTGCACAAATTTAAGTGGGCAAAGAGTTATAAACCTAATAACAGAGGGCGAGAGAGTGATTGGAGTGGAGAAAACGGGAGGATTCACCAGGGGTGTAAGGAAGCTGCAGGCCATGCCCGCCCCAGGCACCCGCCTCGCGTGCTCCCCAGGCTCTGGGCAAGGGAGCGACCCTCCCGCGCACGCACCGCGTGCAAGCCCCGTACGCACACCCACACGCCTGCCCTTGCGCTCACAGGTACACCAGCAGTGAGCTGGCGTCTTCTGGATTTCTTATAACCCCTTTCCCAGGAAGGTGGAATTCCCAGAGCATCCCCAAACAGGGCATTTCCAGGGAACCAGAAAGGTCTGCATTGTTTGGGATTAATTGGGAATAATTAACACTGGAGACCGTTAATCACCACTTTGCTGCCCTCTCCCTCCTTTCGGGTCCGCGGCGACTGCTCGTCTCGCTCCGGCCGCCGGCACGGGGTGGGTGCGCTGGTGAGAGTGAAGACGTCGCGGTAGCTGTCACCCAGTTCGGCAATACTTTCTTAAACGCTCGCATATTGTTTGATTACTAATTCGAGTTAATATGATCTTTATGGCAACATAACAGTGGATAATTGGCCTTTTTTTCTGAACAACAATGTAAATCACAATCGCTTTATTATTTAATAACGTCAAACGCTTCGTTGGATTGGCCCCGACCGAGAAGACCTTTTCTTTCTAGACAGTGTTGTGGAGGAAGAACAATGAGGATCTAATTGTGGAGATTTCATAAGTTGGCTCCCGTAAATGAACAGTTTAGATATGGAAGCTCCCGCAGCTGTGGGCACTATTCGCCGTAGAAACTCTCCCCCACCTCACTCACAGCCCAAACGCGCTATCGTGGGTTTTGGTGGTGTTGGTGGTGGTGGTCCTCGGGTCCCCAAACCACCTAAATCTTCCAGTAGCAGTTAGAGCGTTTGCCGGGCTGGCCCCCTCGGCCTTTTATATCGCCGGTTTCGCGTGGAGGCATTGAACCCACACACCAAATGAGCGCAACTTACGCGCCCCTCCGGCCACTTTGCTTGTAGGACACCGAGCACCTCGCCCGGTGTGTGTGTGTGTGTGTGTGTGTGTGTGTGTGTGTGTGTGTGTGTTTACGGTCTTATTTTGTTTCGATTTGCTTTTTAAAACGGAGCCACCAACGCAGTGCCTTGGAATATGCTTGTTTCAGGCAGAGTTTTGCAAGGGACACTGGCCATTATTTTGCAAATGCCTGGAAGAGCACGAACCTGGAGACCCTTCAAATGCAGACAGCAACGCCTGAGGGGAATGGGTTGCCGCTGCTAGAAGGAAGCCTGAATCACGTTTGTCCCCAGAGCCTACGTCCTAACGGTTCTCTATCGCAGCTTTTGCGGTCGCTGGAGGACCGTTGTCTATGGCGTCCTAAGACGAGGGAGCTCTTTGCCAATGAATCCCCACCACGCGGAATCGGGTCAAGGAGGGAGACTCTGAGTCTACAGTGAGTTTGGGGTTTTGCGTGTGCCCGCCTCTCCGCTTTATTCAACTTCTCCTGCGTGTCCCGAGGCAAGACAATTGGCTGCCCACCCCCCGTCCCGCCCCGCGCTGCTCAGACAGACTGGAGGTGCGAAAGGCGTCGCCTGCACACGCGCCCTCGGGGCCGCGGTCCTCTCACCGCCACGCACCCACCATGCCGCTGTCCTCGGCCCAGGCCTGCGTGCAGACATCCCCTCTCTCTTCCCACCTGCCTTTTAGAACCGTCACGCATCGACGGCTCTAGAGTCTGGCTCACATTTTCGGCCACCCTCCCGTTTCCATCCGCTTTACTCTACCCCTTTCTGAGAACCTAAAAAGTGACGAGGAGGAGAGCTGAAGAAGTGAGGGAACGCGGCGGATTTTCAACCTCTCCCCGACCCGCAAAAAGTGTATTTTATACCCCAAGGAGAGCACTGGAAAACTTTCCCTAACAGGAGTTGGGCGCAGTGTTATTCTTCTCCAGGGGCCCGCTGGCCTCCCCGCCCCCGCTGGACAATGCGCGCTTTGAGGCTCGGTGGCCTGCAGGCAGCGGGAGACCAGGGCACTGGGCGGCCTTCCTCCAAGGGGCCTGTAGCTGGGGGAGCGACGGGCAGGGAGCGGGCTCGGGAGGCGGGCAACGCGGGAAGACAACCCATCAAGGTGCAGTTTTCCTCCCCGCAGCCTCCCAGAGAGGCATGCTTTGAGGGCGTGGGGGCAGGGTGGCTGGAGAGGGGGATGTGAGAGGCTTTGCTTTTTGTTCTTATACCCCCCTCCCATCCCAAACATTTATTTTGACACAAGATTACGCATTCTAGGGTTTCCAACCGCCTGGCCCTCACTTTTGGGCACCTGGTTCCTGGTTTTTAATATAAAGAACCCAGGTCTTTAATGCTCCATTGGATCCGGCGCTCCCGCCTGGCTCCAGCTTGTCTTCTCAACCCCCACCCCGCGCTCGGGATGCCCACAGGAAGAGCTCCGTGGACAGGCACTCTAGGACACTATTTTCTAGTTTGGGTGGGGGTTTTTTGTTTTGTATTGTTTTGTTTTGTTTTGTTTTTTTATTTCTCCCAAGAGAACACCACTACCTTCCCCTCCAGGCAGCCTCTAGGAGAGACCTCTGAGGTCAGCAGAAGCGCTCAGAGGGTTACCATCTTGGTGGAAGAGTTTGTCTGATGTTTTAAAACTATACCAAACGGGGCGTCAGGGCCACGTGCCGTGTCTTCGAAACGCCTCCGTGGGCCCTGGCTTTCAGAGCCGCTGAAGCCCAGGCTGGCATGGAGGGGGCGCTGACAGCCAGCGGCGGGCCTCGGGGGCCCGCACCGCGCGGCCGCGGCGCCGAGTGACGGGCGTTATCCGGGGCGTGTTTGATCTGGGGCTGCGCAGTCAGCTTCTGCTTTATTTGTTTGTTTGTAATCTCATATTTAGCAAGCGGGGACGGTGGCGGCGAGAGAGAAAGGAAGGAATGGAGGAGGGGGCTTCGCGATAGCCACACCCCTTCCTAATGAGTTCATTTCCATATGTGCGCCTCCTGCTTCTAGCGCCCTCTCATTCCGGGCGCCTCGGCGCGTCCTGCGCTGCGCAGACGCCTCCTCTCCGGGTTGAAATGAAAAAGCTCGCGGTGGGAGCAGAAAATTGGTCTATTGATACATTCGCTCCGAGTGTTGATCTTGGCATCTCCGGCAGCCGGTTATTTCTTCCCTGCCCCCAAATGGGACGCACAGGGATGGCCGAGGGCTTGCCGAAACCCAGGCAGGCAGCAGGCAGAAGCCGACATTCCTCCCCTTTCCCCGCCTCCAGTTGTCCGACCCTCCCTTCCCCTTCTTTTTACCCAACTCCAGATATTGTCGGTTTTGCTGTCTAGGTGAGGGCAGTGAGGGCAGGGTCGTTCTGGGCGGGGGGCGGGGGGGCGGAGGGTATAATCCCAAACGCATGAATCAAAAGCGAAAGTTTCAAACTAGATCCTGGTCCTGTTCAAGAAAATGTAATCCCGCGCTAGGGGGAGAGTACTGCCCGAGGGTACGCACGTAAGAAAGGGAAGGCGAGAAACAGGGTGTGAGACTGTAGTCTGAGTCGTTTAAAAGTTGCGGCAAAGACAGTGACGTGTGGGAGGAGTCCTCAGTAGAAAACTCGAGGCGGGTTTCAGCTGCTTCTAACCTGATTTCCTGCACATTGTTCCTGTTGATTCTGTTCGGAAAATTGGAGAAACAGACTTGTACAAGTGCTCGTCGTCCCCCTACTCCACTACAACGCCCTCCTAGCGTCACGGTGCACCCTGGGGTCTGCGCTCCGAAATAGTTCGCCTGCCAGTTACTGTCCCAAGTAACTCTTATCTAGAAGCTGGGAAGAAGCTTAAGCAGCTCGCTTTAATGATGATTTGTAGCTCGGCGAGGGGCACGGACAGCAAACGCCCCGCAGGTGTGTGCAGTAACACCACCATCCGGACTTGAATGTAGATTACTCTGGCCATCGTTTGATCGGCCCTTTGAAACCCTTTACAATTGCCTGTGACGAACGGCCAATCTCGGTTGTTTTTTTGTTGTTTTTTTTTTTTTTTCCGAATAATGCCTTGAGGGTAAGTCCTCCGGGCTTTCAAAAAGCTCCAGTATTTATTAAAGAAATAAAAAAAAAAAACATTCGATTTTAGTTTAGGCATCGTCCACTCTTAGTCGCCAACAGGCGTCATTCAAGCCATTCAATACTTAATGACCGTTACCTTAGCTATCTTCCCAGAAGCCATATATATGTATATATACACAACACATTAATAAGAACAAAGTTATTAATTCCGTTTGCTTTAGTTCCAAACTGCCCTGCCTGTTTATAGATGTTTGTGTAGGTGTTTGTAATAAGTATGAGTTATTATTATTAATGCTGTTGTTTAACTTGTTTTAATGCTTTCTCTGTCCTCTCTGGACATCTGTTTGATCAAGTGGGAGTTAAACATTTAGGCTTTCCAAAGTAAAACTTTGGAGTTTAACCCCGTAAACATCTTCGCACCATCCCCCATCACCAAAATGAAAAAGAAGGTGCAGTTCAGCCTTTAATATTTACTTAGCGTGTTTACATAAGGGGAGGAAAATGAACTTTTGTCTGAAATGTGCAACAAGCGGCACTTTGATTTCATAAAATAAATGTCAACAATTGCAAGAGCTTATCACACTAGGGTAGGGGGTGGAGGGTGGGAGTGCAGTTGAATTAAAGGCCCATTCCTGCCACTTCAGACTACAAAGGGTTACACATAAATAAGTGCCACATTTGCCTATTGCAAAAGTTTTCTCGCTGCTTTCTAAGTCACAACAGGGGAGGGTGGGAGGGAAGCTGTCGTTTATTATCCGGCTCTGAGCAGGAGCAGACCCAGTACCAAGAGGCTCTCAGCTTTGGCCGGCAGAAGAGGGGGTAGCCTTTCAACAGCAGCCCCCTTTGTTCTCCCGATCCCTTTCCCAATTTCAAGCTTCACTTGCACATCCCAAGTTTGTGTGTTAATGACGCTATTACCATCTGGCTCGCCCTACTTTCCAAAAGATATAAATCTCCTAGTTCCATTGCCTGCATTATCATTTAAGTGCCACCATAGCCAGAAGAAAAAGATGCTTTCAAGACTCCAGATTCTCTTGCACTGACTACCCCTGGCATGACTCTTCCACTATATTTATAGACTATACATTGGGTGCGGGAGAGCTGATTTCCCAAGAGCTGTCCCTCTAAGCCAAGGAAGACACGATTCTGGCCGACAGGAAAGCTTCAAATAAATTTATCCTTCAAATGTTTCTGTTTTGTTACAGCAGGCAGATAGTAAGCCCCAATGTACTCTTACATGTTTATGCCTTCCCTTCTCCCTCTTAGGTTTGTAAAAGTTGCAGTACAACTCCCAATCATTCAAGATGTACCACTTTTCAAACTCTATTTTGAGCGGGAGGATAGATTGGTCTCTCCGTAAGGGTGAGGGCGGGTATGAAGGGAGATTTTTAAAAAGCCCCTTGAGGCAACCTTTGGGAGCTGGGCCAACTGCATCCCCTTTCTTACACCCTCACTTGTGTAGTGCCTGCACAGATGTGTGGATGTTGTGAGATTTACACTCTCCTAACTGTAGACATAGAATCACTTCTCTCTTTTAGTTCTTTCCTGGGTATTTGGTGATCTCTGTGTTTTGAGCCCAATAGCTGAGAAAGTACAACAGAAAGAGTCGGACTGGCTTGTGCCTGGCTCCACAGTGACTTCACTTATCTGGCCAGGTCTGAGTGACTAGAACAGAGTAGAGTCTGCCTGCAGACACCTGGGCTCTTGGTTCAGGCCCCTAGCTCATTTGAACAGCTAATCTCCCTTTGAGGGCTTCTCCTGGTTGTGGCCCTAAATTGCTATGTCTGGGCACACCTGTCTCCTTGTGATGCTCCCCTATTCTTCCCAGTGCGGTCTTCACAGAGGTGAGTTCCACCAGATCAGCCAACCCAACAGGTTGGAAGAGTTGGAAAGGTGAACTTCCTAGGTTTCTAAAAGAAGTTCTTAGAATCAGCCAGATTTGAGCAGACCGATATCTCTCTCTCTGTCTCTCGGTCTCTCGGTCTCTGTCTCTGTCTCTCTCGCACGCGCGCACTGTGTGTGTGTGTCTCTCTCTCAAAATAATCTTATCAGAGAAATCATCTTTAATGAAATACATTCCTTTCGTGGAATGAAAACATCATTTATTATGTATTCCTAATACTTTGAAATGAGCACGGAAAGTGCCTAAAACAGTGATTAATTTATAGCGCCCCAGGGTAGTTGTTTGCATGCAAAAGGCACTTTTTTTCTTTCCAGTTCACTTTCCTGCTTTTTCCCCCCAATTCAAAAAAAATCCTGTTTAGAAAGTCGTATCCCTATTTTTTCCTTTTGAGAATATTATCGAGTTGTTATGAACAAACTGTAGAGGATATACCATTTAAGTAAGATGCACTTTTAATCACTGATCATTAAAATGGTTATGTTAAATATACTCAATTACATGCATGACTTAACTCTAACAGTACTTTCTCTTCTCCCAGCTGTTCACGTATTCCTTAACGATAGTCTGTGGCAGAAACTTGATTATGCTGAATTCATACATTTCGATGGATTTCATCAGCCTAATTAATGCCTCAGTGTGGTCCTGGGGTCTGAATGAACCCTTTACTATGTTTGAGGTTAAAGGCAGTGTTGGAATGTAGGAGGTTTTTCTTTCTTAGTTACTTAGGAGGTACTTTGGGGTTCTACTAAGCAAGGTAGGTAGCGGCTATTAAAGGGAAAGACTACACAAAACAAGGAAACCCATCCCAATGGCAGAAGAATGAGGCTCATTGCTTATCTTTACTTTCAAGTCAATATTTTTGGCTTGGAAACATAATCTCCAAATATTTGGTAAACAGGTAATTCCCACCGCTCCATTGTACCTTAAAGCTACACTGAAAAGATAAAATTAAAAACAGATTTACAACTGATGGCTAAATAAATTTCCTTTCACTCATCGAGGCCGTTCCTGTCCCCTCCCTTCTTCCTGCCCCCCATAACTCTTAGACTACTTTCCCCATCCATTTCAACTTTCATCTTTCCCAAGGAAGCACTCAGGGCCAGTATTCATGAGAAACTCCAGTCACACCCCCCACCCACCCCCCTGTGGGTGACTGCATTCAGTCTTTTCAGGTGTAAATTAACATCTGAATACATCTCAACCTTACTGACCTTACCGCCACCACCATCCGGGCCTCTGCAGAGTCTCAGCTAATCTGCACCTCCACTCCTGGCAGGGCAGACTGAGGTCGCTCTGCGAAACCCCACCTCCAACAGAAGCATCCAAAAGTGCCTGTATTGCCTGCGAGACAAGCCTGATATTTGCCCGTGTCCATTGAAACACCCGTGGAAAAATATCATGTAAGACATCTTTTCTTGGTGGTCAAGGAAAGGAGAGTACAGAAAGAGGAAGAAAAAAAGAGATGAAGGCATCTTGGTTCTTTAAGAAATGTCTCAACTTGGGCAAGTGAAACGTGAAACTTTTACCTCCCTTTGAGTTCCCAAGGACAAAGTGCCCCCGCAGGACTTCCCTGGAGCAGGGGCTCCACTGACCCAGATTCTAGCTGTAGCTGGGCAACCTCACACCTCAAGATGGAACAGGAAGAATTTCAGATCCATAACCAAATTGCCACCTTGGAACTTTGTGCTTGTTATGCTAATGTAATGACTTCTGGAGTAAGAATATATTTTCAGGGTTGGAAATTAGCTTTTTTAGAATGCTTTGTGTAATGACAAACATTAGACGGAAGAGACAAATGCGCCAGCAATGGTAGCACAATACTCCTGGCAAACGCCTGCGCTATTTTAACAGATAAATGGAGACCCAGATATGTTTGTAAAATTAAACTGAGAGTGAGCTGAGGGAAACTGGGTGAGAAAGCAGGTGCTGGAGGCCAGAGCATTGCGGTGGTGAAGATGATCACGCAGCCCGTGCCCTTTCTCTCAGACCTCGTGAAGTGGTAGCCCAGTGCCGTCCTCAGTCCCTTGAGGGGGTTGCTTAGGGAGACAAATAGAAAAGAATCGTTTCATAAATAGCACTGCAAACAGGCAGTTACCTCTAGCTCATGGCCTGTGGATGCTTAAGTTTAGATTTTGAAAAGTAAAGAGAAGAAATATTTCTGGGATTGGGGGAAGGGCTGTGGGCAGCTAGATGGCAAGTATAGAGAGAAATGAAAACCTTAGAATTTTAGAGTCATATATGGTGTACTTGTCCACGACATCTCCTGTATCCAGTGTATTGTATCTGCACTGTGTGATTAAGAATTCAGGCAAATCCTCAAATTTGTAGTAATCACATTTTGTGGTTTATGTCTTAGGAATCAAGGGCAAGATAATCTAATGTGCCATGTTTCTTATAAAAATAAGGATTTTCAGTGTATAGGGCTGGGATGGGATTAGCCATTTCCTATAATTGTAAGTAAGGTAAACTTACACACCGATGAAGTATCCAAAAGAGAGCTCTTTTTCTTCAGTTACCTGCCCTTGATGGACATCAGAGCTAAGTCCCTCCCAGCCTAGTTATTGCATGCCTACTTCTTCCTCTCCCTGTAGCCAGCTACCTTCTGCCTCTACCTGCCCGTGACAGTTTCTTCAGAAACAAGTGACTTGGTTTCGGGTGGGTTTTCATCCCTTCTGTATGACACAGGTACCAGATGTCAACTTGCAGCTATGGGGAAGCCTGTCAAGTATGATAATGAATAAACTCTGTGTTAACAGTCTTGTTTAGGGCTAGAGCAAGGTTGCCAAGACATAGTCTGAAAGAGTTGGGGGCTTCTGAGATCTTGTAAAATGAGACCAATTTGAAATGTTGGCACTGAATGCTGAGCTTTTTGTAAGTTGTCTAATTTTCTACTGGAGTTGAATAGGAGCAAAATACCTGGCTTGATGCAGTGGTTCTCTAATGACAAGTGAACTAATTAGAGGTGGTGTTTCTTAGTTCATCCCAAAGATCTTTGCAATGTTAAATGTGGGAAATGCAGGCTCCAACAGCTTCAGTTTTAAGAAAGACAGGTTTTATGCATCCATGCTTTGAAGTTATAAACTGAATTTGTCTCACCTAGCTTGCTTCTATCTGATCCCCTATATCACTTTGTATAGGTGAGTCCAGGTAGGCCAAAGGTAACTGTAATATTTAATACGTCAACTTGCTGACAGAGCAAATTCATAAATCAGATTACTTTTCACTTTGGGTATGTAAATTATTTGTAGCATGCCAAGGTCACAAGGCTTTTTAGCAAGGTTCTTCTGAGATAAATTAACAAGTTTATCAGATAATCTAATCTACCAAGTGGGGTGGATTCCACAGTAGGTCTACCCAGTACTGCGCTTAAAAAATGCCCTCGGTGAAACAAGTTGAATTAAAAGTACAGAGTAGTACAGCATAGATAGAAGGGGTGGGAATCCAATAAAGAAGGGTGACCTCTGCTTTGTGTTCAGGTGTGATATGACAGCATTTGTAAGTGGCAGATTGTAGCGAGGAGGCTAAGAGTGCAACCAGAGACAGTGACACGGAGGCAGAGAGACGGCTTGCTGGAGATTTATGGGTTCGTGTTACTTATGATCAGATGCCATTCCCTTACTTTTGAGCTCAAGGATTTATATACTGCAGAAATCCTGATCACATGGGTGGGAATGATGTAGGATTTCAAAGGAGCGGTTTTGCAGTGGGTGGACATTTAGTTTCAGATTTCAATTCCAAAGTCCAAATTGGAATTGCTCATTGATTTGGGAAGAAAACGCTTAATTTGAAATTCTGTTATAAACTCTATGAAAGCAAACCAACTTAGAGGAGCTTAGAAATAACTTTGCGTCCCAGATCCCAATACTGTTCCCCTATGTGTTTATGGAAGAAAAAAGGGAGCACCTGGTCTGTAACGAGGAGAGAAGCCTGTTTGTGACATCTCTGAGGATGGCAGCAGGTCGGTCCTCGGCAGTTCAGAGACGGCGGACCACAAGCCGGCCGCGTAGTGCTAGTTTCACGTCATCCAAACGGCACACTTTTCTAGCTCAGAAATGCCAGATCGTGTTATTTCTGTGGCAAAGGGTTGCTTAGGATCTGTGACAGCTGAGTTTTTCCTATCGATTATGTGACAATGCGGTTCATTTGGAGAGTTCAGGGAAATGAGAAAAGCCTCTAGTTCAACAGGAAGACCCTTAATTCAAGTTCTGTGGTACTAATGTATATAAATGCAGAAATCAAAATTCAAGCTGGAGAGAGTAGAAGAGGGACTTAAATTGTGAACCCAAACATTTGTAGCTAAATCAACCCTCCTAGGAGCTTCTATGACTGATCATTTAATATGAAACCTTGTGATTAAGTAGCTAGATTTTTAAACCATGCAAGAACTCATACCTTACATACTAAATTTGTATTTAAATGGGTGTATATGTTTAAAGTTACTCCTAAAGTTAAAAGACAGGGTGAGACCAAAATGTAAAAACCAAAGCAATGGGCGCTCTTGTGAATGTGTGTGTGGGTGTGGGTGTGGGTGTGGGGGGAGTGGGGTGGGAGACTGTTTATAGAGGTGCTAACCTGCAAACACTTTGAAAGATCTTTTTCAGATTTATCAAGTTCTGAAATGATTGAACATGCGCACATTCTTCCAATGCATCCGCAGGTAAAAAATATTGTTATTATTTATCTTGAGCATCAAGTCCTAATACTTTTCTGTGTCGCAGGATACAGACAGGCATGCAGGAGTAACTGCAGGTCCAATGCACGACAAGGTGTCGTGGGCCCAGGATTTCCACAGAGAGGTGCACCCAGAAGGGTTAATTGGAGAAGAAGGAAGAGAGAGGCTCCTCTGCGCAATCTGTGTCAGGGACAGGAAAAAAGAGCAAGTGCTGGGCGGGCCACTAGGTGCCCTACAGTCCCCTCACTGAGTGCATTCCTTTGTCGGGGGGACAGAGCGGGGCTTGGGGTGGGTGGGTACAACTGGAAAACTGGCCTACCCCCTGCCCACCCCTTTTTGCATCTGCCTGTAAGCCGTCCAGCATGCTGAAAACCTGATTAGGGACAATTTGTCAGCCCGAGAATTTGTCACTGGCAGTAACTTTTCATGCAGTCTCACTCTCAGGCACTGGAGTTCCGGAAACGGGCATTACCCTGTGATTCCTCATTTAGACAGGGCCCAGGTAGGCCGAAGAAGGAAAAGGAACGTGACCGTAACGCCAGTCAATCCCCCACGCCAGCCACGGGGTTCAGGGGAGAAACTGGTCCCTTCTCCTACAGAATCCCCTTCCCCCGAGCTCCTTCGCGGCAGCACCGCCCAGACTGTGAGACCCCGGGATAGAGGGGGCTTGCATATCCTCCCACCACCCCACACCCCTTCTCCCTCACGAAAGCTTGTGTTCTTGGGCCCACAATTCATTTGAGCACCACGGGACTGAGACCAAGGTTGTAAGTGATTTTTCTTTCTTCCTTTCTGTTTTTTTTTTTTTTTTTTTTTTTTTTTTTTTTTTTTTTTTTTTTTTTTTTTTTTTTTTTTTTTTTTTTTTTTTTTTTTTTTTTTTTTTTTTTTTTTTTTTTTTTTTTTTTTTTTTGTGGGTGTGAATGACTTTCAAATGCCCTGGGCCAGGGCCCTCACTCCACGGTCGGAACCTTCACCTTTTTATCCTTTCTTTTCTCTTCCTATTGGACTGATGGGTGTGGTGGCTAAACAGCTGGCCTGTCCCTCAGGTGAACAGCTGGGGCAGCTGCTCTGGGCGGCAGCTGGTCCTCACCTGCCTTTTCTGACAGTCCTTAAAATTCAATGTTAAGTTTTCTGTCCTTAACAATATCCTAAGGAGCCTATGAAGGATGCCAGAAGACTGAGCCTTTTTTTTTTTTTTTTTTTTTTTCCCAAATGGTCGCGTCTTGGCCACAGACAGGCATTTGCCCAGTTGCCCCCGGCTGTGCCCTTTTCTGGGAGGAGATCCGTGGACAGTGTCGGGATTGGGGTGCCGTGCCCACCCGGACTGAGGGGACGGCTGTAGGGAAGTCTTACGGCAGGCCAAGAAGCCGAGGGCGGCTGGCTTTGCCCTGGTCCCCGTTGCCCCGGAGCCCGGCCTCTCTGGTCCTGGGGCTGGAGCTCAGAGCCGAGCAGAACGTTCTCTTTCATCTTGCCATTTCTCACTGGCCTCTCCTTCTTGTTCCAAAAAGAAAAATATTTATGTATCTGAAAGTTCCCTTCTGCCAAGAAGCTCCCCTTCACAGCTCTTTCCCCTTTGGGCGGAGAAGTCTGCTTCTGGGTTAAGGGGAGCCCACTCAAGTGTTTTGAGAACTAGGACAATAGACATCACTGACACGCAGCGTGCGGGAGGTAGCTGGGCTTGCTCGGGAGCGTCCACGTCAAACATTCTTCGGACCCAACCTCAGAGGAGTTTTTCATTCCTTGCTCCAAAACGTAACGTACTTGTAGGATTAGTACCAAAAAGGCCTCCTTTAATGAACACCCATTGCAATCTGTGGAAAGGGTACAGCATTTCTTTGAAATTTTCTATGGGGGGTGAGGAGGACCTGACTACTATTGCCTTCACTTCTCAGTCACGTAGAACTTTCTCCCAGAACACCAGCCGCCTTTCCTACAAAACCATTAGCCCCCTCAGTACACCTAGTATTTTTTCTCCTTCCTTTAAATTCTTACCCCTCACTCTTTTATTCCTCTGGGGCCCTGAGCCAGATTCTCGGAATTATAATACATTATGATCTTCATGTCCCAAATGCCATGACAAGTTAAGGGGGTGTTAGGGGACTGCCCTGAAAATAAACGTTCCAGCTGAATGCAATGGACCAGTGGTAGTTTGGGTTATCAGCAATGAATTCCACATTCGAAGTAAAAAGGCTTCTTTCTACTTAATTTTCAGGATGTACTGGTCCTAGTAGATACAAGTTAAAACTGAAATAAATTAGAGAAATGATAAAGAAACACCAGATTAAGCCCTCCCTGGATGGGCGGCCATAGTATCTTACACAGCTCAGTTATTTAGACCTAGAGACACTAACACCCAGAGCTGTGCTTCTCAGTATTTAATTACAAACCTGGCAGGGTGGAGACTCCACCGATTAAAAGAAAATCAATCAGTACTTATTAGCCATAACACATCAATAAAAACAATTAGCTGGAGAGGTAATATTAACAACATGCCCATAGCACTTAATGTCTTCTGTCATCAGACGCAAGTTCCCGAGAATGTGCAAGCTCCCTACAGTACCTATTACGTTGTTATTTACTACCTGATTTTGTGGAATTTCTGCTGTGTGTTACTTAAAATTGTTTCCAGGAAGTGTAACTTGAGGGAGTTTTATGATCATTTTGTACCGTGGTCCCAGAATAACTCTGTCTCCAAGGTTTTGAATATGTCTGCTGGCGGGAGCTCGTCATTTCTTTCTCCCAGTGAAGAGGCTTCATACTATGGTGGAAAACACGCGAGGCCACAACCACCACGCAGGATCTGGGTTCCAGCTGGGGCACGTAGTTAGGGCAGTTGGTGTTCCTGGGCTTTGAATTGCCCAAATGCAAGGAGATAGAACTCGATAGCCTCGTGGGGCCCTGTCATTCTATTACGTAGTTGTGCGTTTTTACCGTAAGAAGATCCAGATCTATGAGTCATTAAGTAAAAAATCTATTTATTTTACGGTTCTTTTAGTAAAAGTTTATGCAGAAGACGAACAGATTTTTTTTTTTTTTTTTTTGGTCTTTTCCTGGGAGAGATCCTGAATTTGACTAGAGGAAACCAAGCTAAGAGACTTGGCCTTGTTTTCTTGAATACAGATGAACCATTGTCTTACACTCTAAGTTCCTTCCCCTTTCAGATCCAACTTAGACATAATGTTTCGCTCAAGATAAGGTTTGTGGTTTAGGAGATCCTGGTCTGGCATGCCTCATTTTAAGACCTCTATCATCTCTTTTCAAAACTTGAGGAGAACCTCATTTTCTGTTTGAGAGTTCCTCCTGCTTTGCCAGCCACTGGGTCCTTAAGGAAGCTTGCCGAGAGTTCCCGGCTGGGAAGGACGGTCTGAGGTCGTCCTAGAGAATGAGCTGGCCCCACGGTTGTAGTGACTCACCAACCTGGTTGCCCACTTTGCACTGTCTAATCGAAAGACCTGTGTTTTAGCCAAGTGCAATGGGATCACGTCACAAAGTCATCTCAGACGCTGTCTGTCTCCAATCTTCCCTTACCCTGGCTGTTTTGAACACAAGACAAGAAAGGAAATTATATCCTGAATTATTGTTTGTTTTTTAAAAATTAAGATTAACTAATAGATACTTGGTTTTATGTCCATTCTGTTCTAGGAATTTAGTGGTGGTTACAAAGCAGTGAATATAGGTCACAGCAAAATGAACATTCGAGATTAGGTGAAAACATTCCTCTGAAATTTCAGTATTCATTTTTGGAATGTCAGTTACTACATTTCTGTAATTCATCATTTTTTTTCTTGGCTTGGAGTCAAGATGAGAAATGATATTTAGACCAAAGACACTGTTTTGTTATATCGCCAATGCTTTTTAAAATGCAAATCCACCCTCTCCTCACCCGTGCTTGATCTTTGTAGGTAGGTGCTCAGGCACTTCTGCCTCTCTCTCTCTCTCTCTCTCTCTCTCTCTCTCTCTTTCTACCTAAATGCTAGAGAAAGTTCTGTCAACTTACATGAGAAAATTAAAGCAGTACCAGAGCAATACAACACTAAAGTCAGTGATTTCACTTTACCAAAAGTCATTGTACAGTAACCAGGTATTTTTAAAAGCAGGTATTATTATGATTAAAGCTTATTATACTTCTAAGTTATTGCAATTCTCATCTAATTTAAAGGCACATATAGGAGCCATTTAAAAGTATTTTGCATTTCAATTTGTCACCAAAAATCAACTAGTAGAGGCTGATAATGTGCATAAGTTTACCCCTTGGGGAATTACATTTTAATTCATAAGTCTGTCTATTGTTGTGAAATTTTAGGGCAAGACAACATTTGATGTTAACATGGAAAAATATTCTGTGGCTATTTTAGCTTTAATGTACGTTATACCAAAATAAAGTGCACATTGTAATTTCTCCTCACAGTGTTTTTTTGTTAAATATGGAGTATTTTTACAATGTTGTTTTGGATGTATGCATCATTTTATTGTCATTTGGTAAAAGATAAAATATATTATAATAATGACCTCTTGCTTTTCTCCTAATTTTATTATTTCAAATCAAGCAGAAATGGCCGTGTTTTTTCTCAGAAAAAAAAATGAGTGTTTTTGATGCAAAAATGATTATTTAGTTGCAATATTTTTTCCTAATAGATTAGCATTTATGATGAATCTTATTCCAAAGCTGATGATTCTCAAAGAAAATCATAGAGATATTAGAATTTCCAAGTAAATGACGTTGTTTAGAAAGTATTTCAATACATTATTTCAATTGTTGTCAGCTATTGGCTAAAAAAAAAGCAGTATCTGTTGCAAATGTGAAATTTTGCTGTTTGAAGTACCTTACAAATTCCATTTCTTTAGGACAGCAGTGGAAATTAATATCAAAAACAGACAACTTAGAGCTCCCTCCTTTATTTTTTTTAACTTTAACTGTGATAGGCATCTCTGCAAGGTAGGTTTTAACATATTTTTTCCTAATTTTTTCCCCCTCCTTTCAGTAAGAAGGATAAGCTTTTAGAGTACCCAGTCACCGTGGTAACTGCCAAAAAAATTCTCCTGAAGTTTGAAGAGGTCAGCTAGCAGGGTCAACAACTCTGGCCTCTCTCTGAGCTCGGTCTAGCATGCCCCAGCCTGCGGTTGGAGTGTGGGGCCAGATCTGATCCTGGGAGGTGGGCTATTCCGGCTCAGATATAAATTTTTCGAGGCAGTTCATGGCCTGGACTCTCCAGGTGGCCTCCAAAATCGATTTTGACCCCCTGACCCTGTCTCACGGAGGCATAGCATCCACCCTAAGTAAGGATTTAGCCAGGAATGACAGCTTTCCACTGAGTGTTATTGGGGACAGTATAAACAGTTTGGAAAGCAAGCAAGGAGGTGTGAGTCCTAGAAATCATTAAAAGCACATTAAAAACAATTTAGGACAAATTTTCTTTGTGGAAAAAGGTTTAAAATGCATATTTGTTACAGAATTCTTATATGATTTGTAGGATTTTTTAAATCAAAGAATCGTTTTGAATATACTCAGTAAACCACATCGTTATCCTTTTATACACTTCGTTACAAATATTCAAATAAGGTAGCCTGACTTGCAACAAAATAGGTATACCGGGGATGTAACAGGTATAGAAAAGGAAGCTGGTTATTAAAATACATCAGTAGATTTTTCTACTATTGTAAATACTTGTATGTGTGTCTTGAAATCTTTAAAATGGGAAAATCAGGAACTTAAAAAAAGAAAACAGTCTGGAATGAAGATAAACTTATACTGCACTCCAAGAACCTTGCTACTTTTTAAAACAATAGCCAATACACTCATTTGGATACAAATGAGATAAAAATTATAAATACAGAAAGTTAGATCTTGTATAGAGCTGAAGAGGAGAAAACAGTAAATTAATAGTCTCTGAATTAACTTGGAAAATAAACATAATGTATTTAAATCATCAGTGACTTTTCTTTCTTTCTTTCTTTCTTCCTTTTTCTTTTTCTTTCTTATTTGTTTCAGGACGCCACCCTGAACGTTTTATTTTCTCCAGAAAAGTAGAGGTCTCTCTGAGAGTTCTTGCGGGTGAACTTAGTATGGAAATGAGGTCATCAAGCAAGACGGAACTGCCAGGAGGGAAGATTTTGAATGTTTCACTTTCTTGAAACCCTTCACATTCCTTCTTCCAGGGGTGCTTTTGCTCAAAGGTTTTTGCCTTTTCCCAGCACTGTTGAAAATAGCTGCAAAGCGACACTGCAGTGGCTGCATCAATTATACTATGAAGTTGTTGAGATGGCATCTCATCCTTTGTAGAAATTAGATTTTAAGTAGGGGCAAGTGTCCCTTGGGGAGAGGGGACAAGGGAGAGTGGAGGAAGAGGGGGAGGGGACAGAGCTGGCTTATATGTATGTGTGTGTGTGTGTATGTGTGTGTGTGTATATATATATATATATATATATATATATATATACTCTTTGTGTTTGAAGACCTCTCTGGCATGGCTTCTCACTATGTTAAATCCCTATTATAAAACTTATCTTCACAAAGCCTATTATAGTATTCTGAGAACAAATTGGACCATGAATAACTTAGTTGGAAGTGTAGATTATTTTCTACTCAGGGAAAGTTAGACATGACATCAGCTTAACTGAAAGAATAGTGATTAATCTTAAATAGATGGATTTCAAAGTTTCACACTTGATAAAGGGTACCTTTGATATTTCCCCTCTTCAGACTCATGTTTCCATTTCTTTTGTGTTAAGAATTGTCCTAGTGATTACACTGTCCACCTAACAACGGCATGGCTCTAACTGTAGATCATTTTTTTTCAGGTTGTTAATCTATCCAAGAGGTGACCATAATGACACTCGACTTCCCATTGGTTAAATATGTTGATTCTAAAGTGACACCTGTGCTTAGGCATTAAACTCACTGTTAGGAATGATATCTTCCATAAATCATTACTTCTCAATTAAATAAAGTTATTATTTAGAAAATCTTAAATCTGTTTAATTCCCTCTAGCTTACAAAACACCTCTCAATTCATAATTTTGTTCAAGCCTTAGAATAATGTTATGAAATAAACAAATGTCATTAATCCCATTTTACCAATGAGGAAGATGATTTATTTGCACACGGCTGATAAATGGAACAACTGGGATTCCAATTCAGATTTCATAGCTTCTATTTCAAGTGATTAACCTATAGCAACAGGCTCTGGTATTACAGAGCGAAGTCTTTATATTTCACAGATTTAAAAATTAAAAGGCATGATAGAGAAAATGTCATTCACTTAAAAGTGAATTTTGCCAACTATTATTTTCTTTTGTGTATACATATTTCAGTGGTCTTTCAGGTTGACGGTCTTAATTTCTAAAAAATCAAACATGGACAGTTTATATAAGTTAAATAACTACCTGGAATTTTGAACTGTACATGAAAATTATGGATTATATGTTTCAAAATAAACTATAACAGAAAATAAGCCTTTAGAAGCAGGTTCGGCATGTTCAGTGTTTGAGAGCATGCAGTTTATCAGGTTCTAGAGCTCTATCAGTGAAATTTCCCTTCTATTGGTTTTTTCCCAGCTTTATTGAGCTATAAATTGACAGATTAAACTGTAAGATATTTAAAGTGTACATCATGATGATTTGATACACACGTGCATTGTGAAAGGATTCCTCCTGTCTAGTTAATTAATACATCCATCAAATCACATATATCTCATGTTTGTGTGTAAGTTCTACTCTCTTGACAAATCTCATTTACTCAACACAGTGTTATCAACTATAGTCACCATGGGTCACCTTGGATTCGCAGACCTTACTCACCTGGTGGCCTGAAGTCTGTACCCTCTTACCAACCGCTCCCATTTCCTCAGTCCCAGTCCCTGCCTTCTAATTTTTATAGACTGGATACGCAAAGTCGTATGGGACCACTTTTGTTTCTCTCGAGCTGTTTTACTCTCCGCGTTAAAAAGAAATTTGCGGAAAACTCTAGAAATAATAAGTGAAAGCTTCAGTTAACCTGATATTGATGTAACCTGTGTAAACATACAGAAATCAAGAAATACAAAAGAATAACACTGTGTGATTCTTCTTAGGTTTCTAATTACACTGTTTGAATTATGCGGTGTAAGCAATGTGGGCGTCAATGTGGAATTACTAAGTTTTTTATCTCTTAAGTTGTATACAATTAAATTAATCATTTTATATTTACTTAAATTAAGGCTTTTGCTCCTGAAACGTGCTGGCGGCCAAACAAATGCAGTCAAGCTTTTTAGGACTAGAAAAAATCAAAGAGTCCAGAAAAGGAAGTCAACTGTTGTAGCTGGATGTTACATTGGTCAAGGTGTATAAATAATGACATATGTGCTAACTTTAGACTGAGGGTTGTTCATTTTGACTTGGATGTAAATGCTCGGGCCCTAAAACTCAAATTTCTAGTGTCTTCTCTACTAATTTGCAAATTCAGAAATGCAAAAATCAGGACTGACGTTAACATTGATATGTTTGTTTAGATGCTCTTTGAAATGTAGATTGAAATTAAGTTTCCTTTTATATTACCAACCTCATTCATTTTGTTCATGTGCATCTTTAACAGCTGCCTCTGTCCAAGCTGGTTTTCCCTCCCTCGCTCCCCTCCTTCCTTCCTTTCTTCCTCTCTCCCTCCCTTCTTCCCTCCCTCTCTTCCTCTTTTCCTTCCTTCAGTCTTCTCTCTTCTTCTTGTGTTATTCATGAGTTTTTAGGTAGTTTTGTTTTAACATGTAGTGCAGCTGGCAAAAAGGGTTTTATTTAATGCAAAATATTATGCTGAACTGATACGCTGTGCAACAAAGCACTTCAGTTACACTTACCAGTCAGAGTGCCCTCAAGCATAGTATCAAGACTTCTCTGACAACCAAAATCCAGTCCTGAGGGACTAACTTTTAGTGTTATGGGTTCTGGCACGTTTCCTCTAGCTATCTGTAATTCCTCTCAGCTGTTGGTTACTTGCCATGTAAACTCACGTTGCAAAACAAGATGAAGAAGACGACGAGGAGGAGGAGGAGGAGAGATTATTTCAGAAACCTGAAAAGAATTTTTGTCAGGTTACTACATATAATTTGTATGGAAGCACATGGAAGCATCGTGCTGGAGCTGGAAGCAGAAAGACCAGCGAGTCACCCCAACCCAACATACTGTGGTATCAAAGACAGGCGCGCTCTCTCACACACACTGTCTCTCTGTCTCTCTCTCCCCTGAAGCTGTTGCCAACCTAAACAGATTAATATAATTTTGACAAAATATAATTTTATTTTAAATGGTATAAGAATTTTTCTTAGTGAAGATTTTAAGCAAGTCAACCAGGCATAAAAGATAATTTGTGGGGTTTCCTGGTGGTGTAGTGGCTAAGGCTTCGGTGCTCTCAATGCTGCAGCCTGGGTTCGATTCCCAGCCAGGGAGCTACCAAAAAAAAAAAAAAAAAAAGATATTTTGTATTCTTCTCAAAGGAAAAGTAGGTATCTACATCTATTTAAACAATCATAATGAAAAGTGAAAATTTTAGTCAGCTATTTTGGGTATTAGTTTCTACAACACCAAATTTTTCTCTCTTTCAATATTGTGAATAAATCTAATATATTCGAGTGCCGATGGATACAGTTCATGATTATGGGACTTAATTTACTAGAGAAGTCTAGATTTGTCCTGTGTGTGATGAATATTGTTGGGTGCCTCCTATCCATTGAATGAACATAACTGACTACCTCTATAATAGGTATGAGGCATTCCTCCAAGTTATACAAAGATGAAAAGATAAATCCCTGGCCTCATGGAATTTCGTGCTAGGTCTTGATAGAAAGTAGGCATTGAAATTTATAAAAATATCAAAAAAAAAAGCTCAAGGTTTGGGCCCAGCTCTGAAGGAAAGAGAAATTAGTACGTGCACAAGTGTCTCTTTAGAATGTATGAACAAAGAGCTATGAAAATATGGAGTGGCATGGAGAAGTTTATTGGAGAAAATGGGGCTTGAAAAGCGGGTGGGACCATGTTAATAAAGGACCATATTCCAAATGGAGGGGGCAGGTAAAGAGGTGAGATTGCACAGGTACCATAGAAAATGATTTAATGAATTTAAAAGAAGGTTTCTGGATAACCAAATGAGCCCTAATATTGTCTATTTTAATAGGCCATTTTATAGTTTTCTTCATTCAGGAAATACTGTGATCGTAAGTGCATGAAAACATTTTACTAGTAATAAAAACATTTTTTAAAGAGAGTTAAATTTTGATGAAGAAGAGTAAGTGTGCAAAATCTAATGTTTCTCACACTAGATTATTCCTGGATCTAGGTACCTCTGTGTTCCTCAGTTGTTTTCGTCTGGATATCTAGTTCTCAGATTTATGAGATAACACTTCAAATAGTAAAATGAAGATGTATGGAAAAATCAGTCATTCTTTTCAAAGATACTTCATGGGTCACTTCTTATGTGTCACTCGTTCCCAGAGTTCCATTATAGAGTTACAAATAAAGGCTGCATCTTTAAAATATACTTTTAGGTGAATGACTCTTCAGCTTAAGAGAAAAAATATATATCATTTTTGAATTCTGCCATTGAGAAGTCCTACATTCATGCTATGTAAGTGAATAAAAGTTTAAAAATATATTTAAATGTATTGAAAAGCCCATAGAGATAGCCTGCAATCAGAAAGTATTGGCCAATTGCATGAACAACCTCAGAATTTTTGAAAAAGATATTAAAAGGCAAAGAAGCAGGGAATAAAGGCACACATAATACATTCTAGCAACACCGGAGTCACCCTGTAATAATCAAAATAGTAAACTAACACAAATGTTTTTGGTGATGTAAAAGCACAAGAGTCCAGGAGTAGAGTGTTGTAAGTGTCAATTTTCCTGTTATGAAACTTCAAGGCAAATAGAAACTAAATCCTAGATCTAAAGCTTAGAAACCCAAGGCCAAGGAGTATTTTACAGGGGAAATGGGTTGAAATATATAAAACACTAAATTAGAATGAAATACAAACAAATACTGTGAACGGATGCAAGTGTTTGCAAGAGTAATAGAAAAACATTCTTATCTGTGGCTGGTTAAGCACGTTGGATAAAGCACTGGTTAATTGTCCAGAACCGTATACTTAATTTCTGTTTAATGTTGTTCTATTACATAACCTAAAGCTAATAGAAGTCTTTCTATTATAGGCTCCTTTCAGTCAGTAAACAAAACTTGAGTGCTCATAGGGAATATGTAAGTGCTATTAAAAGAGAAAGAAGTCAAAATTAAAAGGAAAAGGTGTCATACCTCCTGCCCTCAAAGGTACAAACAATATTCATATCTAAGGTTCCGCCCTAAGTAAATTATCAACATTGCTTTTAGGACCCTCTTAAGGACACCTTGTTTGTAAAGCTTTTCCTTCATAGCTCCTGCAGCTGTGTATCAGATGTCCCCAGTACCAAACTTGCCTATGGCAGAGCAAACAGTACACAGGTTTATAGAAGCAGAAGTGAAAGTGGTGTGTAGAATAAAAACTGAAAGTGCTCTCTAGCATTTCCTCAGAAGTGTACATCTCTCCAACTCGCAGATAAAAAGAGAGATGTATATAAAGATGGGAAGATAGATAGATGACAGATTAGGTAGCTGATAGACAGGTGGTTAAAAACATCAACTCTGGATCTAGACAGTCAAGGTTTGAATCCCAGCCTTTGCTACCCACTGTAAGGATGAGCTCAGTTTTCTCATTTGTAAAAGTGGGGGTGCCAACAGTGCTATCTCATTGGGTTATTGTGAGGATTAAGTGACTTTATATGTGAACTGCTTAGAGCAGTGCTTGGCACAGAGCAAGCATTTTGTGAGGGATGGCTACTCTTATGGGCATGCATATACGGACACTGTTTGTTTTAAACACATCAGATTTTGCTCGATGGGTTTTTCACTTCCTAACATGTCTGGGAGAACACACTCTAATGCAGATCTGTTTCACTGTTTGTAACTGCAGCATACTATCCCACAGCAGAGTTTCTTTAGTTCTCATTGATGATCATTTCAGTTGTAAAGGTGTTTCTGCTTCAAAGCAACTGCTACTACCCTTGGACATAATACAAGGTTTGCAGAAGGAGGCAGGCATAAATATCTCCCCATTTTATAAATGATCACAATGAAGCTCAGACAGGTTGAATAGATTGCATAGGGTCATAGAGCTAAGTGAGAGAGTTCAGAGGAGGAGCTTAACAGTTCCACACGGTCTGACCTCCAGTGCTCCCATGTGCTAGGGAAGAGCTTCGCAAAGACAGTGATCTTTATGTCACAATGAGACATTTCTGCTTTCTGCAATAAGCATTAGGCAGCTACATGTTCGTGTGCTGCCAAAGGGGGCATGAGTCAGGAGCTACAAAGGAATATACTAAATGACGAAATAAAATAGTAAGCCTCGCACTGTCCTAGTACTAAAGATAACATCATGACACCAATCTTAAATGCATACATGGTCTGAAATTGGGATAAAAAAACCACGGTGTTGGGAAGGGGAATAGAGAGGATGAGTTGCGCTTTAAAAATAGTTTGGAGAATATTATTTGAAAATCTGCCATGTTGGACATTTAGTCTTCCCAGGTGATACACCCTTGATGAACTTGATCTGGCTCTAAGGCTGATACCTATACTCCCCTGTCCCCACACTCTCAACCCTATCATATTCTATTAAACAGTTAAGATAATCAAAACTTCACCATACATTTGAAAGCCAATTAAGTTGACTAAGTTATTGTGATCTTAGAACATACAGAGTTTTTTATATACAATAAAGCCTCTGCCAATACGTCCTCTGTCTTTCAGACAAGAGAAAATGACTTCCAAATGTGCAGGGCTCATTGTGGGAATACCTTTTGAATAACCCAGGTTTCTAATTCCAGCATTATCTGGGGTCTAAGAACAGAGAGAGAAAAAATTATATTTTACATATATATAATATGTATATTATATATATACACATTATATATATATATATATATATATATATATATATATATATATATATATATATAATTGTTGCTGCTAGTCTTGTTATACTGCCAACATTGGGAAAGTGTGATGAAAAGAAGTTTTAACTCCAGAATTTTATCCTCAACTAGCTCATTCGATGACTTTAGGACAGAGGCAAATGACTTCTCCAAGTTGAAATTTCTTCTTACGTAAAACAGGGTTAGTATATTTTCTTTGTTACAAAATAGGTAAATTCATTTGGTTGATGTTTATCTGAAAGTTTGAAAAAAGTCTAGAGATGCAAATTGTAAAATTTTGCTGCAATCAGAGAAATATTAAAATTTCAAAACGTGATGGACATTGTGTAACTTTAAAACAAAGAATGGAAAAAAACGAAGCACCATGGGGTTTTTTCCTAGATATATTTCTTAGAGAGCACTGAATCGGCTTATTTACCAACTGTCATTTAGCTTTTCCCTCTGTTTTTGATTTAAGGTAACGCACAAGCAGCTTATAAAAATACTTATCAAAACTGGTTGGATACAATGCAACAATTGAACCCCTAATGGCAGCACCTCTAACTATGAATGTCATATGATAAATTATGTTTGAACTGGATTTTCAGCTGCAGGTCCTTATTCTGCCACCCAGACAGTCCTATAAAGTTGCACTTGTGGCCTTAATCCCACTTGGATGTGTGCCCTGCTGCCTCTACTTTCCATCATTCTGGTGCTTTAGTCTTCTTGAATAAGTGAACAATCTTTGTTTCTGTACCTTATTAGGCCAAAGACCATAACAGCTAGTGATGGCATCGGCAAGCCCCGCGGGCAGGATTCTCTGCAGACCCAGCCAACCTCCAACAAACCCCTTTTTATACTCCTGTTTCTAGGAAGAATTATGATGGCGGTGCCCTGCTGTTGATCAGTCAAATCTGTGGTAGGCCTAGAGATAAGTCCTGTAAGTGTGGTGTACTGTAAAACAGCGGCTCCCATTCATTAGTAGCTTGTGTGTAATAAACCACCAAAAAAGGGGGGTGGGAAGGGGAGGCAGCTGCAGTGTGCAAGAGCAAACAACGCATCTCATTCTTGGGAGCCAAAACTTTGTAATTTGCTACTGGGCAGCCTGCTCTCGCTGACATTCTTTCTGATAACATAGTAGTGGCCTATCTGTATTTATAGTTTGACTACTAACCCAAGAGATTCTATTTGGTAACTATGTATATATCTTGTAACAGATTGTTATTAAGGAAGAGACGAAAAGTAGTATCAAACGACTGTGTCTGGCAAACAAAATTGCTGGGTTAAAGTGACACTTTCCTCTACCAACTGTTAACCTTTAAAAAAAAAGTATGATAGCCATTGTTTCATAGTACTGCTTTTACAAGGATGGCACTTCAAAAGATACCAGCTAAAATTCACACAGTGAGAATAGTCCCTGGAAATAAATTGTCTCTTTTATTTTGTAGAGATAAAGTGTTCATCAAATAGGTATTTTGTGGATGCTTGTTATTTGAAAATTTAAAAAGCCTATACAAGGATAAACTAAAAGTTTTTATTTTTTGGCTATTAAGTAGCTGAGAAACATTACTACTTTACAACAGTATTGCAAATTACTCATCTGCCTAAATCAAAATGTGGCAAGCAATTTGATTGTGAAAAGAAGACACTATACCTGCTGGAGAAAATAAAAGAAAATCTCAGTAGGCCCTTTTAATTCAAGATGGGTTAACCTAATAAAAGGACATCACACTTCAAGTTGCTCACAACTAGTTAATGAGATGAAAAATGCTGCAGTTTCTGCAATAAACTCTTTCTCGTTAGGTCCAGAGCAGGTGCATGGCATTGTGCGAGCGACACTGAGCTCGCTCCTCATCAGCCCCCTGCCGCGCTTCCGAACGGGAGCCGAATACTGTACATTCTGGGCATTTTTTCTTTACTCCTCCGAGCTCAGGGTCAGGAGGGTGGCTATGGCAGAGTGGAAGGCATGCCAGTTGTTTTGGAATTCTTGCAGGTGTTTGAAAAGCAAAGGCTTCTTTTGAGAGGCACATCTGCATTTGTCGTATGCCATTTGTGCTACAGCCTGTGGTGTTTTTGTTTGTTGGTTTGACAGATTGACATGTAATGGCCAGGACCGTTGAGCGGCTGCTCCCAGCAAAGTCATTCTGATAGCTGGGGTTCTCTGGAAATCAAGTGGCCTGAAGTACCCATGACTTTTCTCTGCCCATCAAAGAAAATGCATTGCTCTAATGTTCTTTGCGCTCTCTGTTTGCTTTCACAATTTGTTGTTGTTGTTGTTACACTGTTTTAAACTCTTAAGATGAAATAGGGACTTTGGTAGGTTAATAATACCTACAAAGAGTTTTCAAAACCAACCAATCCTTAACATTTACTTAGAAATGGTTAAAAAGATTTATGGCATTTAAATAAATAATGGGATATCATAAAATTTTTACACTTGAGAACATATCTGCATCAGTGATGGGTAGGGGGATTTTGTTAATAAAGAAGAAACAAAAATTGTAACTTTAAAACTTTTTAAACATTATTAAACACTAAAATTCCTGTATTATTTTTGAAATCATTTTTTTCTTTTTCATCTCAGTGAATAATATACCTGAATTTATATGTAAGTGTGTGTTTTATCAACCATGTTAAAACAAATCGAGTAAATATGTGAGAAAGCAAACTTTAGTATGGTGTCTTTTGTTGACCAAGTGAAATCAGAAATCCTATGAATATTCTCAATACATAGGTCGTGTCTCATGGAATTAAGAGTTCAAAGTTCATGCTTCTGTCATTAACTTTGTTGTTGATGTAAGTTTCTGAATTTTATTGTACTGTAATAGGTCTTCAACCTGTCACCCTACTTGGAAGACATAAAATAACAAAGGAAAACCAAATGTTAATTAAGCAAATGCAAAATGTCCTAGACATGTTCATTATACCAGTCACTTTACATTTATTCCATTGACCTAAACATTTCCTGGACATACCTCTTTCCTTGCCTACATAATACACCACTGTACTAGAAAGGCCCATTCCTTTTGACAAAGCATCTCAATTTGGGTGTCTTATTTGTCAGAATACTGCCAGCTCTACAGGTCTATGTGCATTACCAAGTTTCCATGGAGCCCTCGCTGGAGACAGAAGGAAGGCAAAACAAAACAAAATTCCAGGCCCACTTGTAGGAGTCAGTTCAAAACTTGGCCAAGGGAACCTAGAAGCCTCTGATTGCCATGGTCTGGGTGAGAGATTACTGAAAACCGAAAGCTGTTTGCTAAAGTATAAAATGGAAAGAAAAATGGCAGTTATTTTTCCCCCTTCTGGTGACAAGTTATGTTTTGAATAGTTTAAACATTTTAATAGCAGTATCATTTATTACTTCTTAAAAACTTCCGGAAATAAGGATTCTTTTACTGTTCACTCAGTAGGGACTTGGGCTAAAGGAATTAGGACTTAAATACACTCAGGTCTTTACTGTTTGCACTTAATCTGCCAGATTTCTAAAATAATTAAAAAAACAAACCAGGATGCTCAGTTGAATTTGAATTTTAGATAAACACCAAATTTTTAGTATAATATTGCATGGGATATACTAAAAATTTTTGTTGTTCATCTGGTATTCAAATTTAACTGAGTGTGCTGGTTTTTATCTGACAATCCTATTGACAACAGAGCCTGATTAATGACAAATTTGTGATCAGAAGCCTCATGGCTTGACGGGCGGATAGTTTTAGATTTTTTTTTCCTGACACTCACAAAGGATTTCCTTAAGAATTTCTGTTACTCTTCCAAAAACTTGAAGAAGAGGCAATACTTCCCAATGCTTTCCGTGAGGCCAACATTACCCTAATACCAAAGCCCGGTAGGGATAACACAGAAAAAGAAAGCTATAGAACAATGTCTCTGATGAACACAGACGCAAAAGTTCTACATAAAACACTAGCAAATAGAATACAATAATGCATTGAAAAGAGTATACACCATGATCAAGTGGGATTCATCCCAGGAGCACAAGGATGGTTCAACATATGCAAATCCATCAATGTGATACACCACATAAACAAAATAAAAGATAAAAACCATATGATTGTATCAATTGATGCAGAAAAAGCATTTGACAAGATACAACATCCATTTATGATCAAAACACTTAATAAAATGGGTATAGGAGAAAAGTAACTCAACAAAAAAAAATTGTTATCTTTTTAGGGTAATGCGATTAATGATGATAATTATTATGATTGAGAACCCGCCTGCATACAAACAACCAGATGCTTCCCATTTATTATCTTATTTAATATCCCCACAGAGTCCATTTTCCTGATAAGAACACTGAGGCCTAGAAACATTAAACAACTTTTCTTGAGTTAAACAACTAACATGTGTAATAACGAGTATGTTGAACCAGGTCTGCAGATCCCAGAGTTGGGGCTGCTCCTCTCAGCTTGTGAAATGTGACAGTTCATTAAAATCATGACTGTTGGAAATTATGGCTCATATTGAACACCATCATATTGCTGGTCATCTTTGCGTGTGTGTGGCCCCTTCCTTTCTTGATAGTCCCAAGGGCCGCGTCAGTGTCTCATATTTCTTAGTATTTTCCCTTAAACTAGCCGTCACATTATGTTATAGTGTCACATTACAATGTCATAATATCGAAGAGTATCAGAGATTTGTCTTTTGACTGAGCCAAGTGTCTTTACATTATTATTTAAAATGTAAAGCATGTTCTCATGACAACCCTCACTTGGTACACAACCTCTAATTGTCCACCTTTGGCAAATTCTGTGCTGTTGCACTTCCAAAGTTTCACTTGCATTATAAACTACTCACACACCTGCACCATCAGTGCATTCCGTGCCAAAATGCCAAAATGGAAACAACTGTTGCTTCAATGCTTCCCTCTTCCTTGCCTTAGGTCCTGGCCATAAGGTATTCAGGTGTAGGCTCTTGCTCCCAGGAAAGACTCCAACCCTGGTTTACCTTTGCCTGTGGTTGCCCTGTCTGATGTAAATACTGTTGTACAACAGTGCTCCTCCCACTGTCCTTTTATGGGTCTTTGATATTACTTAGGCGGTGATTACACAGCTTCATTTATTTCTTTGAATGCACAGGTTTCATGGTCATTAAAATAATCACAGACTCATCAGTTCTCCCCATGCTTAAATAAGATCAATACAAACCAGAACAAGAGGCTTCTTCACTCCTCTATTCACCAGGATTTCTCTTTTCCTTCTCTCTGTCATTCCTTCTCCCTCTACTTCTCTAATCCCTCCCCCTCTTTCCCGCCCTCAAACACAGGGTAGAGAAGAACCTAACAATTTTTCGATAGTTCTTTCTGTAATGACTCATAACATTTATTCAGCTATTATCCTAGACGTAGGCAAGTGTTGCCTTTATACAAATTGTCAGAGGCAGCTGTAGCAACTTTGGTGTTTGCTAGAGCAAAAAGCCTGCTGGCCCTGCCTTAAAAACGAGTTCGGCAAGGAAATGGTTACTGGGATGAGTAAAGGCTATTTTTAAGTCTGGGTCCCCTCTCTGATGCACTCTTGAAAATTCACCCCATACTGCAGAAATCCTAAATTGCAGTGCCCTGCACCCCACTGAAACTCTTCAGTCTGCTGTAAGTAAGCCTCAGCATGGGCAAGATTGGGGGTGAACAGCTGGAGGAGGGGCTCAAGCCCTGGGCCTTTGTAATGGAGGGGCGAAACACTGAGATCCTGCAGAGAAGGAACACAGAAACCCTCGAGGCACAGAGAAATAGACCCAGACAAAAGCCCCGTTACATGGTTGCAAATCACCCCACTGCTGTTATTTTATTTACTGTGGTCTGCAGGGGGATTGTTTTCTCTCTGCAAAATTTTTAAGCTTCATGGGCTTTTCTCCTCCACAACAGCGGTCACTTATACCACAGTGCCACATAGAGACAGCCCTCACCTTCAGC
>PVJL010001980.1:0-30512 GCA_004026885.1 Lyroderma lyra
TGTAGTTACACCTCGTCTGTCTCCTGACTTGGTAGCATCTAACCTTTGTGTCTTCTCAAAGAGGTCTGAAGCCCCTGGTTTGGCATTGATTTTGCTGAAAAGACGGCCATGAGATTCCCTCCAAGGCGCGCTGCATAGGGAACGGGAGCATTTTATCTGCAGAGCTGCAACTCCTCCCCGCATCTCCTGCTAATAGGTATTAAGATTTTGCAGTAAATATTATTTATAGCTGTTAATTGAACTGAATCCCAGACTATCAGTACATGTTTATTTCCTCGTTTTAACTTCTCTGAGTTCTCACAGTTATAGGGGCCGAGGTGGGAGAAGGAGGTTGGGCTGGGAGGGGCGGCTTATTTGATACATAATCTACATCCCTGGTTGTTATTCCTTCCAAATGGCATGCTTAGTTGGGGACAGTAAAATGGAGCTGAGGAAAGGTTGGGGCGGGGGGGGGGGGACATCCTGAAAAGTCCAGCTCCCAATACCACCCCCACCCCCACCCTTACGGTGGTGCACTGAGACCATTTCTCTAAGAGCCTTGGCTTCCAGGCTGCTGGCAGTGACCTCTCAACCCCAGATACTGGCTAAGCCTCAAGCCAAGTCAGAGCAGAGAAACCTACATTTTCTTTCTATTATCAGCACTTAGGAGCCGAGTTCCTTCATTTTTCTGATCCTTCATTCCCTTACCATTCTGAGTCTCCACTTTACTGTCTTTCAGTCAAGAAGTTCCTGGGTGTTTGGAAATTCAAATGAGTTGACACATGTAAATGTGCTTTGCAAATACACAGTCGTGTGCAAAGAGTTAGTTGCCATCATGGTGGGGTGGAAGGAACCTGTGGTCCACAGCGCCTTCCAGCGACCCTCATTGTGTGCTCATAGAATAATTTTTTAATCTAAAGTAATTATCATCACTCATCCTGACTGTACACACTCCTAACTCTGTGACACTGAACAAAGTCTCGAACCTCTCTGTGCCTTGCTTTCCTCATCTCTTTTTTCTTATGTTAAAGAGAGGTTGCTGTGTGGATTAGGTGAGAGGAGGCATAAAGCACAACACATAGTAAAGACTCAACACGTCTTTGCTTGACTAATCCAGTGGTCCTCCAAACATTCAGTGGCTGTGCAGCATGGTTTTAACAAGGGATGATGACGTGGCACAGTGCCACCAACAAGTGAGGCTTATTACTTAATTTGTCTACAAAGCCAGTGGTTGGTTTGCATTGCTCATATCAGCATTAAGCAGGATTCTTGCACAATCTGTTGGTCTGCCTTGAAGCTCACTATCTAACCTAGCACTTCCCCATCTGTAATGTGCCTAGGAATTACCCAGGCCCCTGCCCCTGAGGTCTTGTTAACTGTGGATTCTGGTTTAGTAGGTTTGGGTGGGCCCTGAGATATTGCGTTTCTTACAAACTAACGAGCTCCCAGGTGATGATGGTGTTGGTGGTCCATGGACCACACTTTGAGTAGCAAAAAGGTCTAGCGGTAGTTCTCAACAGAGGCGGTACTGTCTTAGCGAACCTTTTGGAGATTTGTGGAGGCATTTTTGGTGGTTTCTGGCTTTTAGTGCTCAGGGTCCATAAATCCATCCTGTGACAGTATAAACAGTCCAGGGCAATGAAGACTCGCGCGAATCCTGGTAATTGAACTGGCACACGTGCCGTTAGACAGCCATGTAAGTCAAAAGCCAGTTTGCAATGATCTGAGCCCAGAATTCACTCTGCTTTGCACAGAAACACAATGTGTATAGAACCTCCTAGAAGTTCACGGACCTTCTAAATCAAGGAAAGATTGTACTGTGTTTTGTGCAAGACTTTACCAAGATTTTCACTCTACAAGAAAAAAAGAAAAAGAAATATGGACTAGAAACCTAATTTTTTAAAATGTGCACGTACACACATGCATGGGCATGCACGCCCAATATCCACCCCTCTCACTAGATTGACAGGTGGAAAGGCAGTTTTTAGCAGGTTATTTTACCCTAACCTTCTGTTAGGAGCAAAAGTGCTGCAAACATTGCACTAATGTTTGGGCTTTTGCTTTTGGCAATCATTCCTCTTCTTAATTTTTTTTTTTTTTTGGCGCCATAGAAATGTTTCCATAAATAGTGCATTTAATGGAGTGTGTTACTTTATTACTGTCAGCTACCATAACAGTAGAGGAAAATTCAATAAACACAAAAGCTAAGATCAGAACATAGAAGTCTCTCAATTCCACATCCTTCATGAACTTGTACCTTTAAGCTGTGTAACCTTTCTGTTTCCTCACCTGTGAAATTCTTAGCTTCTAAGGCATCCAGTTCGGTGGCTGATTGACAGTAGATGCCTAATCACATTTAGGGTGCATTTACTGTTAACGGTGGCTGTGTGGTAAACTTGCAAAGCCAAGCCCTGCTTCCTACATTCTGAGATGTGGATGCCCAGGTCAGCGGCTGAGACCTGCCTAAACTTTGGGTAGTAGCAGCCTTCGCCTGCAAAAAGCCCAAGAGTAAAATGTTGTGATTCTTTGCCATGGAATAATTGGAAGTCACTTTCTCAGCGGAAGCGGAGAATCCAGCATAAAAGAAGAAGTAAAAATAAAAAGGCATAAATATGTGAGAAAGTTAGCAAATCACAGTAACTGAGGAGCCAAATAATTCCTTCCTGGTCCCAGGCTCTACATGGATGCAAATGCTGTATCATTAAGTAAGTCCCTGATACAAAGGCAGCCAGCATAACTGTTGCATCAAATATTTACCCAGAGCCAAGAGCGATTTTTTTATTATGTTTTTCTGTAAGTTTGATTTACTAACCTTCAGTGCAATCCCTATTTTTAGAGGTTGGCTCATATTTTTAATTTGTTTTCTCTGAAGCACTGAATCCTTATTCGTGTTTCAGCTGTCCACTCGTTTCCTAATGGCAGAGCATAATTACATTTCCTAATTACGTGTAATTAGGCAAAACCCAGATGATGTATTCAATGTGTGCTCAGAATAGCCAGGGGTCAAGGACTGTTGGAATGCAGTAACATTTTTATAAATAAACGGGTGTGTTATTTAACACTGGGGTCCAAGGTGGTGCTAGGTGCCTTGTAGACCAATATAATGGTTGAAAATATATAGCGTTCATTTATTTTGCCAAGTAAAACTATCACCGGTTCCCCACCTCCTTACCTTCTCCCTCTCTTTAAAACCAGGGTTTAAATTTGCTATTCTTAGCCCAAGAGAGGCCCCCTCAACTCAGAACCATGAAGTTGTGCTTACTGACAGCCTAAGTGATATTTATTTTTTTCAAAGCTTAATCCTTTTGAAACATGGAGAAATAAATACATCCTCTTATCTACCATATGCCTGGGATGGGACATAAATTCTTATTTTTCTACGGTGTGGTACCAGTGGGCTACAATGAATAATTTGGGCCGTCTCGCTGAAGATAATAGGGAAGCCTTCTCTATTACCAGTGATAATTATGAATCTCGTAATAGAAAACATCCCGAGCCCGAACATCAATCAGGGAAGATAAACAATGGGAAATGATAGGTATACAAAAGGGAAAATGGCAGCCGCACATATGGAGGGAAAGCCGCAGAATTCTGGCGGGGTTATAAATCATAGAGTCAAATCATTTCCATGCAATTAATATGCTCAAATTAAAACATTGGTTTTTAAGGAAAGACTTTGCAGACTTTTCAGCTGGGCAACTGGCTGCCTTGCAAGGTTTACCACCCAGCCACCCCAGCGCCACCCCCCTTCCTGCCTCTTGTGTGTCCCCGTCCGGCGTTGGCTGGAGCACTGAACAGTATCACCATCTGAGCTGGCCTGATGACTTCACTCCAGCTCACCGAGGACCGTATGCCAAGAAGTTAGAGCTAGTGGTGGCTGACCCTTAGAATCTTAGGCCGTAGCGGCTTACAACAGAGACTGGCCTACTGAGGCAAGCAGTGCTACTTCCTTTACCAGCCTAAAAGACCGTTTTCAGCCATGCGGACACGGCCCAGTGGAGCACTCGGCAACGCTGGAGACGAATGGGAAACCTTCATCCCGAAGGGTCGCGTCGTCTCCGCCTACTCAATAGCCCCACATTCGTGCACTTTCTTCTTATCTTGCTGTCATTTTAATCAAGTCCCATGGTGCTTTACTGGGCTTCTTTTCAAAAGAATACTACAGGAATCCACTCCTAACAGTAAGAAAACAACTGCCTGTGAGTCTGCTATTGCAGTTCCAAGTGAAGTCTACGAGTGGCTAATTTAGTTACCACATCATGTGCAAAGACCAGCAAGATCTCTAGCGCTTTCTCGCGTTGGTCTGTGTGTAGAAATTCATAGACCTTGGCTCCTTCCGACATGAATCAAATACAAACTCTCCGTCCCACCCCTTATTTAGGAGTGGGCTGGAGATTTGAGTCACTTGTAAACTATGCCCTGAAGACCACAAAATGTGCTCATGGATTTTGTTTTATAGGCTTAATATAATATTTTATAAAGCATATTTTTAAAGAAATATATAATTTTTCCCCAAAGCAAGGGTTTTCCCATGCCATATAATTTGCTAAGTGTGGCTTTGCTGTGTTGTAGCCCATAATTTAAAATCAGCTTCCACAAGGCAAAAAATAACTCCAAGCTATGATTAAGTGGGTAATGGACAAGGTAACTAATACCCCCTGAAGGATGGCCTTCCAGACACTCATTTTAAGTGAGAAAAGGGTTGAAAGTTGAGATGTGTAGCCCTGTACTCATTTACCTGAGTCATGGGGAATCAAGAAAAGACATTATAAATGGGCATCTCTGGGTGGTTGGGATACAGAGCTGAGTGTGGATATTCTTCGTGTACATTTTAATGAGTCTGTGCCTCATTTTCCCCATTGAAAGTAAATGGGTTTATGCCTAATTGTGCTACCGGTTTCTCCTGTAAAATAATTCTTTTGGAAGGGGTGTCCTAGTCCAGTCTTAACCAATTCCAAGACAGCAGTCTGCAGAGTATGGACAGGGAGAGCACGGCAGACTGGAAAACACACAGACTTGGGAATCCAGCAAAATGGAGTTCAAATGCAAACAGATGTCAGAGGCTGTGACCTTGGGGACATGTTCTTTTCTTTTCTTAGTTGTTGTGTTGAAATAAATTTCAGCTTACAGGAAAGTCACAAAAACAGTGCCAAAAGCCCCTGTCCACCCCAAATAAAGCATCCCCTAATATTAGCATGATACATTTTTCCACACTAAGAAATTAACATTGGTCCAACGCTATTAACTGAACTCAACTAACCAACACGTTATTTGCATTTCACAGGTGTTTTCACTAATGTTCCTTGACTGTTCCAGGATGTCATCAAGGGTCCCACGCCGCATTTACTGGCACGCGTCCCCAGTCTCCTCTGATCTGTGACAGTTCTTCAGTCTCATTATTTTCATTGTTTTTATATGACCTTGACAGTTTTAAAGAGTCTGGTCCGTTGTTTCATAGAACATCCTCAATTTGGGTGTCTGATATTTTCTCCTGATTAGATTGAGGTTATGCATTTCTGGCAAGAATCACAGAAGTCGTGTGCCCTCCTCGATCCATCATATCAGAGGGTACATAGTGTCAAAATGTGTTATTACTGGTAATGTTAACCTCGGGTTCTTGGCTAAAAGGTTGTCTGCCAGATTTACCTATGAAAAGTTACTACTTTCCCCTTTGTAATTAATAAGTATCTTGGAGGAGATGCTTCAAGATTATTTCTCTCCAAATTTTCATCCACTAATTTTAGCAACCATCTATGGACCTTGCCTGTAACAATTAATGCTATGGTGTTCTAATGGTGATTTTCTATTTCACTTATGGCATCTACATTAATCCGAATTCTTCTCTATGGAAGGCTGTCTCATGTTTTCCCTTTGTTTTGTTAATCATTTGTTCATTGGTATCAGTAGGGACACATTAATATTTAACTGTATTCTGTAGGTCATAATACATTAATACTGTTCTGTATTTTGTTGCTCACATTGCTCTAGCTTTAGCCACTGGAATCCCCTGTTGTCTCCCATGCCCTTGCAGCATGCCCCATCCTTCCCCGAGACCCATCCTTCCCTTCCGTTGTGACACTGCAAGATGCTGCAGGCTCATTTTATATTCCCCTGCTTCAGTCTTGGAATTAATTAACTTCCAAGGAGCGCTGGTTCCTTTTATTGGAGAATGGTATTTAGAAACCAAGATTTGGGTGCTAAGTGTGCTTGTTGCTACAGGGGTGTCATTGCTTCTAAGACCTCTTAAATGGACAGAGTTTGGAAATATACGTATGTATACTAACTCATGCAGACACATACTCTGTTTCTATATCTGGATGTGTATATTACACATTTTAATGTATTTATCTTTACATTTGTATTTTTATTATTTTTACATATTTGTATTTATAATATCAAAATATATAATTTAAATATGTATTTATATTAAAATATATATGACACATATTATAAATATAAGTATATATATTTGAAACACTAGTATGTACCAGATTCCAATCCAACACAACCGGGTTTGGTCTTTCTTTTCTTGGGGATGTTATTTAACTATTCTAAGTCTTACTTTCTTCAATAAGATGGAAATAGTAATGATCACAGTTTAGGTTTGGGGGAAGATATGGTAGATTGTAAAAACAGTAGGTTACAAAAAAAGAAAAACAAATCTTCCCTCTACTGCATCCATGACACCATTCATCCTTGTATTAAGAAGTAGAATCCATTTCCCCGCCGCTTAAATAGGGTGACGAAGTGACTTGCATTGGCCAACGGGACCTTAACAAAAATGATACAAGTGCAGTCATGGCAATCATTTGGGTATTGGGGCTTGCCAGCTTGCTGCTTAGAACCCTGAGACCATGACATCCACAAGCCTGGTTTAGTCTGCTGAAGGGTGAAAGGCTACCTGAAGGGAGCCTTGTTGTCCTAGTGGATAGCCTGCCAGCCTCCAGGCACACGAGTGAGGTCATTCTAGAGTCATCCAGTTACCAGCCAGGTCACCGGCTGACCCGTCATATGAGTGATCCCAGAGGGGATCAGTCAAGACAGTTCACACCAGAGAAAGCACCCAGCTCATAAGTATGCTATTAAACATCTGTAGTGGACAGTTAAGGAAATTATCACCAGACAGTGGAAGGAATATGTGAACTTGCCAAACAAGGATGTCAGTGTAGATTTGTCTTTATTTAGTGATCTTAAAGGAAAAAGTTACAGTTAAAGTTTGAATGGGAGAGCCTGCCATTGTTTTTCTACATCTGGTTGTTGCTGTTTACATTCCTTTCTTAACCCTATAGTTTCATAAGCTTTTTAGCAGATATACAAGGTTGGACAATTAACTTCATGAACTCATCCTAGAAAAAGTGCTACACACCTCATTGCTGAATATCACTACAGTCACCTTTGAAGTACTCCCCTTGGGAAGCTATGCACCAATGCCCGTGCCTGGTCCACCCCAATTTTCAAACACTTTTTCTGGAAAGGCCATCAGAGCTGTCATTGTCCCCAAAATCTGACAATTAAGCTTGTGAACTTGCTTCCAGGAACTTGCTTACAATGGCAGCACTGTACAAACAACTCAGTAAAGTGTCATAACTTAATTGTCAGATTTTTGGGGACCACAACAGCTTTGATAGCTATTCCAGATAAAGAGTTGCAAAATTGTTTTGAAGGGTGAACTAGGCACTGGCATCAGTGCATGGCTTCCCAAGGGGAGTACTTTGAAGGTGACCATGGAGATACTCAGCAATGAGGTATGTGGCACTTTTTACAGGATGAGTTCACAAAGTTAATTGTCTGAATTCACATGTTGAACACTTCCATTTCAAGGTCCAGACAGGCTTGGCAGCCATGGATACTGACAACTGATTTTTCTGTTTTAGTCTGTCTTTGCCTATGACTGTATCTACTGCCTTGTCTTAATTTATTCTTATAGCAAAACCTGGAAAACCTACAAAACTGTGTTTTGCAGTTTATCTAGGAATAATATAGAAAATACTGCTGTTATTTTTGATAAAGAAAATCAATTCTGTATAGTTTATTTCAGTCTAATGAGATGTGAATTTTGTTTTAAAAAAAAAAAAAAAGAGCTCAGCCCAAGCACAGAATCATGAAATTTTTATAGGAAATGGTTATAGTTTGTACCTATGGAGTTCTCTGGTGGTTTTGTTAGGCAGCAACTGCTAACAAATACAGAAGGCTTAGAGTTAATGTATGAAAACCAAGTAGCACAACATCTCTTTTACAAAGTAGGCTTCCAGTCAGCTCTGTTTTTAGTTATTGATGTTATTTTTCAGAAAAACTTCAATTTTTGTTTGCCCTCAAATGCTTTCTCAACCAGTCTAACTACATGAACTGTGTGTTTGCTGTTGGAACCAGTCCTTTGGACTAGATCATTGCCCCCAGAAAGAACCACTGTTGAAGCGCACGGCCCTGCGTACTTACTTCATGCCAAGGTAGAGACAGAGCTCAGTAACTGCGGGACTTGAGGTAGAGTGTGCTCTGTGAACCCTGGGGAGTGGAAAGGCCTTTATCTGGTGTTGCCTAAGGGTACGGGAAGCCTGACCTCGTGCAGAAAGGGGAGAGGGTGCAGAGTAAGAAAGCGGAAGACTACCTAAGCAGGCCAAATTTAGCCTAATTAACAGATTTGCCTAGGGCTGACCTGGAGCAGAAAGTGAAGCCTACATCAGTCTGCTCTCCTTCGACCAATAGGGTGATGATGAGGTTGAACCACCAGTTCTCAATCTCATAGAAGAGAGTCCCAAAATAGATAGATGGAAGTTAGACAAAGAGACCTGTACATTTTTTTTTTCCTCGTCGGAGATGCAATATTTCCTTAATGACACAATGCATCCATTTAGCACAGTTTTTTAACCCTTGCAAACCAAGTTAGCGCACTTCTATTTTTGCTCATCGTGATCCTATTTCCATTAGTGAGGAAGATGCTGAGAAGCATGTGCTGAAATAATTCACAAAAGCACAGTGCCTTGAGGAACAGTAGGACAAATAGCTACCACATTGCTATGGACTTGGTTATAAGAGCAAGCCCAGCACTCTTGGCAGAGCTACCCAGAGTCTACTTGGCATCCCAGGGAGGACATGATCTGTATAGTAACTACCAGAGAAGTATGAGCTCTCCCAGCTCAGTTACCCTTCTGCCCACTCATTCAGGGGTCATTGCAGACCTCTGTTATCACTGGGAGCCATCGTCCGTGACCAGATTGCCACTGACTCACCTGTTCTTAGGAACTGGGAAATCACATGAAGTTTTCAGAAATTACAACCAAATTTTAATGAAGGTCCTCCTTGGCAAACTTTATGACAAAACCCAATAAGCATGTTTTTCTCCCCAGACTAGATTTTCAATCTTGGTGCAGTGAGAAAAGGAGGAAGTTTGCATTTTTTCCTACCAGATGCAAGGGACCGCATGGAACATAGAGTGGGAACTTGAGTTTTAATCTGCAGAAGTTTTCACTACCAGTTTCTGAGTATGCATGTGTATGTGTGCTGTGATACCAGACAGGAAGTTACAAAAAAAATACTAATACTAATAAGAAGAATGAGGAGAGAAAATAACACTTACCCAGTATGACATCATTTAGACAACAACCACTGTCTATTTTTGGCCACTACCATTCAAATTGTCTCTCCCCACCCATTAGTGGGTTTATTTTTTCTTCCATACTAGTGTTATTTATACTACATTATATTTGATGCTATATCTGAGTTTTTCACTTAACATTATAGCATATTTTTCCTATTATAACAGAGTCTATTAATGTCAGACATCAGCTAGATAAAAAGCTATCAAGTGATAATTCTTACAGTTTATCCACTTTATTGGGGATGTACATTGCTTATAATCCTTTACTGTTCAAACAATGTTGCTGTTTATTTCCCTGTCCCCTATTACTTGGGATTCCTTAGAGTCCCACTTTTACCTCCTATTAGCTAAACTCCATCACCATCCACCTTTACTATTGTTGAAGCCTCAGATAACAATAAGCCCCACCCAGGATCTGTCTGTGCCTCTTGTATCAGTCAGTGCTTATGAACCTGATGGGTATGGACTCAGGGCTCAATTTGAAAAAGAATCCAATCTTGTTGGGACAAGCAGATATTGACATCCCAGGTCTTTGAGCCTAAACCATCTTCCAATACTGATCAATTGCTAGTGTCTGTCTGTGGTATAGTGTTGAGTAGAACTCTGAAGCCATATTGGCTCAACACAAATTTCTGTGATCAATTATTAACATCAGTTGTGGATGAGGAATCAGAGAATGTCAGTCACATACACACCCTACTTCTTAGTATCCTGGTTTTATCTGCATGTTTTCTTTATAGTTTCTAGTGGCAATTTTTTTGTAATATGTAAAATGTCAGTTATCTTTTGAAAGAAGAGGATAGGCATAGGCAGTGAAAGCCACGTGTCTGACTTTCTATATGCTTGTCAGGTGGTACTTACCTTGTCACATTCATTAACAAAATGAATCTCACCCCCAAGCTTACTAACTCCCAAATCAGATTTCATCAGCCCATCAAGAGCATATCTTTGTCACAGATGCAGACTCACAATAATCAAACTTATAGAGACTGATATATAAGCCAAGTGCCAAAACAATAATTTTCGAAGGGGACTGTAATTATCACATAGTTAGAAATGCTCTTATTTGATCAGAAAGAACAGTGTTTCCTTATAGGCAGAATTACAGGGACTGAACCAAATGAAATTATAAGTTACTTGATGGGTAAGTAATTGAAGCAAAAGTCAGTTGGCTAGATGACTCAAATGCTTGGTTGCCTCAGGAGGTAACAAGCCTGATACTTTCACAATAATGATATATTGCACACTTGTATTTGCTTATTGCCCATCTGCCTTACGAGGATGTAGCTGACCTTATCTGCCTTGATCATTACTTTGTCCACCATCCTTGGACATGCCAGGCACGTAGAGGTTCTCAATACCTATTGTAGAACCAGTGAAACTCAAAATGCTAGGTGACCCCAAATAAAAGGTGGCTTTATTTTCCCAATGAGTTGCCCTGCAACCCCCCGTTTTTGTCCAATGGATGAAATTTAGGAGATATAGATAAAATGTTCAAAAGTTTTCTTATAAGATTTATGAATGTATTTTCACAAATAATGTATTAATTTAAAAATATCGAGGGGTTATCCCCAATTTTATGAGATCATTTAATTCAAACTCTTCATATTCATCTCCAACATAGTCATTAAAACCTGTTTTGGAACTACCCAACAGAATATTCCAAGCCTATCAGCTCCATTTCTTCCCCAGCTGTTTGAAACAAGCAAGGTAGAAACCTCAGTGCCTTTTGTCATTGAATCCTGTGTCATGTCGGTCCTGCAGTTCAGGGTGACTCGGCCTGGGTGCCCTTGTGTTTTTTCAAGGTGACTTTTCAGTCACCCATCTGGCCCACTTTGAATTTGGTAACTTTCCCAGCCCTGGGGCTGGGTAGACTAAGGGAGAGGGAGTCCTGTGGCAGCCAGCCTCCCAGTTGGCCTGCAATGACCTTGGCCTCCTGGATTCATGCACTTGGATTCAAGAACCAGTGAAACTCAAAATGTCCTGGATTCAAGACATTTGAAACTTCTGCCTTGCTCTCTCTGGATTTACTTGCTCCGGGGGGAAGCTGGATGCCGTTTTGTGAAGATACTCGTACGCCCCTGTGATAAGGCCTGGGTGCTAGGGAACGCAAGCCTCCCACCAACAGCCAGCATCAATGTGCCAGTCTTGCGAGGGCACCATTTTCAGAACAAGTCCTCCGGGTCCAGGGAAGACTTCCAGGGACCACAGCTGAAACTAAACCCAAGCCCAACCATCCAGCTATCCTGCCCCCAAGTTCTTGACCCACAAAAATTATGTCATATAGTAAATACTTGCCGTTGCTTAAAGATGCTAAAGCTGGGCTTCATTTATTACTTACCCGTATTACAATAATTTAGAGCCTATTTGCACTACTTATAGCATAAATAATCCAAGAGCTCATCAAAAATATGGTGATGGAGGAAGAACTGACTCTGAGTGGTGAGCACTCAATGCACTGTAGAATTGTACACCTGGAACTATGTAATTTTTACTACCCAGTATCACCCCAATAAATTTAACAAAAAAAAATAAACAGAATTAATAATAATAATAATAATAATCCGAGAGTTCACCAACAATTAGGAGTCCCTAAATGTTTTCACCTGTTTCATTAGTTTGAAATTTTGTAGATAGAAACTTTCACAAATGAATACATTTATTTGTTTTTCCCCTTGCACCTTATTACTTTCTCAAAAAGTTGTTGGTGGCACACTTCTTTTTCCTCATGATTAAAAAGCTTCTTAGAGATGAGTCAGATGATGCAGTTTATATCTGAGCTCTACCAAGTATTGACTTGCCCCAGTTCACACCCAGGTAATTAGTGATTTCTATCTCAGTTTCCTCATCTATAACATAAGACTAATTCATATAGTTAGTGTGGGGATTTAAGATCTGTAAGATATTTAATTAAGTGCTACACATAGATATGGCGAACACATAGTAAATAATAGGTACTATTTCCATTGCTATATTCATTATTCTAATTACCACTAATTTAGTTAATCACAAGTAACATCCAGGAATCTAGTTTCAGCAAACGTTCCATAACCCATTTGGCTAAAACTCCCTTCCTGGTCTCTATCGTAGGGCAGAATCTTTGTAGTGTTATTCTCATGAAGGTTTTATCTAAAAACCTGCAATACTTCCCCCTTCCCGAGTGGGTGGCAGGGGGGCGGGGAGGGGGAGGGGGAGGAAAATGCTTCGCAGTAATTTAGCACGTGATCTGACAGCGTGGTGGTGATGTGGCTGGCTTCCTGTTGAAGCCCGGCTTGTATGCATGTATGCATATCCCGGGGAGACTTGTGCTGATCTGCTAGATGCCGTAAGTGGTCCTTGGTGTAATAATTCAGTAGCAAGCCCCCCACCCACAGCAATAAGTCTCCAGGTAAAAGGGACACTGTCTTTCTATCACATGAAAATTCAGACACTGATGCAATTTAAAGTGCTTTCAATATTATGAATACAAACATAGGCATTTTTCTTTCTGAAAGAATTTCCAGAATAGTATATTTAAAAATGAACACAGGAAATGAAAAATAAAACTCGCCGTTATATCACCACCTAAAGATAGTCACTGTTGTCACTTTGTGATATTCCTTTCCAGTTTTCTCTCAGCACATATGTGATGTTGCTGGACACTTATTTTATTTTTTATCTTGGCACTTTTTTCTCAATTAAAATTATAATAGTGAATGTTCTATTTTTTCAAATTGCTTATGATGAGCTAGTATTAAATCAGAATAAAAATTAATTTTATTTTAGATAAAATAAAAAGACATTACTATACAGGTAACTTTATCATTTGCATGCAGTTGATCAAAAAGCATCTCTTTGTTCGGCAAAATAAAACCCCTAAGTCTTTTAGCACTGAATGTTCAAAATTATCATGAAACAGGTTCTAATTTGGCAATGAATTCGGGAGATAAAAGAAGACTCTAATTTAGATAACATCGGTAGCGTTCTAAAATATTTATATAGTTAATATTTTACTTCTTGTCTGTGCAATTCTAAAACTGTAACACCTCATAGAAAAGCAGTAAAAATTGTGGCATTGGGTTAAGATGAACACCTAATGAAATTGTGTTGGCTAATATTTGAATAGCTTTGTTTTTTTAATGAAACTTTAAATGTGGGTTATGGATTTTATTTTCGTAGTGAACTAGCAGCCTCTCAAATTTGGACTCCATAATTTCATTTAAGGAATTAGTACAATGAGTTTTAAATAAATCAGGATTGTGATTGACAATCTACCCAGAAGGATTAGGCAATTGAGGGTGAGGGCTCCCCCCACACCCCAATTATTGCCTTTGTTCTTACAAGTGTGTTTAAATCTATTTCTGTTAATTTACAATTTGAAAGGTGGGTGAGGAGCAGAGTTTGAAAAATAGATTACTGTCTTCATTAATACAGGTTTGACCTACAAAGTCTTCACGTACTTAATGATTAAAAACCAAAGTACTAAATAATAAATTATAAGAATTTATAGGAGTCATCATCTTAAAATTAGCTTACTGAATGTTCTTATCATAATAAATCTGAGTGGGTGTCTAATTTAGTGTTAGCTGACTAAAATTATATGTTGCAGGCAGGAAAAAAAAAAAACACTTTTGTTTGAAGACAAATGCAGTGAGTTTAATCACCAGCGATCTGAAAGGCACCTATCTTTTGCTATGTTCACGTCGCAGAAACTTTGGCGAAACTGGTTGAATGAAGATCACTTCCAATTTATGAATCTGGCAGACAATAACATTTCCCAAACCTCCAGCGATGTTTTTGTTAACACTTTCTGCGCAGAGCTGTAGCCCATCAGGTCTAGAGACTATGCTAACAAAGCAGGGAAGACAGTCTATGTTCTCCCAATTTCAAGTTTGTGTAGACCTAATTAATCATTTTCCAGGTAGAGGAGTGTTTTTGTGTGTTGGCGGAAGGTGGGGGAAAGATGGACATCACCCACCTCTGTCCCCTCCTCTATTGTCTTCCCTTGCGCTGTGAGTATCAGAAAGGCTATTTCTATCCATCTGGCAGTTATTTCCTGGGCTTTGGGCCACTCAGATCCTGGGCTAAGATCAGGTGACACAGGAACAATTAGGACTCCCCTCTTATACTTAGATAGCTCAAGGCTTTTGTGGAAGACAGACTTGGGAACAAATAAATTATTAATAAAATGAGCTTTGTATGGAGACCTAGGTGGATGTACAAGGTACTCAAGAGGGTGTGACTGGTGAGCTTCATCTCCAGTGGGGCAAGGTGGGTAATGAGGGCTAGTTTCTTCCAGAAGAGGGAGAACAAATAGGAATTTATCGAGGGGAGAGAATAGCTAGGGCAGGTGTCCTGACAGGGGGATCAGCATGTGGAAGGTGTGCAGGGATGAGCCAGACTGTCTGTCTGGGCCACTAGAAATGCTATCGTCGGGTCACAGAAGGCCAGAACAGAGTGAGCGAAGGCAATGTTAAGGACTTTGGCAGTGACCACCCGGGAAAGGGCCTTGCACCAGGCTTGGACTTGGTAGGAGCCACAGGGACACCAGAGGCTTTAAACCGGGGTTGCCGTGACTTTAAATCTAACTAGAAATGGAATAATTCTCTTCTGGGGACCATGAAAAGCTGACATATAATTCAGTGGGGTTTTTTTTTTTTTTCAAATTAACATCTTATGAGATAGAATAGAAGAAAATATATACGTGCATATATATCTGTGTACACACACACACTTAAATAATTTACCCCAAATGTGCAAGGAGTTTTTGCAAACCAAGAAAAAAAAAATTATGAATCTCCAAGGCAGAAAATGGACCAAGTCAATGAATGGGAAATTCGTTGAAGAAAATTGACAAACATGAAATAAGCCTCAACCTTATTTTTAATTTGTGGGAATGGAAATTAAAGAATGAGATGTCATTTTGCACCATGACAATGACAAAAATTAAGAAGACAGATGACTCCCATGCGGGTAAGGGTGCAGCGTCAAAAAGGGTATAGAAAAGAAAATTTGTCCCAGATCCGGTCCAGAATAGAACCTTTGTGTGTGATGTACTTCACAGCCTCATTCCTGATAAATTGCTTAAGCAATTTTCTGATAAACTTTAATGGGATTAAGACTTGTTCTGAAAAATCAGTCACCCATCTAGCCAGCTGACTGTCAGTCAAGAGTCTTGGGACCTTAAATCAAATGTTCTTTTTTCTTTGTATCTAGCCTGACACGGACTATCTTATCACTCCATTTCCCTGCAAAATGTCTCCACCACGAATGAATCTTTGAATTGATCTGGTGGAAGCCTTTTCCCTGGTAGCAAAACTACAATAAAATTTTGACTTGTGCTCATAACTCGACTTTCTAAAAAGTTCCCCTTAACAGGGGAAAAGGAAGGACAGACACTATGAAAGGACAATGAATTATTTTTGATCATTTTTGAAAGCACGTTGGCAATTTCAACACAAATTAAGCACACCTTCTGTTTAAGCAATTTCAGTCTGAACCAGAAAATATAGAAGTACTTGAATAAATATGCAAGGTCTCCCAATTAGAGGAATCAATGGTATTTTTAGCATTATTATACGAGGGCTGTCTGGAAAGTATCCAGCCATGTAACATGAAAAATAGAGGCATTTATGGCTGGATTTTTTCCAGACAGTCCTTGTATATGTGTATATGTCTTATCATTATATATTGCGTATTATATATACACAGTCATTTATTTATTTGTTTAGCCTGTGGATTCTGAAATCCTATCAATAGGGTAATGGTTAATGGACTTAAAAGTTTTCAAAAGTTTTAAATCTGCATAGCAAAGAAAGAAAGCTAGATGTTAAAGAGACAGATCTAAATATAGAAATTATGGAATATATATATATTTATACACACACATATATAATCGTTGCTCATGCTATAATATTGAATGAGAAAAAGCAAATTTCAAAAACAATGCCTGTGTTATTAGACCTTTTTGCTTTTAAAGAAAGTTATGCATGTGCCTGTGTTTTCTGTGTGTCTGCATGTTTATAACATGATCTGGGATTGTCTTGATGCACATTAACTGTTAACAGCGGAATTCCTTCCCAGGAAGCATGGAAGATGAGAATGTTTTGTGGAGGTGCGAACTTTATTTTTTTCCTTTATGCAATTCCATCCTGCTTGAATTTTTTTATCCCATTTTCAAAATTAGAAAAAAAAATGGCAAGAGATCTAAGTTGCACAAATATAACTGAGGCAGTGGCCCCTGGAAGACCAGACTCCATAACATTCTCATGCTAATCTGAGACCTGGAGATCAGGCCTGCCTTGCAGAGAAGCAGGAAGGACCAGACTGGAATCAGTTCAGCTGGTTTCAGTGTTTGTTTCCCAAACAGAAAGCTTGGGTTGCGACTAGGGGGAAGGAAGGTGGAAAAGGCAGGAATAAATTGGATTTTTTCACACCCTGCTGATTTCCACCCCTGCCCCCTTCCCTTCCCCTCCACCCCCAGCAATTTCTAATTAACTGGAAGAGCAATGCCTTCCAGAAAGGAGCAGACATCCCTTTGGGAATCTCACCAGGAAGAAGTGGGTCTTGTCGTGAAAAGGAACGCTTTTTTTTAAGTATTAAAAATTAATTAGAATTGGAATGTGTTAAAGCTCAATTTCTATCATTAGCACCCAATCCAGAGGGCCAGATGCTGTTGGTGAAACTTCAGATTCTTTCTGTCGCTGTAGATTTGGCTTTTGAGCTCAGCATTTGTACGTGCAGGTTCCTAAAACTCATGGTCCTCCACGATTGTGTTGGGTTGGGAGAAGGGACAGTAATATTATACTCAAAAATATGTCCATGGCTTCCTGTGTCAAAGGATGTAACAGCTGACAAGGAGAACTTGATAGTTACTGATAGTTCTTTTCAAAGGAAAGACATGGATAGTTATTTTCAAAGGGAAGAAAACCAGTATGGGAACAATTTAATGTAATGTACCATTGAAAATTTCCTTTTTACTGTTTAAAAGGCAGTATTTGCACCTCCTGTTTTCACCGCCTTATAAACAGGTGTTGTCTCAGTAAACACAGCTTCCTCTGGCTTAAATGAGAAATCATGAGTATAATGCATTTGGTGACATATATTGACAGCTGTACAAGACAGCACTAATGGCTTGGATATACACTATTTTCATATAAACTTTTTAGTTAATTCTCAAGAGAGAAATTATAATTAATTCCTTGCCACACATTAACATTATTAACAAATACATAATTTTTGGCTGGAATTGTGGTGTCTGAAGTAGCTCCCATCCTTACCCCATCCTTCCGCCTTAAAATGTAAACTTCATCAGTGTAGAGATTTCTGTCAACTACTTATTTATACTGTGCTATTATTTCTACTATGTTATATATACTATGTGTCAATACCATTAGAGTAGGTGCATATTCGTAAGTGAATGAATGGATGGATGAATGGATGGCAGTTTCCTTTTGTGAAACTAACTGAAGAATCCTTACACTTAATACTCTTGGTTTGTACAAACGTCATTCTGGGCATCCCTGATCCACTATTTTGATGCTTAACATAAGACAATATATCTTGAGCAGTCAATGAAATTCATACAGAAATCACCAGACTTTAATTCATTCATTTACGAAATTATCTGCCATTCAAAGCAGAAAATAAAATAAAATAAAATAGAATACCTATAATGTTCCAGGATTGTTCTAGGAAGTAAAAATACAACAAAAAGAAAAGCTCTTACCCTTACAGACCTTACATTATCAGGGGAGATAGGCAATAAATAAAATATAAATATTTAATGTAAATTCAGGTGATGAGACTTGCTAAAAAGAAATGTTCTCCCTATCACTGTGCCAAATATGTATCTTGTCGTTCTCTGCCATGTGGTCAAATATGTGGGCATTCATGAGAAATGTCTGGAAACGAGCTAAAATTAGGCAGTGATAGTGACCCATCACAGAGTATTGAGGGGAGATTTTTCTTTCTCCCAGGATTCATTGATTATCTATTTATAGCTACCTATTTATTTATATTGTGTTAAGAATTATGTTTGGCTCCTATGTCCATTTGCTTATTTGTTTTCTTTAATGTAAAACCATTCACAAAAGGTGACAGAAAGTGTAATTAATGCCCATTATCCCATCATCCAGCTTCAACTTCACGTGAGGCCAGCCCTGCTCCATCCCCACCCCCTGCCACTTCCCTCCCCCATGTCTGACATTTCACAGAAGCAAATTGAAGGCATTATATCTTGTTATCCATAGATATATTTATGAGTTACTGTAAAGTAAGGGCTCCCTCCCCCCTAAAAAACTCCAATGCCATACCCCCAAAATAATAAAAATTCTTTAAATCATTAAGTACCTATGAAAGATCATCTTTCCAATCATTCCCTAAATATTAATGACACTTTTTTATAGTTTTTTGTTTGAATGACTATGTTGTTTTTATTTTGTTTTGTTTTGTTTTTAACTCATCTCTTTCTCTTGATTTTTCAAAAGTTGATTGAATGATTGCCTTCTTAAAAAATCTGGAAATTGTTGAAACAAGTAAAGAAGAAAAATTAAATGCGCCACGTTTCCACATTCCCATATTTTCTAGTTCAGGCCGTAACATCCAGTGCAAGGCTAGAACTGCTTTCTGGTAGTAATGTTTAGAGAATGACTTGGTGGTTGTTGGTATTAGCAGTTGCATTAGTTGGGGTTCTCCAGAGAAATCAAACCAATGAGATGTATCTATCTATACATGCATAAAGAGATTTCTTACAAGGAATTGGCTTCCATGATTACAGAGGCCACGAAGGCCAGATCCTGGGAAGCCAGTGGTGTAGTTCTAATCCAAGTCTGAAGTCCTGAGAAGCAGGAGAGCCAATGCTATAACTTCTAATTCATGTCTGTGTCCAAGGGCCAGAGAAAACCAGTGTCCTGCTCAATGACAGTGAGGCACAGAGAGTGAATTCCTCCTTCCTCTGCCTTTTAGTCAGGTCTTCAACAGGTTGGATGAGGCCCGTCCATACTGTGGAAGGGCGTCTGCTTTACTCAGTCTACAGATTCAGATGTTAACCTCAACTGGAAACACCCTCACAGACACAACCAGAAATCAGGTTTAACCAAATATCCAGGCACCCCGTGGCCCGGTCAGCGTGGCACATAAAATTAACCATCACAGGGGTATGTGGGGTAAGATTAGCTTGGAAATAACTGACAGGTACTCCAAGTATGTACTCCCCTTAGTAACTTTCCTTATCAAAGAGGCACCTCAGGAGTCTCTAAGCCAAGTTCCTAACTATGAGAATGGACCTTGAGGAAGGGCCCTGGGTGTCTCCGAATCCTCTGAAATAATATGCAGCATTATGCCCCATTTGCAGTGTTCTGGGAAGAAGATCCTTGTTTGTCATCAGATCTCTAAGACTGTATCGGCCTCTGCTGATTTGGTGTCACTGCTTGATGCCATCATTAGCCATGGTGACCTCTCATCTTCATGGCTGCCTTTTGGGAGGAGGGCCTAGAAGTAAATCTCCTCTGTTCAGGCAGCGTGTACGTCTGTTTATTTACCCAGTGTTCCTGGAGCCCAGCACAGTGCCTAGCACACAGCAGCTATGCTGTAAATATCTACTGAACCAGCCAGCCAATCCACAAATGAATAAATACACAGATGGTCACTATATTCATTTTCTATTGCTCTGTAAGCAAATTATCACAGGTTTAGTGGCTGGAGTGGGTTGAATGGAGGCCTGCAAAATGATATGTCCACATACCATACATGTGTCATACAATTATGTAGTTTCTTTCACTTAGTGTTTTCAGGGTTCATCCACAGGTGTAGCCTGTGTCAGAACCTCATTCCTTGTAACACCGAGTAATATTCCTTTGTATGGATACACAGTGTGTTTATCCATTTATCTGTTGATGGGCATTTGTGTTGTTTTCATCCTTTGACTAATACAAATAGAGCTGCTCTGAACATTTGTGTGCAAGTTTTCACTTGAACACCTATTTTCAGTTCTCTTGGGAATATGTCTAGGAGTAGAATTGCTGGGTCATATGGTACTTCTATGTTTAACTTATCAAGGATCCCTCTTACTAATTTTTGATGTAGGATATCTGAAGATTAGAAAAAATGGAGACTATTCTTTTGACAGATATTTTTTTAAGATGGGAGTTTTCACACTCCTCAGGACCTCAGGATAAAAATAGCTGGAAAAATACTAATTTGATTTTGACTTGGAAGGAATAGACCCAGCAGCATTCTGCCATGTATTACTTGCCCCTGGACCTCCCTATTCATGTGCCCATTTGAGGTCACTCTCATGTCATCTCTGTAGACCTTTGGACATACAAATCTCAATGAGCATCATGACCTGAAAAGTGTGGACTTTTAAAAACAGGGCCAAGCACAGCCTACAGAACATGGATTCAGGCTGTGGTCATCCCAGCTCTCAGACCCCCTGAGTGGGAAGAGTTTATTAGCATAGGGTTTGACACATGGTCACTGATGTTACTGAATCTGTTGAATTAAAAACAGTCCTGTTGGTGTTTCTCTAAAACTCCATTTTGTCAAACTCATGTTTTAATATGTGGTCAGTTACCATACATTTTAAAGTGGCGATGACTCATGTGCACATGCAGATGAAGGTATGTTCAAAAGTTGGATTTAGGTTGCCATCAGTTGTTTTCCTTGACTCTGATTCAAATTCTGAGTCTTCCTCTTCTTGCCTGAGGACTTAGACAATTTATAGACACTCCCTGTACCTCAGTTTCCCTTGCTACAAAATAACAATACAAATCATTGCTTCCTAAGATTGCTATGAGGATGGATTGTAGCAAGATACGTAAAGCACAAAGAATTGTGCTTGGCCTATGATAAGTGCTCAACAAATCATGTCTATTTTTAAAAAATAATAATGCTTAAAAAAAAAGAAAACAAAAGTTAAAGGTGATAACGTTCCATGAAAAGAATATCATCGGCAGCATCCACGAGTCAAAAGCAACCACGTTGCTCCAAGGTTAACGTTCTAGTTGGAAGCGTTGGGTTTCTCAAAGCAATGAAAACATTGGTATGTCTGTCTTTCATTATACTGATTTCCATCTAGCTCCTGGGTTAACTTTTGCTTAATGCCTGTGTTATGAAATCACCCGAGAATCCTTCTGCCCGGCTCTGTAGCAGAGACGTAAATCAGAGCCTGCAGTTTCACAAGTGCCTTGCTGGGCCTCCCAGAGTCTACTGGAAGGAGCCCCGGTTAGATTTCTAATGGGTCATTTCAGCCTCCGTCCCTTTAGGGGCCCGAGGCATGATTAACCTGCAATAATTGTCACTCCCTCATTAAAGGAACGCTGTAGCAAGGGGAAAAACCCTGCAACTGATCAAGACGTTCCATGCTGTTTTTTTCTTGCACGTCAGCTGTGTGGGTGCCTCTTGTTCCTCTGTCCTTCAGGTTAGTAAAATCAAGACCAGTTGCTGAAGCTGTGAGCGCTCAATAAAAGTTAATGTACCACAGGAAATTGGAAGGGGAGCAAAATCACTTAGGTGTTCATGGCCACCCAGCTACCTGTACATCCCCTGTGAGCTGGTCAGCTCCTGACAGTGGTTTTGTGACCCTGGCTTGCCAATTCGCGTTTTTTCCCAAGGTAAGGACAGAGCATGCAGATCAAGGACATTGGTAGCAAACCAAGAAGGCACTGTTCCCAGCCATGGCCTAACGCACCTCAAGGTAGGACCGTAGCCAAATCACTGACACTCCAAGTTTTCTTTAACTAGTAGGGTCAGCAGGTGACCATGCAAAGAGACTAAGTGTACATACACCCTTAGGGTTTGGGAACAAATTCTTTGGTCTGAAATTTCAAATCCGTCCCCTAGCCACAGGTTGCACAAATGTCACAGACAAAAGGTTTCAAATTTGTGTTTTGTCGTCAAGGTTCCTGTGGCAGGCTGGCTCTAGTCCTTGATTCTGAGCTCAGCGAGGAAGGAGAAGTCTTGAGCAAATGTTCACAATTGAAGAAGGGCTCGTTCCATCGTGTACTTGGCTCCCTAACAGTGGTTAATGATGAGAAAGAGTGGATCAATGACAAGAAAACTGGAGAGGGTGAAACGCAGAAAATGGCAAGGAATTTTGCTTGCATACTGGTTAGTGAAGAAAGCAAGAACTTTAGGCACAAAGAAAAAGTGAGAGGACATCTTCGCTTGCTTACAAGAGAAAGGAACACTCATACTTATTGACATATTCTTTGTTCTAGAAATGAATCTGAGATTCAGGAGAGTTCTTGACGTATTATATATTGTCACATTCAGTGACTTCATAATCTGTAGCTTGTGTTGTTTACAATTTATGGGTAGGAAGACTGAGACTCAGAGAAGTCAGATGAGTTACTCCCAATCCTAGAGCTGGTAGACTGTGAGCTGCGAATTGTAGAACCCAGTTTCTCCAATTGCTAATTGAGGGTCCTTTCTAACCTTCAACTGCCACTGTAAAATGAATTCTGGACCGCTACGTGTCCACTCAGAGGGCTCTCATCAAAAAGCCTGACCGTGTCAAGAGCTGTGCGGGTGTGGAAGGACTGGAACGTTCAACCTCTGCTGATGGGCACGGGAAATGGCATCACCACTTTGGAAAACAGTTTGCCAATTGTCTTTAAAAGGTTAAAGCTACAGGAATCGTGTGACTAAGTGACTGCACTCCTAGGAATCTACCTGACAGAAATGAAAACATATGTTCACACAAAGGCTTGTCCATAAATGCTCAGAGCAGCATTATTCACGATAGCCAAACCCATTTGGAACAATCCAAACGGACAAACAAATGTGGGAGAGCCGTGCAGCAGACTACTGGTTGGCAATAAAAAGGAACTAACTGCTGAGACTTTTAATACCACGGACAAACCTCAAAGCCATTATACTAAGCGAAAGAAGCCAGCCACAAAGACCACATAGTGTACAATAATATGTATATGAAATTTCTAGAGAAGATCACACTGCAGAGACAGAAAGCAGGGCTGGAACAAGTGGGCTGATTGACTGAAAGTGGGCATGAGGGAACATTTCGGGGTGATGCCAGTGTGCTCAGACTAGAGCGTGGTGATGGTTACACAACTGTGTAAGTTTACTAAGAATCATCAAACTAGATGCTTACAATGGGTCACTTATATGGTGTGGAGATTATACCTCAATAAAGTCATTAAGAAAATGAATTCCAGGACCATTAAATCAGTTGGCTGAGCCACTAGCTATAGGGACGGAGGAACGTTTTTCACTCAATGTATTTAATAAGCCAAACTCTGCTACCATCCGTCCACCAGCTGAGCAGGAATCACTCTGAGGTTCAGGAGGAATGGATGAGGGCTGAGGAGGGGTGCTGATGTGAACGTTCGTGGGCGCTGACACACTGCACCCCTCCAAAATTCACGTGACCTACACTCTTAAGTATTGATCGTTGGGGATCTCCCAGGGAGGGGAGGAAAGCTGAAGCCACTCGGACGTGTACGTGACCGCGGTCTCTCCTTCCTCTTTAATGTGTCCTTACACCCCTGGAAATGGGCACTTCTTTTAACTCTTTTTCTCTAGTAAAACACACCTAAGTGCACTTATGCTCTCATACAAGTAATCGGTGAAAAGTCAGAAAAAACCAAAACAGGTTTTTAAAGAAAGAAAATGCAAATTACCTGGAATTCTATCACTCAGAGATAACCACTTTATCTATTTTTATCTATTTACGTTACTTTAGATTACATTAGCTTGACTTCTAATTACCTACATGCTACTATATACCATTAAGATTATATGTAGATCAGTCAACCGTGCACCTATCAGAGTCCCATGGACTCTTGGTGAGATGGCACAAGCCTCCCTTAAGACCGAGCGCTAGCTACCCTGGCACCCTACTCGGGAGGAAAGTCCTCAGTGGTTAGAAGGATCTCAAGGGAATACCAAGGGTGGGTTCTGACAATCTTCAGTCACTCCCAGATGTACTCACAGCCTAACATCCAAGCTGTAGTGTCTCCTGCTCACGCTGGTTTTTCACCAATTACGTCCTTATTTCACAATTGCCTGGACTATAGTCATCAACACAGGTTTATACCCTAGAAGCATGCACACCCCTCCCTTCCACTTCATCCACATTTTAGATTAACTGTAATTAAATAGCATTTTAAAAACATTACTTATTTACGTTTTGATATATGTGGTTTGAATAGATTTCACTAACTTTAAAATACAAATTTCTCAAAATTGTAGAGAATTGTGTCTCATACAAAGCCCATATTCTATATATTTATACAAGAATTTGCCTCTTAAAACATTTGGGGGCTATAAATATTTCTATATATGAAAATATATAGCTCCCCATAGAAAGTTATATATACAGAGGGTGTCCCCAAAATGTATATTTATTTTAAGAAAGGAAAAAATGTATTAAAATGGTAATACACAATATATTCCTATAACAAAAAAACGAATCCAAGTCACATTTGACTTCTGCAGTTACAAGAGGTGCTCAAAGTGGTGACCATCAGTATTTATTACATAGATAACATCTTTTAAAATGTGTATTCAAATTTTTGGCACCCCAGCATATAAATTCAGAATTACAAGCCTTTGAAATTTTAGAGTCACAGGGGCCCATGAGAGGACATTTCCTCTGACCCTCCCACTCTACAGATGGTCCAGGCTCGAATGCCCTGCCATCATGGTGACGGCCAGAACAGATACTGTATCCCCTGATTCATGATTCAATGTTCATTTTAAGGTGTCAGGTTGTCTCCATACACTTTTTTTAAGTCTGATCTTTTACATGTGTACTTCTCCTTCCTCTTCTCTCCTCATCTCTCTCCTCACCCTCACCAATCTAACCAGTGTTTGTAAATCGGGCCTGCCCAATTTGCCTGAATAAGACCTCAAAAGTCTCAAGTGTCCCACCAGCCAGGGTCCCGTAGACTCCTGGTTATGATTAGTTATTCAGGGAAATACATTTCTAACTAAAACGATTGAAAACATTACCTCCAAGTGCACTTGGAAGCAACTCAGTAAATACTGGTTGAACATCGAATGAATGAACAAATCCATCTCAACATTGAATGTGCTAATTTCCAACATTTCTAGGACTTTTTATTTATTTTTTAATGAGGCAGCCAGGAATAATAACCCCAACTGCTGTCATGAGACAGGAAGAAAGGGAAACTCTTTCCTTGTGCCTTTGTCCTTGTTCTTGCAACCTGTATGCATGGCTGAACTTCCTGAATAGCCATGTCAGGGTGGCAGGAGGAGGGCGCAGATGAACTTGAGCCCGGATGCCTGTGATAAAGCCTCTTCATGATGCTTGCGAAGTGCCAGGGGGACAACTGAACAGCACAGGCTTTGATTAAGTTCATGGCTGTGTCCACTGCGGCTTCTGGTGCTTCTGTACCTGGGTGGGCTGAGGTGAGTCACAGACAACAGGCAGTCTTGAAGGAGCCAGTTTACCCTTGGATGACTCTGGAGGTGTGGTGACATTCCCACTTAACTCCAAATTGAGGCTTACCAAGAAACTAATTAGGAGGCAGGCTCTAGAGAAATGGCCATTACCAGGTCACTCCTTTCTTCCATTCATGAACTGGAGAGAGCCTGGCTATAGCCTGGCAGCCCTTTCCCAGAATGCCCCTCTTCAAAGCCACCTGATGAGAAGGAAGCCATCTGTGACCTATGGAGCAAATTTCCACCCACCCTTCTAACCAGCCTGTGAAGTGTGTTAAGCTGCCCTGTTGCATATCCTATCCAATGAGGAATCAGAAAGGAAGAAAAGCTGAACTCTTCTGTTCATAACTGCAGGTGATTTCAGAGGCAACCCAGGAAGATGTTCACAGTCCAACCTCTGGAGCCAGGCTTCCCGGTTCAAATCCTGGTTCCACTGGTACTAACTGTAAGAAGTTGGCAAAATTACTTCAATGTCTCTAAGTCTCAGTTTTCTCATAAGTAAGATGGGGACAATGAACGGATGTGGAGAAAATGCCTGTTGCAAAGGAAACACTCAGCGCTTTTATTATTAAAGAGATGGCTAATATCATAATTATGAATTTAGCCACTTGTTTTAAAGAAGGAAGTTAAAGGAGAAGCCAGGTTTAACGGAGAGGCAGGAAGTTAGCATGGAACATAAAGAGGCTATGGTGTTGCAGAAGCCTGGTGTCTATGGCCGCGAATAACGTCTCAGAGACTTGATCTCCTTGATGTTTGTTTGTTTGTTTGCTTGTTTAAGTGAGTATTAACCGTGGAGCCCATGGTAGGAATTCAGTAAGCTCCCATCTTCTTTCTCTCATCCTTCTTCTCACATCTCAGACGTGCTCAGAGCCATTGCTGGAGGCTATCGGCATCCACTGTCCCCAGTTACTCTCTGAGCTCCAGTTTCTTTGTCCTCCAAAGGCGCCATCTTGGCTGTTACTGTAGCATCGGTATTTGCCTCACGTGCAAATCCCCATCTAACCGTTGGTCCCTTCCTGTTTCTTGACCTGAGTCATGGTGACATGGGAGTATTCAGTTGGTTAAAAAAACTTGAGATGTACGCTTATTATATGTGTACTTTTCTGTATGCCTATTTTGCTTCCATAAAGAAAGGTGCAAAAATCTATTGCAGGTAGAGGATTTGCGTACCATTCGTTACCGCCCTCTGGCTCCTAATTGGAATCAAGAAGGCACTCGCTCCTATTATCAGAGTTCTGGTCATCACCCTTCAAATTTACTGTCGCCTTACACAGATTTTATTATTTTTAACAGTGACACAAATATTTACCATCTAGCAGAAGTGGTTGGAACGCAAGTTGTTGAGCCAATTACACACTTAGCCTGTGGGAGAAAACCATTCACTTAGAATGTTCAGAGGTCTCCATCCCTCTGCCAGGCCCTGTGTTTCGGCCCTGGGAATACACCTGGAGGGCCTACCACATATAAGGTTCCCGTCTCTCTAGAGACTCTGTTCTTGTGCCCCTAGCCAAGGTGCAACACACTATGAAAGAGACTTCACAAGAGCAAGAGCATACGAAAGGGTCCCTACCTGTCAGGAAAGGGGACCCTGGGAGGAGGCACCTGAACAAGGACTGAGGCCTGAACAGACACCATTTCAGGGCACAAGGGGGCTGGCTGTGCAGGTAAAGCGGACCGGAAGGAACCGCGTTTGCTAAGGCTTTGGAGTCCTCCTCCCCTGAATTGCAGTCCTGGCTCTGTGACCTACCAACTGGGTCACTTTCCAGAGATCACTACCGATCTCTGAGCCTGAGCTAATGCCTGCTCAGGACCTGCTAACGTGTCGGGCACACAGGGAGAAGTCAATGCCTTTAATGGCAAAGGCGGGCTGGGCACTCTCCTCTCAGGGTTTAGATTGCAAATGAGTAAAAGACACTGGCACTGGGTCATGGAGAAAAAGGGAAATGCCTTCAGCTGTGTCTGTGCACAGAATAATTTTTCTTTCTTTCCTTTTTATTTTAAATTTATTTGGCTAAACCTAGTTACTCAGTGAGGTAAGCATGGGATGACAGAGCATGTACCTGACCATTCCAAGCATAACCTTCTGCACAGGCCTTTCACACAAGAGTACATCTGGTCAAAATGCGAGACTACAAGTGATTTCCATTGGACCTCCCTGCAGGAGGCAGTGAAAGATACCTCAGTTAAGTCAAGAGCGCCCCTTCAAGCTTAAACCATAAAAAATTACGCCTTTGAGTCATCTATCTCTACCATAGTAGCTTCCCAGTCCACAAATGCCTTTGAGGGTTTGGCCTCTTGAGGGAATCTCCCCATACTCCATGCTTTTGAGAATGTTCCTAATTTCCAATAAGATGGTTTGAACACACTGTCTTTTCCTGCCCAGAAGAGTCAGTGGCTTCTGAAGAGGGTATATAGGGGCCGGCCCTTCACTTCTCTAGTTTGAATTCAGGGACAGTGGAAAATTGCATGAAATCAAGCACCTCTCAGAAGACCTTCAGGAAGAAGCACCACCTCTAATTTTATTGCTCCAAGTTCACAGCTTCTTTAGGTCTCTCTCCCCATCTTGGTAAATCAAGTAATAGATTTCTGTTTAAGACCTCAGTGTGCTGGCCTCGGTGACAGCAGTCTTGCTTTGTAAGCTGTTCTCTTCATTTATTATTCTCTTAGTTATAGGAGAGTTTTTCTAGTGTCTATTCCAAATTAGTATTTCTCTAAGTTTCAAGTGTCTGCTCTGCCTGGCTGAGATTTAAAAAAAAAAAAAAAAAAAAAAAAAAAATCTACTTGGCAAGCTTTACATGAAGGGGAGAGGGTGCTTTAGTTACTAGTTAATGTTTGCTGGGTGTTTTTTCTGCCTCTTGCCTGACGAGATGGAATTCGCTTTGCCCATCTTCCTGACTCTTCATATTCCTTATCTCAGGGTGCATATCCTCCTTGAGCATCCGAACCCATTTCTCCAAGCACCTTCTATTGAAGCTTAGGAAGATGGAGGCACATCCATAAGCAAGACTTGGTTTTTCTGTAAGCCGCATGGCAATTTCCTGCTCGATTACAGCTCTGTGTACCCTTTCAACTTGCTCGTCAGCGCAGGCTCTGCATGGCCTGGATAATCCTACAGCTGGTGACAGGTTACAGGTTTCTAGGGCATCGTATCCGTTGTTTAAAAAAAGGATCCTCCTGCCCTCTTATTGCTTCGTTGAAACTTGTTCCAGTTCTTTCCTGCTCCTCCTTAGCCTCTCTGTACTTTGCAATAATCACCCTTTCTTATCTAGTCCTACAGATTGGTTTTGTTTTGAGTTATGCCCACTTGGGCCCTCCCGCTCTTATTTTTATAAACAGACTTGGTGATAATATATACACTAAAGATGGATGGCAGCCAACATACTTTTTTTTTATGCTGAGGAAGTATTCATATTTCAACTAGTTTACATGACTTCCTTGCGCATACTACCTTCTAATCCTTTTATAAATTTTGGTTTACCTTGTGACAGTGGACAACACTTAAGGTTCTATTTCTTTTCTTCTTTCTTCTTCCACCAGCCTCCTTTAAAAGCAGTTCTAAAACTTCATATTTTAAGGTTATACCTACTGCAACGCAGTCTAAGTAGAGGCTATTTATGGTCATGCTTTTTCTCCTGCATTTGAGATTTTGTCTAGATTTCACTCCCCTTTTCTTTGGTAAAAAAAGGATGAATTTCTCATTATTCTCATATGATGGAAACTCACCAATTCTCTGTTGTAATCAACAAATGTTGAATGTTTGACTTAAAAAAAAAAAGAAAGAAAGAAGGAGTTTCAAGGGTAAGATCTACTGCCTTGTGAATGTCAAAAGAAGTTTTCTCCCTCACCCCTTTCTTCTTTCTCTCTCACTCTCTTTAATTTGTTAATGCTTTTGACTTATTTTGCTTTGGATAATTTTCAAAGTACGGCTTCCCCCTAGAGATCTCTAAAAGACAGAAGTTCTGGCTATTAAAGATTTGCCTTTCTCAGAACAGCCCAGTTAGGGTACCCTCAGGTTATTTATAACTGGATTTTATCTCAGAAAATTAACTAAAAGAAGATTAACCAAAAATCTAAAGGAAAATGCCTTAAACATCTCATCTATTATGCTGTGCTCAAACACGTATTTTCATCTTAACAGCCTGGCAAACCCAGTGGAATGCTCTTTCTAGTTTGGGGCATAAAATAAGATAACACTATGAATTCCTACAGGAAATCTTGTAACTCTACTTAAAATTAAGGCATAAAGTATGAAAATGTGAGCTTCCTCTGTATAGTCTTATTACTTTGCTGTTAACTTAAGTGGTTCCTATTTGTGCTGGTTGGAGGAGCCCCAGGACATTTAAATCTCTCTTCCAGAAACAAATCCTTTTCCTTAAAAGCCCTCCCAGGTCATGACTGAGTCAGGAGCTCAGATCAGTAATCAAGAAGGTCTTAACTTTTAGACATTTTCTTCATCTTCCGATTTACCCACGTAGGGGAGGAAGCCAGGAAAGTTAGTCCCCCTTTATCCATCTAGGACTTTATTCATTAT
>PVJL010001980.1:30612-218028 GCA_004026885.1 Lyroderma lyra
AAGTCCTTCCTCACAATAAGATGGCCACCTGCCTCCTGACATCTGCCCCTCCCTCCTGTCCCCTGTGTTATATTTCTTATTACATCATGTAGATACAGACATAGACATATGTGAGATTTGTGTCTATTTCCTTGCTCTGTAGAATATAAGTTCCTAAGTGTTGGAATTTTTTTGTCTGCTTTTTTTAACAGGGACTAGAAGAGTGCTCAGCACATGATAGACAATTAATAAATATTTATTGAATGAATATATCTAGAGATACCCCTGGATATGTGAGAACTGTCCAGAAAGTACCCAGCCAAGTATAATGTCCAACTCGCTCTACCACAGCGGCATACGTAGTTTGACATGTTTGATACACAATCTATAGGTAAGCAAAACCAGTCCACCATGTTAAGCGATTCACATGAGATCCCACATCCCTCACACAGTCAACTGGATGAGAGGGGGAGGGATTCAAAACCATTTCCACTCAATTCCAGATTTCCTTTGTCTGCCTCTTGGGTGTCAGATGAAATGGACTTGTTTTTATAGGCCCCTGAGTGTCCTTTGTCCTTTGTCCCTGACACCAGAGAGGAAGCGCTCTAGAAACAAGGGCCTCTGTAGACTTCTGAACTCACCTGGCATGTGCTCACCAAGTATCCACGGGAGTTTTGAATGTCACTGCTGGCCTCTGGAGCACTGTCCTCATTTGGGAAGTGGTGTCACGTGATGTTCAAGAGTGCAGACGGTGATGGAAGGGAACCCTGCACCGGAGTTCATGAGCTGCATGTCCTTATGTGACTTAGCTTGTTGGAATAACCGTTAGTGAGCGGGGTCTAGCATGGCACTGAAAAGCGTAGGTTTGATTCCTGGTTCTGTCATTGAGTAACGGCAACTTTGGGGCAAATTCACCTCACTAAGCTTCAAATTTACTCCTCCGTTAAATGGGGATGATAATGATTATAACAACGCTAGAAGGTTTTCTAAAGGATCAAATGAAATAATACAGATAAAGGGCTTGGTTCATTCTCTGAAGCAGTTAACAAATGTTAGCTTTTATTATGATTATTATTAATGCCTATTTCATAGGGTCACCATGAGGACATGAGATAATGAGTGTAAAGAATGTAGCACATTTCTATACCCCACTTCTCTCCAACACCCGTACCCTGGCTTCTATGCAACCATACCACTGAAATTGCTTTCTTGAAATTTGTGGGCAACAAGTTCTAACTTCTGTAATCCTAAGTATTTGTTCAGGCAGGAAAACCCAGGGAGGAAAATTGAGGAAGTGAAATGCAAGAATCATAGTCTTCAAGGTCATAGACTTCAGTTTCCTTACCTGGAAAAGGGGCCAGTAGCACTTTCTTGACAGGTGGCTGAGATAAGGAGGGATAAGTGAAGCTTGCCTCTCAGTTTGAGACAGCAAGTGCTGGATAAATAGTAGCTCCTCTCATGATGACAACCACAACGGGGATGATGCTGTTCTCACAAGTGTTCTATTTCAAATTTCCAATTACTGTATTGGTGCCTTAAGGACAGGATTGTGACTAATAATTTTTCAGGCTCTGCCCATCATCACCAAGCATCTCAAACCATCCTAGACATGGAGTCGACTGTCAAAACCAAAACGATGATTTATCTTATGACCACTAACCCCAGTTTCTGCCCAAGAGGCAACATTGTCATGCCTAGAAGAAATTTCTAACAGTGTGGAATCTCTTAGTTTAATCCTCTTATTTTTCTAAACATTTGGAAATCTTGTGCAGTGGTTTCAATGGACCAAGAATTTGTAGAAAAATGTAGATATGTTAAAAGATTTAAAGCAGAGAGATGACTAAAAAGTTCATGGTGCCATGTTGCCATATGCAAGTCGCCATGTATTTTTGTGAGTAAGAAAACGGAGGTGTACTTTGTGGCTTATTTCATAATTTTGCAGAAATGTTGGATCAAATTGGGCATCAGAAAAGACGCCCGTACCAGAGATGTCTTTGCTGTATTCGCAGTTTTCTGTCTTATTAACACGAAAACACTTTACATGGCTGGAAACATCTAAAGGCTATTTTTTATTTTATTTTCCATTACTTCACTCTAATGCTTTAAGCTGCACCTGTGGAAATTAGACTGTCACCTGCTTTTAGCATCCTGTTTTCTTTCGTGTTTGTAATGAAGCCCTCTGGGAATTGTGCGATTACAAAAATGAGTTACAAATCCTCATTCAGTACACAAAAGTCTGTAGCTGCTTCCCTTCTCTGTTTAAATAGCCTACAAAACAAGAAATAATTAGTCAAGCACTATCGGTAATTAAGCACATAAGATGAACATTAAACAAACTGCAATCTTGCATCATTTTGAAGGTGGATAGGCAGGTTTTCGTGTTTGGAATCCAGCCAAAATGTCCATCTTCATTCCCTCTACTCCTTATTTATTACTGGCCAGGGAATTCGCTTGCCTAACTTGCTGATGTACTCTTGCCGACGGTCCATCTGAGAGTTCACGTAAGTGTGAGCTGCTATTTTTTGACAACACTACCATTGGGAGCGGACGATTTCAAAGAACTTGATATTTAGCGAGTGGAAAGACAGTGTGTTTCCCCAGCATGTGCGTGTGTTTCTAAGCTGCGATCAGTTCGTGATTCAGAGAACTGCCCTCTGTCTTCTTGTACGTGATATGTGCTCGAAAGTATCTATCAAACCCTGTTTCTGTTTTTCAGAATGCTCTTTCTTATTTGCTGTCTCTTCTTCAGGTCCCTTGCGCTACTTGTAAAATTTTGTTTACATAGCCACCACCGCACAGGCAAAATCCGAAAAAAAAAAAAAAATTGCAGTCTATTTCTGCCAGATTTTTCCTTAATGACTAGAACTTAGAGAATACTGATTTCATAGATTTTGACTAAAATATATGTTCAAGGAAAATCAGAGGATCAAAGTTCCCAACCCATTTAGACTGGAAAATTAAATATTCATTCCACATACACTTTGGAGTGCCTGCGATTTGGTAGGTACCTTTCTAGGTACGAGAAGGAATTGCCCACATCCCCGAGGCAATCACTGTTGAGCTTTAAAATCAAGTCTCATGATGACTTGATGTAGAGTATTTTTGTCATACTGCATTGTATTCTTCCTAATTCCACGGTATGAAATCTGGAGAGAGGATATTTGTAAGTGATATACTGGGTCTCCATTAATCACTCAAGAAGTAATAGAAGGATCAGTGATTCTCCTCCTGTTTTATCTACCCCAAAATGCTTCTACTGCTGAGATGGTTTCTATAGTGGCTCTATGGATATAGGTATTTTCTTCTGAAATTAGAAAGAACTGGTGGTAGATAGCATTCTCCATTTTATCTGTGATTTCTTTTCTTACTATTAAACGTAAGTGTCATAAAGGCCAACATTATCTAATGTGCACAGTATGTTACAGTTCTCAGAGCCTTTGACAAGCCTATCTAGGACAGGACACTATTGGTACCCCATTGTACAGTTCCTGGCTAACAGACCCAGAGAGGTTAAGTGACTTGCCCAAGATGACACACCGATCTGGCAGAGCCAGAATCATCTACGTTCTGTCATTTTCATCACACGTGCCTCCCAGTAAATTATCCCAGGGCCCATGGATGTGGAGAAGGGTTGCATTGACACCATATAGTTTAAATATCAAGTGTTTACAAGGCCATAATGTTTTCTTAAATATTTAGGCATCCATACACTTAGCAAAGATTTACTGAGTGCCTGCTTGGTATGGTGGCACAGACATGAACGGGGCGTGACAGCGTGGGATGGAGAGATAGAAGCAGCAGAACTGCGGGGCACGTGCTGCTGTGGCTGCCCTCAGTAGAAGGAATGAGAACTAAATGGAAGACTTTGAGGACAGGCATCACCATTCACTTTGGAATCCTAGAGGCGCAGACGCTGGTATGTTTTCAGGAAAAGCCATTTAATGGTTGGATGACACTTCATCATACCTGGACCACAAAAGGACTTAGAAAATAGTGATGAAGTGTTGTTGCTACTGAAATTATTTTAGCCTCACCTCTACCTAGGCTTTGTGAACTTGGGTGAGCTACTTACCCCATCTGAACTCTTTTTCTCATCAGTATAGTAGAGATAAAGCATACTAAATGCAATCCAGGGGTATGCTGGATTGGATCCTGAAGCACCAAAATGGTGAACTTCAAATATGGTCTATTGCAGGGGTTTACTGGTGGTGGAGTGGCTAAGGCTTAGGCGCTCTCAACACCGCGGCCTGGGTTCGATTCCCAGCCAGGGAACTACCAAAAAAAAAAAAAAAAAATACGGACTATTGCTCACTTAATAGTAATGTACCAATGTTAATTCCTTAGTTGTTTTTCTCTTTTTAAAAAATATTTTTTTTTATTTTTCAATCACAGTTGACATAAAATATTATATTAGTTTCAGGTATACCTCATAGTGATTAGACCTTTATACAACTTACGAAGTGATCACCCTGATACGTCTAGTGCCCATCTGACACCATACATAGTTATTACAGTATGACTGGCTATATTCCCTGTGTGGTACTTCACATCTCTGTGACTGTTTTTGTAACTGACAATTTGTACATTTTAATTTGTTCCCCTTTTGCATCCACCCCCTTACCCTCAAATGTATCATGGTCTTTTGAGATGAAAACATTAGGCAAAACCAGATGAAGGGTATACAGGAACTCTGTGTACTGTCTTTGCAAACTTTTCTGTAAAACCATTCTAAAATAAAAAGATTATTTAAAGAAAAACACACCTCATGATAATTGTATTAGTCAGCTCATGCTGCCATAAAAAAAAAATATCACAGACTGGGTAGCTTCAATAATAGGAATTTATTTTCTCCCAGTTCCAGAGGCAGGGAAGTCCCCAGCTCTGCTGCTGGCTGCTTCGGTCCCTGGTGACAGCCCTCTGGTAGGCTTGGGGATGGCTACCTTCTCACCATGCCCTCACATGGCAAAGGAAGAGGATGCTGGTGTCTCTTCTCTTCTTATGAGGACACCAATTCTATCCAATTAGGGCCCCACCCTTAGGACCTCAGTTATCCTTGATAAAGATTGGTATAATCCTTTGGGAAGACTGGTTAACAATACTCCATAAAACTAAACATAACCATATTTGATCACTTAGCAGTTTCATTCCTATATAGGCCTGGTCAAAATGTGTATATAAGCAAAATACAAGCACAAGAATATGAATAACACCTTTAGTCATGAGATATCAAAACTATAAGCTACCCAAATATCTGTTAGGGGTCAGATGGATACATACATTGTGCTATTTTCACACAATGGGGCACTACACACCAATGAGAATGAATGACCCCCAACTAAACCGCACAATACGGATTGATCTCACAAACATGACATTGAAAGGAAGGCAGACAATACAGAAGAGTGCTTTCTATATGGGTATGTTTATAACAGTCAATACACTCAATAAAAAGCAGACTATCTGTATATTAGCAGTCATAGGTAGAGACTGGACAGGGACATGTGATGGGTTCTCAGATGTTGCAAATGTTCTGTTTCTTGATCACAAATTGTGTTCAATTTGTGAAAATCCATTCAGCAGCACGCGTGTGTTCTGTGCTTTTGCTTTTTGAGTGACTGTTTTATTCCAATAAGAAGTTCACAAACACACACAAAATTTTACCTCATGGCTGTTGAGAGCATTAAATAAGGCAATGAATGGAAAGCATACGCAGTACATTGCATTTCTCTTTCTGCTCTTCTGGTCTCAGTTCATACCCTCCAAGACCCTGCTATGCCATCTGGCTATCAATATTCCTGCCACAACACAGCGTTTTGTTCTTGAGCACATTGGCACCCATGTGGCAAATGTCATGACCACTGCTGAAATCCCTCAGGACCTCCTTCAGCTTGTGGTATACACTAAATGGTCAGCTAACGCTTCAAGGAGCCCCCTCATGGCGGCGGATAGGTAGAGATTACTAATCACTCTCCAGCATTTTTTACAGTCCTTGTCATTTGCAGATGGGAAAGGAGCTTCGGAAAAAAATACTAAACAAATCTCTTGCCTTCCTCCATCTGTATTTTCTTTACTAAATTATCCAGTCTTATAAATATTTGAATAACATTTGGTCAGGATAAAAATCTTTCCTGTCAGTTCAGTACAAGAACACTTTTTGGCTCCTGAGACCATAACAGTCAGATAAATTAATATTGATTTGTTAGAAAATAGTTTTCACTCTGTCTAAACATCTTATTCTGGGCTCTTGAACTAAAATTATGAATTTAAAAGCAGCAAAATAGTTCTTCACAGTTTTCCCAGTGAAACTAATTATGGGCAGACTGTGAAAAATGTATCGGATGCAATCTCCAACATAGAGTTCTGCTAACCAAAATTCACAAAAACCAGAGGCTCTGTGTCTGATTTATTTGAGCAAGTTGCAATTTGGTAGACTGGAGAATTTATGTAAATAGTTTTTGCAATTTCCATTGGGATAACTCAATACATTAATATCTCATATATGAAAGAAGATGAAGGGGGAACTTTTTTTTTTAACTGATAATTTGTTTTACCTAATAGAAGAATCCCATTTTTTCCCTTCTTACTTAGGTCCATGTATTAAAGAACAGCTCAGTCATCTGCTACATAGATATGCAGTGTGCACGGTTTGACTATTTAGACTTGTCTGTTAATTACATCTATGTATAGTAGTGGGGATAGAAAATTAAAATAGTAAAAGTAAGAAAATAAAACATCACCCATATTCCCCTGCCTGTTTTAAACATTTATGTTTTTTCTTTTTAAAAAAATGTGTTTATATTTTGCCTCAGAAAACTCTCAATACACATAATGCATTCAGTATCCTATTTATTTACTCAATGTTACATGAGAAATAAATTCTAACGTGATTTTTGAATGGTGATGTGGCAAAAGAACATTCCCTCCTCTTTTGGACATTTGAGTTGTTTTCAATTTTAAATAATACAGCATTGAACATCTCTGCAAAATTCCTTATTTGACTTGCAGCCACTTTTAAAGATAGATGGCTAGAAACACATCTCCCATCTAAACAGTTTTGAGACCCTTGGCACATAGTGTCCAATTGCTTTACAGAAAGTATAATAGATATTAAAAACATACATATAAAGGAATAACTATATGTAAATGAAAAGAAAAAGATACATAGAGAAAATATATGTAAAAAACAAACAAACAAAACCTGCAGAGGCAGCTGTAATTAAACACAAAAATACTCTGAAATTCTGGTTCTCACCTGCATCAGCTGTATAGTAAAGTTTATTCAAAGTCTTTCCCTTTTTTTGGAAAGCATTATAGGAAGGTAATGGACAGCTATACGGTCAAAGCTGCTTTTTCCTTCAACTAGTTCACCAATGCATCCATGTAATATAAAAGTGACGAAGCTGTGGTCCATATACACAAAGGAATATTACTGAGTCATAAGAGAAGGCAAAATAAGGCCATTTATGACAACATGGATGGACCTCGAGACCATTATGTGAAGCAAAATAAGCCAGCCAGAAAATACAAGAACCATATGACATCACTCATTTGTGGAACACAAAGCTGAAAGCAACAAAGAAACAAAAACTCATGGACACAATCAATAGTTTAGTGGTTAGTGGTTATCTGAGGGTATGCAGAGAGGGGAGTGGGAGAGAAGGGACAGGGTCTCAAATATATGGTGATGGAGAGAGAACTGACTCTGGGTGATGAACACATAACGCAACACATAGATGATGTATTATAGAACTGTACACGTGGAACCTAGGTAATTTCTATTAACCAGTGTCACTGCAATAAACCTAACAATAAAAAGAAAAAAATAGTGAATATGAAATCCTTAAAGTTTACATATAGAGGCTGCTGGGTTGAGAAGGAGAAATTTCAGTTTTCATATTGCCACTCTCGAGTCTTTTCTGAAATTGGAAGTGACAATCTAGCCATGTGTGTATAATATATATATATACACACACACAGATATACATATAATATATATATATACATATACATATATACATATATAGAGATGTGTGTGTGTAGGTAGGTAGGTAGGTAGGTAGATAGATAGATAGATAGATAGATAGATAGATAGATAGATGGAATGGAACCTAAGTCTAGTGCTCAGTTTGGGACGTGAACTATTTTCTAGCATAGATTAAGCTGAACCAGACCGTATGTCAAAAAAGAGTCTCAATGTCAACTTAATCCATTGTCATAGCTGTAAAATGCTATTTCATTATACAAGTAATTCCCTCGTGGATTTCTCCTGACTTTCTAGGCAGCTCAACTCTATTTTAATCTGTTGTGGCTTTTCTCCCCTCTCCCCCAACTCCCCACATTTTGGGATCCTTAAACATACTTGCTTCCAAATTTACACAAATTATGAAAGTAAGGAAGGAATGACATAAAGGCAACGATGTGTAGTAAAAAACAACAACAACAAAAACTTTGACAAATAGCTCGAAACCATACAGCAACATTCCAGGACGTTTTAGTCATTTTCTTTGGGAACTGAAGCAGTGACTGAAAATTCCAAATTCCGTTGCCTGATGCGTGTGCACGTGTGAAAGGGTCAGGTACGATGACGTGTGCGTGGATTCCATAGGATAGTTGTATTCTCTTCTCCCAGGTCTTTTAAGGGTGAGAGTTTTCCAGATAGGACAAAAGAAGAGAAAATTTCCAAATCAAAATTCCCATTTGCCTTTCAGGATGTTGAATTTTCTCCACATTTGTGCAATTAAGGGTTTTGCTGAGTGAGCTTAGGACTCTGTCTCTTTAAGTGTTTAACAGTAATTGGTTCATGTCCTAGTGTTCATTGAAAATCCTAGACATTTCATGTAAAATCTTCTTAATGAGGGAATGAATTTTTCATTCACATTAGAAAGCTCACTCTGACAAACAATTTCTAAATAAAACTTTGGCGACCTGACATCCCACATTGGACTTGACAGAGAGGACAGGTGCATTAGAATATAACTGTATGGCGATCCTTCAAGCTGTCAGCCATGAATATTTTATTTCTTAATGAATCATCTTTGTGAAATGAACTTTCTTGTTGTAGTGTCAGTGCCATTTACAACAAAAAGCTGGCTCCTTTTAAAAGGTGAGCTCTGTAAAGATGCTGATGCCTGCATAAAATGCTTAACCCTACCTGAGGTGTCGGGCAATTTGGGGCCCCGCATTCCCCTTCTCCTTGTGAACATGACTTGAGAACTCGCTTCAGCCTGATTGCACGGAGAATGCTTTCCCTTGACTCACTGCTTCTCTTCTCAGAACTGGAATTCCAGGTAACCACCCAGTGGCAGCCACGTGGGCCACTGAGTCCCTGTTGTTCTGAGGCATCATGGCTAGTCTTTTAACTATTGTTTTGTGATGTAATTTCTCACATTCTCAGGCCCACAAGGTGCTATTAGCTGGTGCTAACTGAGAGCTCTGGGCAGGGAGCCTTTCTCTGCTCCCAGCTCCCCTGTGTTCTTAATCTAAAAGGTCACTTTCGTTTGTTTTTGAGGATGCAGGAAGCTTTCATTCTGACAGTGGACTTAAACATCTCCCCACCAAAGGACCCAAAACATATGTTTATGTTGCCACTAAGAGTCTGCTGCGATATTCCTGTGGCTTGGTGTAGAAACATTTTTTGCTCATCTCTAGACATCATGTAGACAACAGAATCTTTCTCTACAAAATAGCCTGGGGTTAGTTCTGTACCTTTGCCACTAACTGGACTATTGGTACAGTTGTAGGATGATTTTGATTTTTTTTTTTTTTAAATTCAGAGTCTCAGCTGTGTTCTCAAGACCTGCATCGTAATCCTGTTTAGTTAGTCTGGTTTCTCTTGTATTCCTCAGTGTGATGATTTCAAGCTTCTCCATTTCCCACAAGCCCCATAATTTGCCATCTTACCTTTGAGATCAAAGAAAACTTCACTCGTCAGTCCTTCAACACTACCCCTAACTTCCTGTTCTCAACTCCACTCAGGAACTGACCAACATTTACCCTATCCTGGCCTCCTTCCCTTTCACAATGGAAATGCCTCTTTTTGGATTAAATCTAAGGTCAATTCTGCCCCCTGTGCTGTGCACTCTACTCTCAGTCCCAGCTTCAGGAATATGACTTAATAAAGTGGTACAGAGCTGTACCGGGAGTAGGCAAATTACAGCTATATTGAAATATAGCTGCACCCATTCGTTTGTGTATTGTCTGTGTATGCTTTATGTTCCCACGGCAGAGACGTGAGCATTTGCAACAGAGCGCATGGCCCACAAAGCCCACAATATGTTCTGTCTGGCCATTTACAGAAAACACTGGCTGACCTCTGATTTATACCGCGGGTGGGAAGCCTGAGCCCTGCCCATGGGTCCCCCGCCTAAGGGTCTGCAGTGACACGCACATGGCGCCGGTGTGTCCCAGAGCAGTCGTTTTTGCCCTCGGCCGTTTGTGCTTCGCTCGTGCAGCCTCACGTCTGTTTCAGCGCACTGTAATAGCCGTGAGAACTGGCTTGTGTCCACGAGGCTCCACGCAGGAGCAAGCCCGGCCAAAGCCGAAAGCACTAAGCAGGCCCCAAGGAAATGGAATAAACTAGAAAGGTGTTTCCTTTTCATTAGGTTTAAGTGAGAATTATGTTTTTTAGCAAATTCTCAGTGTGGGCAGGTGACAGTTTTTGCAGCTACTATTTTTTTTCCTCTCTTTTAACTTGCGCAAATGCAAGGCTGTGTATCATCCCACATTTATGACAATAGCTGCCACCCGAGGTCTAAAGGTACCTTGTTCTGACCTTCAGAAAAGGGGTTTCATTTGCTGTCTCTGGAGAAAGTCTGTACTCTAAGATGAATTTTCTATTACCTTCTACTGTTTACAAGTTACCCAAATTATTTAGACTAATTTAGATATATACCATCTTGTATCTTTTTTTTTTCCAGAAAATAGAACTTGGTTTTCTTTTCTCTCTCTCTCTCCCCTCAATCACAAGAATTTTCTGAAATATGAAACCAAATAACACAAAAACATGATTATTCCCGGGGAGATACCCACTCCCCACCCCCAAACACACACACACACACACACACACACACACACACATTTTTTTTTCTAAATGAAATCAGTGCCTAACAGTTTTGAAGCAAATATCCATGCATGCACACACACATTTGGTAAGGGAGGAAACTTTGCTGTTGAAATGTGATTGCTTAAAAAAGAAAAGCTCTACAATTGAATACAAGCAAATACAAACAAAAATCAGGGAAAGCCCCCCTCACACCCTCGTACTCTTACCTGACCGCTTGGCTCCCCATCTTTCCCAACCCTCGTTTTCTTACTGAGCATCTCTCATGTCCCGTCCGGATCTCCAGAGGCTGTTCCCTGCCCGCCGTCCGGAGGGCCGGTCCACAGGTCCCCGTCCCCACTGTGCAGGCCAGCTGGCTTCCTGGAAGCCGTGCCGACGCTTTCACGCCCCTTTGCAGCCCATCTTCGTGGTTATTCCACTGGTAGTGGGAGCCACGGAAGAGAGGAGGAAGTGAGATGGCCACTGGGTTTTGGCCTGCTCACTCACCAGTATTTTCCACATTCGGTCTTTGCCCCAAACCAGCAGCCTTACCTCGGTCCCCGCTTTGCTGTCATTCACGGGTCACTTTCTTACGCACCATGTATTCTAAGTAGGAACACTTTAGTCTTGTTGGAGGTACCTGTGTAGGTCATCATGGGTTTTATGCCTTTTTGCCACTACTCAGTAAAATGCATTCGGAGCTATTATCACAGTGAGTTTATAGGAGCCCCCCGTACCCCTCACACCAATCTCCTCCTGCCTGGGGAATGAACACCTCTTAGGTTCACACTATTCCAGGCTTTACGAGGGAACACACAGTAGACCTCATTCTTCCACATTTTCCATAAACCACAGGTTGCCTCTCCCAAACCCCTCCAAATGATTGCTGGTCTGTCTCATGGTGAATAACACTTATCCCACGGGGATGAATAGTTCCAGTGGAATTTAGACATTTTTGCTCAGAAATGGCAGTATTTAAATCCTCTAATTTCTTCTCTTTTTTTATACCCCTCCATATACCCTGTTTTCCACCCCTGTTATCCCAGCTCCATCTGATATTTGAATAAATAGTATGCAATTTCAGATTTAGGATCCATTATCTGTAAATTTCAGCCTAATGCTTCCAACTCTGGCCTTTCTCCTAAGTTCATGTCTTCCTCTTCACCCCCAGCTCTGCAAGGACTCTAAAAGATTGCACTTCATTAAGTTATTTTTATAATGAGTTCCAGTTACCAGGGAACACAGAGTTAAAAAGGTGATCTCACTAAAAGTAATTAGCATAAGACCTGCTGGACCTGGAGAAGTGACTGGATTGTAATCAATAGCAATATGATTACACCCATGCAGCAATTATAAATTATTTAAAACACTACCCCTAGGTTACTGACTGGTTGCCTTTAAATTAAATTCTCTGTCAATAATTGATGCAAAGAATTAATGTGAGAACACCTTCAGTTACTGAAACTTTTTTTAAGGTGGCATAAAATATTGAACTGTTGCTCATCATTAGCAGCTGGGCTGTCTGTTTGCTGTAACATTCTTCTTTTCTAAATTGGTCAAGAAAGACTCTCAGATCTTGAAAGATGACAAATGATTCTGAAGCCACTGCTGGATAATCTTCTAAGGACACTGAAATGCCCCAGTAGAAATTTTATATATGAAGGCAAAAGAAAAAAATCAAAACAAAACAATAGCCTCTCAATACTAACCAATTTTATTTCTTGATTAATTTTCACAAATATGTAAGCAGATTTGGTTTTCTTGACTCTATCTCAGTTCTTTGTTATGGCCCATACAGGTTACTGAAGGGCTTACCTACTTGAGAAGTCACAGTCTGTGATAGTTAAGCAGTCAACAATCTTAAAAAAATAAATGAATTCCAGGCCTCCAAGAACATAAAAAGTGTACCTTTGATAAAATGCATTATTTTTCTTTCCTAATGAATACCCTTCTGTTTCTAGCTAGACATGGTCACTTGTCCACCATTGTTTCCTCATTTGACCAGGCAAGAGGTGCTGAAGGGACCAGAGCGATGCAGGAGAGGAAAGGAGCTCTCCTTGAATGAAAGGCTGGGCTCCATTCATTTGCGTATTCTACGCTGGGCCCTAGGCTTGGATACAAACCTGGTAAGATGTCATCTCTGTCCTCAGGCACTCTCAGGCAAGCTAATGTCCTTGACTTTCTCTCTTAAAGACTGATAGGGAAACCCCAAAGTTCTTGGGTAACCCGAGCACAGGCCCTCAAAGCAGACCTTAAGGTTAGAACAGCGTCAAGAATCAAGAGACTCCATCCCCATTTTGATATGTAAACAACAGTTACCCAGACAAATAAGGGTGCTCTGCAGGCTGTCAGGGTGCCTCCCACACAAAGGCACAGAGAAGTAAAATGGGATGACTAGCTCTAAGACTATAGATAGGAAAAAAATAAAAATAAAAAGACATCCCTCTTGGCCATCCAATTCTTAAAATGTGGGATGATACTCTTTTATGTCCATCAAAGACATACTGGGCATGGAGTCAGGACTTGAAAAATGTCAACCCCTTGCTTGTCCCCTCTTGTATCTAGGTTGAATATTTGAGGCCATTATAATGGGTCCCACAGTTTCAGGATAGCTCCTTTATTTTCATAGAGTCTGCACCGACTTCTCTGTTATTTTCTTTGCTTCTTAGGAAACCTCCTTGTAAGAACAAATGCCAGAAATGAGGGAAGGCGGGGTTATACCTCCCATCCACTTTCTCCTCCCATCCACTCTGCTTCTGCCCACAGGGCTGCTCTCTTACTGTTTGCTTATAGCCATTAGCCTGCGTACCCTTCTACTTGCTTCCCTGCCTGGGAGAGTCTTTTCCTTGGGACTTCAAGCTAGTCCCAAAGGGCCTTTCTAGCACTGCGCCGAACTCATTAGCATCCCTCTAGTTCCAGAAAGTGCCCTTCCTATGTGACTTTTTAACATGCCTTTCTCTGCCCCTCTAATCTTCAGCCTTCACACTTTCTGTTCACACAGATAAGAGGAAACTCACTCAGCTCAAACAGTGTCTTCTGTTTTCAGCAACCTAGAACCGAAGATTATCTAGACAGGTCTTTTGAGTTGATGCACAATATTTTCCTTGACAAATTTGTCACTGGCTGGGCAGATACCTTGTTTGTGATGTAGCTGAGTACCAAGCACTCCCAGATGCCCCAGAAGAATTTCTTTTGTTGTGGCAGTTTTCAGTGTTTACTTTAATTTCCTAGGTAGCTTTTATCTTTTAATTTTAGAAAATTACATAGCGTAGGCGCACACACACCCCTTCTAACTGTTGTGTTGTTGGGTTAAAAGGATACTTTGTATTCAAGCCTATTAAGGTTCCTTTTGGACTCCAAGGGAGCAAAGGATACCCCCTCCCTCACCAAATGCACCATTGAGCATCAAAGTTACTAGTTTTCAGTGGTACTTAAGCATGTAGATACTGAAGTCCTAGACTTTTTTGTTTTTGTTTTTGGTTCAAACTATTGTTTGTAGTCAATATTTCTACTAGTTGGAAATGCATGGATTTTGGAGAGCAACTTTTCTGCTCTACCTTGCTCATTGTTACAGCTGTAGTTGGCCTGAGTCTAATTTTTATATCAAGATGGTTGTCTTCTTTGTATTTCCATAAAACAACTAGATTAAAGTGTCTGGGGAGCAGCGTGGTTCTCACACCTGCCCAGCCTACTCGTGTGTATCTCAAGGCTGAGTGAGGCCGTGGGAAGAATAGAGAGGATAGAAGGGCACGCTAGAGCTGAACAGGGTTGAGGGAGAACACAGAAACTGTGCCTAGCAGGTGTTTACAAGTACATGACCTTGACCTTCAGACCCTAGGATGGGCGGGCTTTGGTTTTCCACATTGCACTCTTTTGAGAAAAACAGTGACTAACCAAGCGTAGGGCATAACTCACTTCTCAGAATTTTCAGTCCGAAGTTACCTGATGACTGGCCCGATGCTGATTACCGTTGTTCCGGCGGATCCACCCAGGCACCTCAGTGGCTCGGCACGCAGCAGGCAGAGATCCTACGCATCCTCGCTTACGGCCCAGGGAGGCTCGCTTCCCATCATGCCACCAGGCACCTGTTTACGAGAACTCGCCAGGGTTCTAAGTATGGGCCTTATCTCGGCAGCATGATTAGGAAAATAAACTTGATGGTTTTTGCCTTAAATGTTTCCATCATGACGGTAGTTATTAGATATGTGCTAAAAGTGCAATATCCGTTTTTTCAAACCACATTTCAAAATTGATAGCATCACTGGACTGAGAACACTTAAAAAGTTGGGTTTACCCAAGGAAGAGAAATAAAATCTGCCTGTTCATCAATGGGTTTGCCTTACTTTTCTGTGGGTTTCTTGGCTTTCTCGATGAAGTATTATTTAGAAAAAGGCCCAAGTTTCAACACATGCAACATCTTCTTTTCTGATTCCTGGTAGCCTGGAAACACAGAGCTCTTCACCGAAGTGTGTTTGCATGTTGTCTGCTCAGTTGAGGCAGAGCCTCATGGCATTGTCTGTTCTGTCACATGGTGGTGGTGACAGTGGCCTAGCTCTCACCACAAGGCTTTTATCCTGTGGTTTCTTGTGTTCTTTCAGTCCTCCATTCTGTCAACCCTGAATTTGTTGTCACACTTGCACTGTACACAGGAGAAGGTCTGTTCACCTTTAAATTTTAATAGAGGGGCCTTGGAAAAAGTTTCCACTGGAACCCTGCCCAGTTTGACAGCGCAAACCCAAACAAGAAATAACTGTTGTTACGATGAACTTCTTCCACTACTATTGTGTTCCTTGTTGATCTTTCAAAAATGCATGGGTCAGACAGATTGAGGAACATAAGACTTAAGTGTACTACAGTTCTGGTAAATTCAGAGATTCTAACAAAAATAAGTTTTCTTAAGAACCATGTCAATTGATTCACAGTACCCGGCTGCGTCAAGTTGAATGGCGTGCTCTCAGGCCGGGAAGCTAATTCCAACAGCCCAGAACAGCTTGACTGTTCTTTCACATTATCCTTGCAGTCTCAAAAAAGTAAGCTCATGCATTTGGTCCTGACCTTAACTTAACATCCCAGGTCATAGATATTTGACTTGGCATTTTCTTCAAGAAAAGGAAAGTTAGCAAATTTTGTATAAAAATTCCTTTTCACAGATGAGTAATCACCAGTGATCTTTCCGAAAGGACGCTGAACACATGGGCTCGTGTTCTTCAAGGGAAGGTTAGCTACATTGGGTTTTATAAGAGGAAGACAGGGAAATACTGGTGGAGGAAAAGAAGAGATGTGCTAAATTATGTTTTAAACATAATTAAGTATTTCTAGAATGTACTTACTCATTAAAAAGGAAGTCACAAATTGTCTTTATAGATCTACTCAGTCATCCTCAGAAAGAGGCGCTTAGAAAAAGGATTGTGGAGTGATTGCAAAGTTACCAGAAACGGGCTGGGGCTGCTGATGGTAATAATGAGAACGGGGCCCCCGATGGCGTGCTGTACACCGTCGCCACACTGAAGCTGCACCACAGGCTTGCAAGGCCTGTGCTGCTTCCCTGACTGCTTCAGGTGAAGAAATTGCTGAGGCTGGTAATTAACTTGCCCAAGGTCTGTCTCATGGCTAATGAGAAGCAAAACCTTGATAATGACCCGAGACATCTGAATCCTAAGCCCACTCTCTTTCCACAAAGCACGATTTACTCAGATAGTAATTAATAAACAATTTTGTAAGTCATCTTAAAATAAAACTTCCAAGCATTTTTGTGGACTGGATTTATATAAGCCTAAAAAGTAAGGTCAGCTTTACTAATATAAAATATGACCACCTGTGAAGTGACATTGACTCTCTTGGCAAATGTGTGTGAGTGTGTGTGTGTGTGTGTGTGTGTGTGTGTGTGGAGAGAGAGAGTATTTATACATATATACAAGTATTATTGAAGTATACATAATTTTCATACCATACAATTAACATATTTTAAGACTATAGTCTTCTGTATTTTGACAAATGTGCATACGTGCACACCCCTAGAATCACCACCATAATTAAGATGTAGAAGATTCCCATGACCCCAATGAATTCTATTCTTCCCATTTCCAATCAATCCTTCCACTCCCAGAGACAGTCTTCTTATTTCTATCACCGAAATTTAGATGTCAAAATTTTATTTAATGAAAGTCATATCTAGTCTTCTGTACTCAACATCCTGTTTTTGAGATTCATCCATATTGATGTATGTTACCAGTAGTTTTTCTTGTTCAGTCGTAAGTACTGTCCCATTGTAAACATATATTATAATACAATTAGGTTATCCAGGTACTCGTTGATGGCCATTAGGTTGTTTCCAGTTTTGGGTTATTATGAATAAAGTTGACTATTCTTGCATGCACTTTTTGGTGCACTTTTATTTTTATTCATTTTTTATAAAACATGTAGCCATAGAATTGTTTGCTTAGGGTATGCATGCTAACTTTTTAAAGATGCTGTCTACAGTGGCTGTACCATTTCAAACTCCCACTAGGAGTGTGTGAGAATTCGTGTTGCTTTACATCCTTCCCAGTACGTGGTATTTTCAGTCTTTTTAATTATAGCCATTTTAGTGGGCGTGAGTGATATCTCTTGGTGGTTTTATTTTGCATTTTTCTGATGACTAATGCATCTTTTTATGATTTCATTAGCCATTCATGTATTTTCTTTCTGTGTAGTGTCGGTGCACATATTTGGCCATTTTAGAAAGATGTGTGCTGTTTGTCTTTTTATTATCGAGTTGTAATTCTTTATATATCTTGGATACAAGTTTCTTTTCATATGTATTGTGAATTTTCTCCTAATCTCTGTCTTCTCTAATTTATTCCTTAATGATATCTTTTGAAAAGTAGAAACTTTTAATCTTCATAATGTCTAGTTTGTCTTTTTCCTTTTCTTTTATAATTACTGCATCTCTGTGCTCTAAGAAATCTTTGCCAATCCCAAGTCACAAAGATATTGCCTATGTTTTATTCTAGAAGCTCCATAGTTTTAGTTTTTACATTTAGGTCTATGTTCTATATCAAGTTAATTTTTGTATATGGTGTGAGGTAAGGATAGAGGTTTATTTCTCCCCTATGTGGAACTCCAGTTGTTTCCATACCATTTGTTGAAAGACTAATCTCCTTATTGAAGTGTCTTGGTTCCTTTGCTAAAAATCAATTAACTATATATTTGTGGATTTATTTCTAGACTCTCTGTTGTACTCCATTGATTTATTTTATTTTTCTCTTGTGTCTATACCTACTATATTGATTACTGTGGCTTTACAGTAAATTTTGAAGTTAGGTAATATAAGGATTTCAAAATCTTTGTTCTGTATTTCAAGATTGTTGTGACTATTAAAACCTGTGCCTTAAACGTGAATGAACTATCACTCAAGAATGCTTTTTCATTAAAATTTTAGGATCAGCTTTTCAATTTTGTTAAGGCCTGCTGAGATTTTATTTGGTATGGTATTGAATCTACTGATCAATTTGAGGAGGATTAGAATCCTAACAATTTTGAGTATTTATAATCCATAAGCAAGTTATTTATTTATTTAGATCTTTAATTTCTCTCATTGATGTTTTATAGTTTTCAATACAGGGTCCTATACTTTTTGGTACATTTATTCTTAAACATTTTTCTCTTTATGCTATTGTAAATGATATTTAAAATTCTTTTTCAATATTTTATTGCTAATATATAGAAGTAAAATTGATTCTAGCAAATTGATCTTTTATCCTGTCTTTTGTCTTTCTCTATCCAACTTATTTCACTTAACATAATATACTCTAGGTTTATTCATGTTGTCACAAATGGCAAGATTTCATTTTTTATGGATAAGTAATAATCCACTGACTTAGAAATTTAGTTTCTCTTTTTTTTTAGGATTCCATAATATTTTCTATGTCTCTGAATAAAGATAGTTTTACTTCTTCCACCCTGATATTGATCACATTTGTTTCTTTTCCTTGTGTTAATGCATTGGGAGAGCCACCAGGAATGTTGTATAGAAGTGTAGAGAACAGATGTCATTGGTTTATTTAGTATTTCTCCATTGTGATGCCAATTGTGGGTTTTTAGTGCATCAGCTTGAGGAATTTGCATTTATTTATAATTTGCTGAGAGTTCTCTTATGAACAGTTGTTTATATATATTTTATATTTTTTTTCTTATTTTTATCTGTGTATTGAAGGCAGTTTAGCTCATTGGTGAAGAGGGGTGGTGCCCAGGAACCTGACTCCAAATGTTTGAGCTGCCTGGAAACATGGCCAGGGGCAAGTTACTTATTTTCTCTGTGTCAGTTTCCTCATCTGTCATTGGAAAATGTATATACAAACACCTGATGTAGTGACTGACACATAGTGAGCACTCCACAAATGTTAGCTAGTCTCTTACAATTATGAAACTTATGGAAAAATGGGGTTTACATTCTAACATCATGGAAAACCCTTGTCCTAAACACTGGGAACATTAGTCCTATCAGCCACTGTCTATTTTAAAGACAAAATATGACCACTTTTTCATGGATGGATCTTGGTAGACTTTTACAGATACCCAAAATGGCTCTACTTTTTCACATTCTGCTCCTCTGGTTTTAAAAGTTTACATGGATCCGTGTGATCCCTGAAGAATTATGTGCAAAGTAGCATTAAGATGAAAATCTTTTTGTATTTGTTCTATAGCTTGGAAAAGCGGTGCATGGTCTGTTTTATTCCACTGGCTGTTAAGGTTCAGGTATTAACATAAATACAGCCCATTAACACTTGTTCCTCTCTGTCAGGACATAAATTAAGTCTGCAGGTGTTCCATGAAGCTGTACCCTTGGTACTAATTAAGCCTTGATAATTAGGTTTGTTAAATTCAGGACTTTAAGCTTATATATTCCCTCTTTGGGTTACCAAAACGAAGATGTGCAACATGGAAACCCTGCCTAACCCCACCCCACTATTTTTTTATTGTTGTTTTTATCTGCAGAGTTTTGCTGCATTTTCTCCAATTTATTCCACTATTTATTTATTTTTAAATAAAGAAGGATTCAGTAACAGACCCGTCACCATTCTGCCAGTGTTGAGTATAAACCTTGAAGGAAGTCTGTATGCTTGTTTATGATGAGATTAAAGTATTTTCTTCTCCTGTTTTGTGTCAGCACAAACATGGTAATGGCACATTTCCAGCCTGGTTTCTCCATGTGCTGAAGGTGCCCAAACCTGTGCCTTAAACCCAAATGAACTGTCACTCAAGAATGCATGTAGCAATCATTAAAACTCATGCGTGTAAGCAGCTCAGCTCCAAGTAATTTGCATTTGTTGCCTAAAAATATGGGACATTTTGTTATTAGGAAAATGGTATTTTAAAATAAAGAGATGCTCTCTAGCCACCTGTCCTCCAAACAAAACAAAAACAAAAACAAATCACAGTAGCCTCTTCTCCCACCAGAGTTTTCCAAGCAGAGATCCTTACTTGCAGGACCAGGAGTATATTTCATGGCTGTTGGGTTATTTGTAACCAGTACACAACCACAAAATCATCTAATCAAAATAGATTTTCTCTCCAGTTCATCTTTCCTCTTTGGTTGCTTTATAAATCTATTACTCATCAGATCCAATGTTTGGTGAATGCCATTTTTCATTTTGAATAAATGGAATCATAAAAACAACTCTATTAGCGCTGCTTTCAATAATATTCATGGCGATCATGCTAACTTAATAGCCTCTCTTCTTTTATTTGAGGGATATTAAATAAAATTATACTTTTAATCAGAAACATTTCTTTAAAAAAAAAAAAGGAACAGTTTATACTGCAGGAGACTGCCATCATACAAAGCCATTTTATGTTCTCTTTAGCACTCACTTCCCAGGAAGATCAATGATTAACCTCTTCCTCCAGAAGAGTACTGGTTGCCATGAGTGTTCAGGTTCTGCAGTTTCCATGAATGCACCCCTCTTTTCTGACTCAACTTCTCTATTAGCGTTCACTCACATCTAGAAGCTCCAGCGTGGTGTTCAAACTCCTAAGTGCTGAACTCATGTCCCTCCCCACGATGGCAGCAGGAGGGGAAGGAGACTGAGATGAGGAGAAGGACTTTGAAGGGACCAGATTAGCAATAATCCAAAAGCATGCCTTTGTCTTGCTAAACGTGGCGGGGCAAAATGTCAGAGGACACGTTTTTGCAAGGAGAGACTATTTGACGAGAGTTTTAGACTGTAACACGTTGGATTAGTAGAGTATGTTTAGAGAGCTCTATTTAGAGAGGAATGGGCAGGCACCCAGGTTTGAATTATTTCTTCTTTTTTCTCCTCCTTGCCTCTTTTCCCTGGTTTCCATTTTCTTTTCCTCCTCCTCCTCTCCTCGTCCCCACTTCCTGCCCCAATGAGCTGGTCGTCAGTGTTCTGAACACCCACCGGTGCCGGTGTCGAATCTAAAGTTCTCCCTGCTCAGTGTAGTGAAGGGACGACAGGAATCCCCACATGTGTCACCCACAACTCAGAGTGGACATCAAGGAGACAGTGTCCCTCTGCCCCTCACTTTTGGGGAGGCAGGAGATGAAGGAGGGCAAAAACCTCTTGATGTAGAGCTAAATGTTTGCGGCATTTTTCATGGCCTGCCGGCAGGTTGTACGTCTACACCCTACGGGAAACACCCAAGGTATTTTCTCTTCTTGAAAATCAGACAGTCTGGCAGCAGATGCAGTTGTGTTTGAAGCACTCTTACACGTTCTGCCCTGTCAACAACTTAGCCTGTTCCTTTGCCATAAACCCCCACCAAGTCCCTTTGTATCTGCTTTGGAATTGCTTGTCCAGTGCATAATTGATATTACGGGGAGGAAAAGTGATCTGAGTAATAATATTCACCAAGCAAAGAGTCACCACTGATTAATTAGCTCAAGGACGAGGAGATGTGACTTCTTCTCTTGACATCAGAAGCCCCTCGTGTCCCGCAGCTCCGCGTGGGACAGGGAGGAAAGGCAAGCCTAACAGCTGGGGTTAAGGCATTTCGGAAGGTCAGGCAGCTTGTTCGACTGCAGCGTGCGAGGCCTGGCCCCGTGACTGCGGCGGGAGCCTAGGCCAAAGCTACACCCCAGCGGGCAATCGGACGCCAGCTTCCGAATGCTCCCTCTGGCTCTCCTGTAACAATCAGGCCAGGCTCTGCAGGGACTGCGAGAGGGAAGCAGCTCAGTATTTTCTGCTCCGTGAGAAAAGGCCAGCACTTGGCTTAGTGGGAATCTGCTTTCCCACCCACTGCCTTCTAGGAGTGAAAGTTAACCTATGGGGCTTCTTTCCCCCTTCAGTCTCAGCCCTGACTTGCACGATGGTTTTTGCTTTTGTTTGTTTTCTCCCCTCTGTCAGCTTTTAGCTTCCCAAATGACGAATAAGAGGCAAGTGAGTAGGGACTGGAAGACTTCTTCCAGAGCCCTGCAAATCAGGAGTCCCTGCTCACATTCCTAGATCTGCCCTTTGGGACCTACCAGGAGACCTCACTGTGGGCACATAGCCTCTTCAGGCTGCCTGTCCTCATCCCTTAAAGAAGGAGCTTGGATAGGTCACCTGGTCCAGCTGCTTCTCTGGCTCAGTCGTGCTAGCAGTCTGGTGCATGTGTAACGTAATTTGTTTAGTGTGATCACTGTTCGTTCAACAAACGCTCACTGAGAACTGTGTGCTGGGAGAGATGCTAGGGAGTCCCAGGTGGGTAAGATCGGCAAGCCAGAGCATAGAAAATCAGGCTTGGAACTAAATAGAGAAAAGAGCGATAAACCCTGCTGATGAGATACAAACCAGAGTCAGACACGAGTGCCAACCGGGATGTGAGTGACGTGCTGAGACAGAGAAGTCCCAGCCCTTCGGGGAGGTACATGAGGAAAGAAACTTGTGTCGGAATTTCTAACCTGCTGTAATTGTTTTGAGGAATGAGCAAGGAAACAGATCAATAGTGACCACCCAACATTAATATTTTTTCAAGTATTGAAGACTTTTGTTTTTTATAGTACACACTTTATTCTGGAAGCATTCCCCTTACAAAATATAAGCCTATGAGAAAAGGTTTATCAGTTTTATATCCGTTGCTTTTCTGGCTTCATGCTCGACTTTTCTGCTCCTTCTTCAACCCTAGCAGTGTGTGTGTGTCTGGTGGGGTGATAATACTATCAATCTCACTGGTTTGTCTGAGGGTTCAAGGAGATACTTAATGTGTGGAAGGGTCTTAACACGCCAGCTGGCAGGTGGTTATTAGCCAATAAGTGCTCAAAAAATTCCCAAACCAATAAGTATCTCTTACTGTTTCTATTGATGTATGCATTGATTTAGCCAACATACCACTCACACGTTTTATGCTGTTGCTAATTACAGTGTAACCCAAGTATGAAAGCTGCTGTGACCCCGAGCGTTCAACTAGCCTAGTTCAACGCCCCCCAGCCACCCCCTTTTATCCTTTAATACTCACTTCTTCAGAGCTTATTTTCTTTAGCTACAAAATGAACTTGATAGTAACAGGGATGTTAAGGATTTAGGATAGTCATTACAACAGGAATAATACAAATTGTAATCATGATAGCCTCTACTGTGTTGTGTCTTGGGTTCCTACAGCGTGCCGTGTACTGGGGAATGTCCCAGCTACTCAGAACTCTGTGGCCCTAATACTGTCAGTCCCGCTTTACAGAGGAAGGTCTGAAAGTGCAAAGTAGGTCACATAGATAATGAGTGGAGGCTCCTTGAGCCTGACAAATGGTTAAACCCCCGTAAACTACAATCATTACGTTAACACAACACCTTTATTCTATTATCAACATTATCTCTTTCCTGTAAGTAGGTAACAGCCACCTATGAAGCAAATGGGAAAAAACGTCCTGTAGAAAATTGTTATTACAGTAGCAAGAGACACAAAGTCAAACTATTGTTATGACTTTTCTTTAAAGCAGAGTTTGCCGATTGTAGATGCTTGTGATGCCATCCTTTAGATGACCATGCAGATATCCTCCTCGGGTGGAATGCAGGCACTAAAACACTGCACACTTCCCTCGTCAGGTTCAGCCAACCTCCTAGGTGTTCGTGCTGTGACTAGAATGCCCACATAATTGATCGTGCGAATGGAGACATTTTTGAGAAAGGAATGGGACAGGTAATTACATTGGGACAATGAGCCTAAACCAGGACATCTGGTCACCCTACTGTGACCCATTGTACTTACAAGTTTGTAAATTTCTGGGGCCTTTGCATTTGGCCTCTACATCAACCTTTGGTCCTATGCCACTGACTCCTTCTTAGTTTAGTGGGGGAAAGGAAGTAACTATCTTTTTATCCTTTAAAAAAAAAACCTTTATTTTTTGGTATCACTTCTTCTTCTGGCGTGATGCTCCCATGTGTTCTCTGTATTATATCTCCTCACTGCCCCCACCTCCCAATAGAGCACATTACCCTACAGTGTTATTGTAACTGTATAAAATGCCTTTTTTTTTTTTTTTTTTTTGCTTTTTCTGGAAGTGTGAATCTCTGAGACTTCTATTTTGGGGCCCAATTTTAAAATACCATGGAAGGATGCCTTCAGCGGTCCTGGCCTATGACTGATCTCACATGAGGTGCTGTACCCCTAGACGTCCAGCGGCTGCTCTGGACGTGGGGTTGATGGCAGGCCCCTGGAGAGAAGAAAGACAAATTGCATGCTAAGCTCAGTTGTGTGTTGGGTCTACACATATTTGCTTCCAACTTGAAGAAGAAAATCTGGGATGGGAAAATTCTGCTCTTAAAAAAAAACAAAACGTAAATCAAATGACTGTTGAAGGTGCCCTGAAAGAATGATCCCATTAATAAAAGGATAAACCATGAAGAAGAATGGCATCCTGTTATGAATTTCATTTTTAAAGGAACTTCTCAAGGAGATGCGCCACGGGGCTGTCAATTTCAAATGTTAGCTGTGTAGGGAGGAAAAAGGTTTTCTTCAACCCTCTCAGTACCCCTGGCTGGGTCTGAAAACGACACAGACAAAGGCAGATTAACGAGAGAAAAGCACGCTGATCTATTTAACACAGATTCCATGGGACGTGGGAGCCTGCGCAAGGAAATTAAGATCCGAAGAAAAGTTAGGCGTGAGCGTGTCTCTGCAAGGTTTGAGGAAGGGTGGGCAGTTGTGGAGGGGTATGACAGGTTAAGGAGGAGGAGTGGGTATCCTAAACTGGGGGACACGCGGGAGTCCTTTCGTCTTCAGAGATAAGGGTGCCCCTTTCCTCGGGGTGTATAGGAAGGGCACCTTGCACGTGAGGGTTTTAGAACTTGTTTTGGGGGAGAAGTACAGGGTGGAGTCAGAGTCAGTCTCCCTCAGCTTCAAGTATTCCCTGTGCCACTGTACCATATTTGGGGGTAGCTTGTTGTGAACCCCAACAGTTACGTCAAACACGTGTCTACCCAAATTGCCAAAACTTGGCCCGTGTTATTAGGATTTGAATGCCCTCCTCCTTCTCGGCCATTAACTAAGTAATCAAAGACCCCAAAATGAGAAATAGCTTTGCTCTGGGAACTTACTAGTGATTCAGTATATGTCCGTGGCATGAGTGGATGGGTGCAGAAGTGAATGAATTTGTGAATAAAGGAGCCATGTAGGCGACAGTATTTCTCTTTGGTTCCAGGCCTTGGGTCAAGTCAGGAGTCTGAGGGGGATCCCACGTAACTCAGGATTCCTCAGCGCAGCCTCTACCGACTGGGGACATCTAGGATGACAGCAAGCCACCGGAGGGGTGGGTTGCATCCTGGGGCCTTTTCTGAAAGAGCTGTTTTGTGTCAATGGGCAGGAGTAGCAGAACAGCCCAGTTTAGCTTCAGAGGAAAGCCTCTTGGCCTGAACTCAGGACTGATACTGGGCACCGCTAGCGCAGCAGGAAGGGCTCTTTGATAAGCAAATGTGCCCGATAAGGCTTTCCTCTCGTTCCCCCATTCTCTCTGGGGAACAGTGTCTCAGAGCCTTGCAGTGGGGTGCCTTTGCTGGCTCACATCCCTTCAGTTGTCCTCGGCAAATTCAGGCCCTAATAGCAATATAGTCCCTGGCTTCTGATGGGAAATAGATTCGTATCCATCTTTTGGGGGGCAAGGGAAGGGATAGAGGGGAGAACCTGCAGAAATACAGAGATCAGAACCCTGCGATCAGCTTTTGGGACGGCAGAGGTTGCCTTCGGATTGAGACGTGGGAAGGAGCTAAACCGGCACATATGTGAGTGCGCCACCTTGAGCCTCCCAGAGCTCCTTGACCTCTTCTGTGACAAGGTCTCCTGATCCTGTGTCGCCCAGGGTGGAAACAGTGTCAAACTGGATTGCACGGTGCTCTCGTTCTTGTGTGTGAGTGAATAAATAAGGAAACAGGTATATAGAGAAGCTATTGCCCGGTGGTGATTAAGTGCTGATTGGGAAATAAAATCGAGCAAGTTAGCCGTGAAGGCGTGTTACTTCAGATGGGGGCAGGGGGGCTTCTCTGAGCAGGTCCCATTTAACCAGGGCCGAGGGTGACATGGAGCCAGTCCAGGGGAGACAGGGGAAGAGCACCCCCTGAAGAAAAGGCAAGGAGCAAGTGCCAAAGCCCGTGGCAGGACAGGGGCTGGCATACTCGCCAACTGCAAGGGGCTGTGGGCCGGGACCATAGTGAGAAGATGAGCGAGCAGAGGAGGCTGGGAGCAGCTTATGCACAGCTTTGCTGGCCTTGGGAAGGAATCTGGAGTTTGTTTCAAGTGCCTGGTTATTGGGCCCAAGACCTGGCATACTAACTAACACTGCAACTTTTGTGGTACCCAGATTGCACTGCGAGTCGGCTTTGTAATCTTCAGTTTCTCAAAGCTCAAACTACTACTAAGGCTAAGTGTGTAACAACTTTGCTGTTTTAGAAATAAGCACCCTTTGGTAATCCCCCTTTACTACATGGTTATTCAGTCTGAGCCACCGTGAGAGATAGGCACTTGTACAAGCCAAGATGTCCGGGGGTAGAGGTGGGAATCGAAAAGCCAGGCCCTCCTCGGTAAGAGTGGCCTTTGAGCCTCTTGTGCTCTCCGTTCAGCTGTTCAGGTTGTTATTAAACTTTATGGACCATAAACCCCATGGAAACAAGCAAAGTGAACATCCAGGCGATTACAGGAGCGTCAGAACAGGAGCCCTATTTCACGGCCTGAGAAGGGCACCCACGTGGCCTCCTGCACGTCCGGGGTGCCTCCTGTCTGGTGTAACCCCCAGCCTCTCCTTCGCCTCTGAGTGAAGCCCACTGTGCGGTGCGGAAGAAGTCCCTTTTCCAATACTTAGGTGCAAGTGTTGTTTCCTGAAAGGATGTGATCTTGACATTTGTCACCCTCTGTGCCCATCCCTCCAGTATATTTCTTATCAGGACCACGTAGCTCATTCTTCAAACAGAGACATGTGCAGCCGATTTTAAAGGAGGCACGTGCGTTGTTCCAGGCATAGCTTAGTTCACATCTGAAGACGCAGGCGAACAAGGGTGTGAGAAGCTGCCGGACACGTGGAAGGCAAGTGACTTTTTCAGGAAAAATGCATGCCGCTGGGCAAACGGTACGTTGTGTGCCTGTTTCCGAGGCATTCATTTGGCAAACAAACAGCAATCAAGCTAATAAGCTAATTTTAATGTTATTTCTTTCTGAGGTTTCATCTTCCCTCCCAGGTATGGACAAGAATGAAATTTCACCTATATTTTGGGTCCCGATCAAATTTTTCAGAGCATAGTTACTTTTAATTTAATTGCCCAAGAAATCCAGACATCGCGAATTTATGTGATCTTTTTTGTTGCTTGGGTGGGTTTGCTGGTTTTTAAAACAGGTGTGGTACAGCTTGGTTTTCTTTCAAACATTCCTTTCTCCTTCTAAGATGACATTTCTTCACCCCTTTGAGCCCAGGCATACAAAGGCAACTTGCTTTGGTCAAGGAACAGTGAACAGAGGTGTTAAAGCAGGAATTTAAAAGCCAGAGGATGCGATGCAGTGTTTCTCCTTAGCCATACAATCATGGGCTCACGTGTTGGTGGGATAGATCCTCCATCATCCAGGGTCCGTGAGTGATTCAGGTGAGCAGAGCTCCCTGCCAATCCCTGTGGTAAGAGCAAGCATGAAGCTTTTGCTATGCTGTCTCTGAGATGTGGGAGTCATTCTTTATGGCAGCAGAACCTCATCCTTTCTTACTGGGACAGGGCACAAGTTTTCATATTAGTGCAGTGTATCCAGGTCTTTCATTTTCAGAGCAACACTGATGATTTTCATTCAAAAATGCTTTACCTATCATGACTACCTTAATTGCTGATGGGAGCCATATCACTGCTTGGCCGACCTTTATAATAAATCACATATTTACAAAAGGTATCCTCATGCTATTCTATTAGGCACGGAGAAGTAATCTTGTCTATTTTTTTAAGTCCTCAGTCCATCTACCCCTGGGGGTATATGCACACAAGTGCCAGATGTGACAATGGTTGGAAGATAGAGAAGTAGGAGGAGACACCAAGAGAGAAATGGTCAACTCTTTGGGCAACTTAACAAAGTATGAGTCAGCCTTAGGAACTTTTCTCCCCAATTGAACATTGTAAGAAGCACTATAGCATCAACTGCTCTCAAGGTCAGTGTGTACAAGAATCACCTGCGTGGTGCTCACTGTAAATGCAGTCAGCCCCCACCTTCAGGGAGTCTGATGCAGCGAACCTAGGGCGGGGCTTGGAAATCCACGTTATGAACAAGCACCTTAGGTTGGTCTGTGGACCTTACACTGGAAAACCCTGGAGCAGTCAGGAGTGCTGGCTTCTAGAGCCCAAATGACCTGGACTCTGAATCCAGTTATAGCCTTTATGAGTCACGTTACTGTGGACAAGAGTTTCAATGTCTCTGAGCCTCACTTCCCTCATCTGTAAAGTGGAGATGATTGCATTATGGATTGCTGGCCCAGAGTCAGCACCAAATTAATGTTAGTTCTTATTTCTCTAAATTGAACAGAGGTCCAAGTTGTTTTTAGGCTTTTTCGATTATTATCAACGGTGATAATAGTGATATGAATTGAAGACTCAGTGTAGGCCAGACAGTGTGCTCTGAAGTTTACGCGGATTGTTTCATTGAATCCTTGAGACAACACTATGCAGGGGTTACTGCTATTGTCTGTACTTTGCAGATGACAAGTCCGAGGCTCAGAGAACTTACCTAAAGTTAGTAGGTAGTGGAGCGATGCATTGTCTTTCATGCCTTCTCCCACAATTGTGTTACTGGTGACAAGGAAATGCCAATCTCTCCCCTCTTCCTTGGTGCCTTGTGGGAGACCTAACCAGCAAGATTATATCCCTGGCACTATAATTTAGCATGGCGGATTTCATTTCTTATCGTTTTATTTATGTGCCCTTTAATTTTCATTTCAGTTCCCTTCTGTAAAAGGCAGTCCTTCAGCTCTCGTAAAACTTTATGGTCTTTACTTGTGATTATGCAATGGTAAAATTGATTCCCTAAAACCAACTTCTAGTCAAGTTATGTAATTTGCCAATAAGGGAGGCTGAGACAGTAAGAGGCACAAGGCTCCCCCTCCCCCTTTAAGAGGTCAGACATGTTATTATTGGTTAGGTGCCATATCTTTAAAACACCATCAGCTTGGAAAACACTGTCCATTAGCAAGAGATCAGAGCAATGAGAAACCTCAAAAGGTCGAATGGTCCACTCTGAGGGCTCCACAAAGAACTCAGCATCCCAGAAGGACGATTAGCCTTCTAGCTCTGGGGCTGTCTGAGAGCACAACAGGCCTGAATGTTTTTCTTTAGTGAATCAACCCTTTGGATTTCAGCCCTAGCTTTCTCTTCCCACATCCAACACCTCCTGTTTTGTCCTGCCAAAACAGATTTTGATTTTGATCGTGTAATTGCCATAGCCAGCCCCGTGTAAGGCAGCGGTTCTCAACCTGCGGGTCGCGACCCCTTGGAACCATATTAAAGGGTTGCAGCATTAAGAAGGTTGAGAACCGCTGGTCTGTAAGGGCATCGGAGAACCTGAACTTGCAAAGAGAGAGCTTGTGACTACTCTCCTAACAAGTGTGCTTATTGCTTGACGCAGGTAAAGGCCCTGAGCACATCACTAGGCCATTTCCTTCACTTCCTGGCACACGGACAGATGTTTCCCAGCCTCTCTGGTGTTAGGTGTGGCCACATGACTGAGTCCTGGCCAATGGAATGTTGGTAGAGATGATATTGGCCCCGTCTAGGTCTGACACATTAACACCTGCCTGTCATGCATGTTCCATGAGAAATACATAAGACATTAATCACCTCACCAGTGTCCAGTTTGGAAGCCACAAGTTAAAGAGCCAGGGCCCCTGAGTCACTGCATGGAGCAAAGCCACCCAGGAATACTACTTTTGTACTTCATGTGAGCAATAGATCCTTTATCGCATCACAGCAACAAGCATGATCATAACTAACACACATGTTCTTACTGCTATTTTTTGACACAGAAGTATAGCCAAAACCTCACTGATATTATTGGTCCATCTGAGAACCATGGAACACTGAAGCTTGCCAGCTGCATTTGAAAATGGTGTGTGACCCCATCATTCTGCTGTGGGTACATTATCTCCTCACAGGGGTCCTCCCTGGTCATCCTATCCAAAGTAGCCACCCACATTTTCTCTTGTATTTCATTTCTTTCCCCAGCACTTAGCACTATCTTACATTATCCATCCATCCATTCATCTATCCATCCACCCATTCACTTACTGCTTTCTTATTGTTTGTGATGTGCCATGGATGATGTAAGCTGCAAGGGAGCGGGGACTTCATCTGTCTTGTCCACTCTTATGTCTTCAGCACTTAGAACAGAAAAAGCCTATGGAAAATTGTGGTGTTCTCATATTAAAACTATCCAGGGTCTCTCCAGGGCTGTATGATGGTTTCCGTTTATCAGGGACACTGCCATTGCTGCCCCATCCTTAGCTCTCAAGAAGGTTCAAGAAGGCTGCCTGGATGCCAGCCATGCCAAGCAACAGGAAGGAGGAAGGGAAAAAGAAGAGGGGTGTGTCCCCTCCCTGGAAAGGAGACTTCCCTGAAGGCCCACCCGGGTGGTTCCTCCTGCCACTTAGTCACAGCAGGGGAGTCTGGGAAATGGACCGCTTCTGTCTGAAAGCAGTGCACGGCGAGCGGTATCTGGCTTCAGCGGCTGGAGGGCAGGGGCAAGCAGGCACATCGCTGATAGATCAGCGGCTGGCAGTTTGCAAGGCACAGGGAGGGGGACAGCAGGATTGAGAGGTGCTGGTGAGCGGTCTGTTCAGTGACAAACTCTGTGAACCAGTTCAACCAGGGAAAGGGGAGCTGGATGGGGCTGGATGCCAAAGGCCAGGTGTGGATCAGCAAAAGCACAAGAAGCTGGGATTTCAGATTTCTAAGATCTGAGTGGTGTCACATTCTGTTTTGCTCCCCCATAAAGAGGGTGGCTGAAAAATAAGGATGGAGATCTCTAGAACTGCGAAGGTCAGGGAGCTACAGGCTAGGATATTGGGTGGGTCCACCAGATGAAAGGTTGTATAACAGAGAGAAGATGGAGACTTTATACAACTTGGGCACATAAGTAAATTCACAAAGAAATGAAAGAATGTGCCAGGTGTTCTGATGTTTCTTACAATAGATGCGAGTTCACTGGAGGTTGAGTGGCACCTGGGGCTCCTATTGCAATGAAAAAATTAACTTTCCAATTGTCCTCATGCACCGCCCCATTTTCTTCATTACCTTACACCCCAGATCAAATAGGGATTCATTTGGCCTGTCCATTTTGAGAGGGTTCCCTTGACAGGACCATTTCCATCATAAAGCACAGAATTTGGTCACCTGTGCTTGATCTTGGCTGGTTGATTTCTTAAGAAATCCATGTTGTATAGCTGCAACTCAAAAGTCCCCTTTTGTGGGAGCCTGGAAGATTTTTCCATCTAAATAGCTTAATTGTTCCTCGACAGGGCAATCATAAATGTAAATTGACTTAATATGGCTGATGGCCAGTGACGATTTCTCTCTCTCTCTCTGATGGCCAGTCAATGAGTCCTATTCTGAATGTCCTGAGAAAACGCTACCCCGCAGATACATGTACAAATGTCATCAGGGTAAAGGGAGGATTGAGATTTTAATAAAATAAATAGGTACCCTGTGATGCTGCTGGTTTCTATTAGTGAAATAACAGATGATGTATCGTTCATGGGCTCGGAAGGCAAACCGTTCACCCAGCATTTGGGGAAGGTGCTTATCTGGGTCTCCCCCTGACCAAAACAATTTTGTTAAAAAAAAAAAAAAAATCTCTTCCCAAGCTTGCCTCCCATTGTCTTCTCTGATCCAGCATTTGCTTATTGAAATAATTTTAAAAGGGAACTTGGTACAGTTCACGATGATTATAGAACTCTCAAATCCCTCACTTCCGATTTTTAATCTCTGTCACCCCAGCGTTATAACAAGATGAACACTCCAGGAAGAAAAATGGAAGGAGTCTGAATTTTAATGTGCTATTTCTTCATAAACACACACAACACCATCAGCTCAATCAATGCCCAGAAACGAAGGCCAATAGATAATGATAGCCAGGCCCCCTACTTCCCACCTATTGTTTCAGACTCTAATTAGGAAGGAGGGGATCCGGGAGCATTGTCCTCTCCCCCAGGCCGCAGACACCGTGTAATCGCGTGTTTCCGGGGGGTTCGGATCACCAGCGCAGTGCCCTCCCGCACCGATAACGGCCCCATCTTGATGAAACAATGCCCTGGGCACAGTCCTCACCGCTGCGCCAGGAAGGCCGTGCTGACGGCAGGGAGGAAGCGGCGTGTTAAGAAACAAGTTTGCAGGCCAGGAAGTTTTAATCAGCTCTTTCTACCACAAGAGGCATGATGGATGGAGGCCCGGTTTCAGAGGGGCTTCCTTTGAAACAACAATGTGGTGTTCTCAAGGACCTCGTTCGACAGCAGAAAGCTGTGATTAATCCCCTAAAAGTCAAACATGGGAAGACTGGCAAGATGAGATTATTTGCCGAGTGTAGTTAGACACAATGATCACTGCAAAGAATTTCGTGAAGGGGTGTGGGATTCCACTCTTAAGGGGGGAAAACTTTGTAAAGGAGAACGATCCATAGGGTCATCTTACAATTCACTATTGAATCACTTGGATTTTTTTATTTTTTTAATGAAAGGAGACACTAACAATAATCATTCCAGAATAACAAGCATAAATTAGGATTGTCCCAGACCATTCGGGGTGAAGGATCCCTCAGTCTATTAATAAGGAGGCAAGCCCAGTCATAATATTCACATTTCAAAAGAACCAAAATGGTCTCGTCGGGGATTAGACGCTAAACTAAATCTCTGATGGATTCTGGGAAAGTTTGTCCCATCGCAGCAACTCAGAGTCGGGAAAATAGTTTCCCCTTTTCGACTGCATGGAGTTGCCAGTGTTGGACTCTTTCTGTTGCAAGTGGAAGAAAACTTCACACAAACAGGGCTTGCCTAACTGCAAAGGACAGGTGTCACCAAGAGAGCAGGTAAAGCCCGAGCCAAGGGCCGAAGGACCACGACCAGATTTCCCTGTTCTCATCCCTCGCTTTCATTTCCTCAGCATCGGCACCATTTCTTAACTGAGACAGCCCGTACTGTGGAAGGATAATGGCAGCCCTAAAATTTAGCTAGGAAGACGAACAGATCAAGACACACTGCTAAGGGGGACATGTATTTTCTGCTTTTCTTTTCTAAGACACCATGTGTCTATGAAACCTCCTTTTTACTGGCTTCCCGGGGTGTAGAGTGCCAGGCTCGTCATTTTCTGGCAGGGCCAGAATCAGGCTTGGTTCCTCCATGCTTCAGGGCCCCTGTCTTGGTCTCTGGTACAGATGTGCTCAGGGGTCTCTGCAAAGCCCGGCCGTATCATGAAGGCTTCTTCTTTCCTTCCAAGGTGGGCTACAATATGCTTGCTACTATTCTGGGCATTCCTGGCGGTGCTAGTATTACCAGTTTTATTACTAATGATAGTAACAGCTAATGTTGATTGAGGTCTACGGGATCTGTTTCATCCTGAAAGCACTACATGTTTGCTGCCATGTCCTAGAGGATTTTCCTCTCATGATCCCCGTTTTAGAGATTAAGAAGTTAATGCTCAGAAGAGGAAGTTACTTGTCTAAGCTCTATGCCGCAGAACCTAAATCGACTTCTGTCTTCCGTTTCCCTGGTCCTACACTATCCGTGCTTCCAATAGGAGCCTTCCGTGTTACCTTTCCAGACCTGCCTGCTCCAAGAATACAGAGGGGTAGTTAATTTTATTCCATGTAGTGAAAACGTGTAGCGCTCTGATTGGACTCGGGGCAGAAAAACGATTGTCTAAGGTGAAACGTAGTCACAATGACACTTCCGATGCAAGTGTATTAAGTTCAGTCATATAAGCAGCAGCAGCCAGGGGGCTGTTCCTGTTTATCATCTCCAAGTCAGATCAATAAGTCACCTGAGGTCCTATGCTAAACTCCGTGGTAGAGAAGTCAGTGGTAGTGAAGTATTAACAACAAGGCAAGTAACAGCAAGAACAAGATCCACAGGGACTGACATACCGGGGTGCCAAAAAACCTATGCACATTTTAAGAGATGGTATCTTTGACTTTTCGAAGTTGAATTGAATTATGGTAGCAATGTGTAGTATGACGTTCGCTCAAAAGATAGTGTTAATCAAATGAATGCCAGGGTCACCATGCGACAGGCAGGGCAGTCAAAGAGAATGGCAAAAACACAGTTGTTGTTTGGGGAGTGCAAGACCATTTCGAAGTGGTATTTGAAATTCGAGAACATTGCTTGAGTTTTCCCCACATTTTCCTGACGTGACACCTCTTGTTTTCTACCTCTGTGGGACCTTAAAGGGTGTGGTGGACCACAGAAAACCGGCTACACTGGTGGTACTTCGGGAAGAAATGGAAACAGCATGCACAGTGATACAAGTGGGCACTTTGGCCACCATTGCTCAAGTGGTAGTTCACCATAATCAGAGGTGTCTGGATGCTGATGGTCACCACTGTGAGCACCTCTTGTCATGGCAGAAGTCAAATGTGACTTGTGTTCATCTTTTGTTATCAGTATATATTGAGCATTATAATTTTAATACAGGTTTCTCCTTTCTTAAAATGTGTATACCTTTTCTTTGACACCCTCTGTATATTGAGTAATCACTACATGGCTTACCTTTGTGCTATTTCTTTATGTGCATTTGCTTATATAATCCCCTCAACAGTTCTGTGTGGCCCATTTTTACAGATGAATGAGCAGGAGCTTAGAAAAGTTAGGCAGCTCACCCAGGGCCAAGCAGAAAGCAAGGGGTAGATTCCACAGTTTGCAGCCAGGCAGTTAACTCCAGAGCCTTTATCTCCATGTGTTTCGTCCCACTGTGTACCCTAAGATCTTCACTGAGAGACCCTCTGTAGAAGACATCCCCATCCTCTAATAGCCATCGTTACTCTTAAGTGGCTTTCTTTTCTTACATGGGCATCCTGGAAGCACAGTTTGTACCAATGTGTTTGTAATCCAGCCTATACAGTAAATTCTGGTGAAAAAATATATAATTTAGAAATGTAGACCCACACACTGTTTCCATTCTCTTTGGAAAGGAAGAACTGAGGGATGTCTGCAGTAACAAACAGCCCCACAACCTCCATGGCTTTTAAAGTGAAGAGTCTGTCCTTACACACAGTACAGAGCCATGAAGAGCTGGCCGACTCTTCATCTTCTCCAGTCCCGGATCCAGATGACGATACGGTCTCTCTCTAGGACTCTTTTCACAGCGCAAAGAGACAAGATGGGCTCTGAAAACTTCTTCCCGGAAGTGACACCTGTCATTTCACCCTATTTCTCTGGCCCAAGGATGTGACCCCATGACTCCTAGGCAGGGATGCAAAGTTTGTCCTTGGAGTGGAGAGTCAATAGTCATTCACAAGAGTATTGTCTTCCATGGGTGCTTATGTGACATTTCTCCCTTGTGCCTCTTTCCTGCCTTGCTGCCCCATATCCTAAGGTCATAGTTCCCAACAGTCCTTTGAACCTACGGTTCTCGCTTTCCCCACAAGCTGGGATGGGATGCTCTGCTCTCTGCACCCCTCAGAGTTAGTGCTTCCACTTTCTCTGCCCTTGTTAAATGTCAGCCCAGGTTGAGATGCTCCTCATCTTACTCAGCGTGCAAAGATCACCTAGGTTGGGGCCTGACCTGACTTGACTCACCTCTTCGAAACCCTCCTTTGTCTTTCAGAAAAAGTGAAGAGAGATGGAGATAGAGAAAGTGTGACCTACTTTTTATTATCAGCACCATTTCATCTGCAAAACACGACTTTTCATATTACACTGAGCATGAAAATAAAATGTTTTCCCGAAGACCTGGCTTGGGCTGTCATGAGCAAGTCCAGGGACTTGTTCAAAACTCTGACGAACCCAATGAGCAAATGATTCCAATTTTTTAAAACCATAATTGACTTCCAAACTGCTCTCACTGTCCACGAATAAAATGTGGTACTTTTCGACAAATATTAGCAGCGAGTAGGACAAAACCAGCTCCCAAACTGGCTGTTTGCTTGATATTAAGCTCTGCCAGTCCAATATAGGTCACATTTCCAACCAGATTTTGTGCTTATCTCTACATTACACCTTGTAGCAAGGGGGGAAAAAAGAGCTTCTTGACATCTTTTTGAAGAATGGCGCTCTTTAAAAAAACATAAGGGAACTTTTTTTTCAAACACTATAATGAGGGTATTCAAGTCTGCAGGCAAAACAGAGCTGTTTGAAAAGACATTAGCCGCAAAACCGCACTGTGCCAGAATAGATACAGCGACGTCAAAATGCCGCATTTGTTTTGCCGTGACTTTTCAGTGACTAAAATCGTTTGCTAATGAAAGTCCTCGCTGACATAATTTCAGCACCTGCCGATGGAGACAAGATGAGTTTGCCGGCCATGAGAAATACAATAAAATTGTGAGAGTAAATATAATCCTGAAGCATTTAATCTCCAAAATAATAGTACCAGTAGCTCTTAATATCTTATCATTGAAAAAGAAGTTACCGTTTCCAAAGAGCTTTCACAGTCATTACCTTAATTAAGTCTAATAATAAAGTGTCATTTGGACTGAACAACTTACTCCAATCCTCATTTTATTGATGAACCTGGAGCTCAGAGAGGTTATATGGATTCTGGACGCCAACAGGTCATGACAGCAGGGGGATGCGTGGACACCCTGCCAACTCTTTCTCAACCCTGACTACGCCAGAGAGTGCCTGGCTCTCGTTTCTGTGGGGTGCCAGGAAGACGTAGGGGGCAGTTGCAAGTCGGAAGCCTCGATCCCCAGGACCGTCCTCACTTCTGACACCTAATGCACATTTGTAGGTGGCCCCCAAAACCACCCTCAGGTTTCATCACTTACTATAAGGACTCACAGAACGTGCTGAAGGCTGTTACGGTCACAGTTATGGTTTAGTACAAGGAAACGATGCAAGTGACAATCAGCCAACTGCAGGGACACATAAGGGCAGGGTGAAATTCGGAGCTTCCATTGTCCTCTCCCATGAAGTTCAGGACACTGTGCTCCCCTGTGATCAGCATGTGACAATGAACATGGGGTTTGACACGCAGGGATACTTGCCAGGGCTTCAGTGCTCAGAGCTTGCATTGGAGTGTATGTAGTAATGATTGATTGATTGATTGATTGATTGCTCATGCAACTGATCTCAGCCTCCAGGTTGACTGATACCCTGTGACCTAACATCCCCGTCTCACCACATTGTTGGTCTTTCTGGAATGCCCTCGTCCTAAGACTGTGTGGGTATGGGTGGTCCCTACGCTAAACCACGTGATGAAGACTATCCATTTATGACCCAAGGCCTGGAGACTGAAATAGTCACTCCTGTCAGTCCTGTCTTCTGCATGTAGTTAGTGATTGTGTTATTTGGAAAGGCTCTTGCAGGCAGTGGATCCCAGCCTTCTCATTTACGGAAGCAGAAGCTGAGGCTCACAGGCTTGACCCCAGCAATAGAGCTGACGCGGACCAGCCGGAAGTGGTGCCTCTGTGCTGGACACCACCGCTAAGCAAATGGCCTATTTTTCATAAGGGTTTATTCACTGTACGAAAAGCAAGAACCTAAAACTAAGGTTTTATTTGGCTAAAAATATCAAAATCTGTGGAAGGAAAAAAAATTCCACATCCAGGAGCCCAAACTCTCTCTGTTTGCCTCCCTCTCCTTCTACTTGCCCACCCTGGCTGCATCCCACCAAAGTTACATCTTCATTACATTCTCATTTCTAGCCCAGACCACTCCAAAAATAGAGTGGTCATTTTCTTCTCTGTGAGTCCTTGATCCAGCCATCCTGCTATTTTTTGAAACTACCTTTCCTAATACCTACTTAATATATCAACTGTTTCCGAAAACATCTTTGGAAAGTCTACAGGTATTCTAGATATACATGTAGACGTATGTATACATACAGATGCTATTGACGTTCATACAGATATATACTTTCAACTTTCAATGCGTTAGCAGCTTTCATCGAAAAATCTCTTGAGAGAGGCCATTTCTATGAATCAAGCACTTAATATTGTTTTTTCCTATCAGAGTAAACCAGTCCCATGAACTGTATTCCTTTGGAATCGTTAGGTTTTATCTACCTCAGAAATGTCAGAGGGAGGGTTCAGGGCATTCATACATGGTGGCCTGGGCTGATTGGGAGGAATTAGTAACCCATAGACACAACTCTGGTTAGAGAAGGGGCAGGCTGGGCAGCCTGAGGGAGGCACCTGCAAGGCCTTTGACGTTAACTTGATGATCCTGCGCGTTGAGAAAGGGCTGTGACTTGAATCTAAGAATTCACAGGCATGTTAGAGGCGCTGTAAGTTGGTTGGACAAATTTTATAACGTTTGAAGATGAGCTGTGCTTCTTTCTTTTTAAGTTTGCTTTTGGGAGGAGTTGGTTTTGAAAGTGTTTAAAACAGGGAAATTGCTGTCCTCATTTCTATCAAGAAATATGTACTGATCAATCAGGATATGATATAATGGAAGAAAAAAAATCCAAGCTTCGAAGTCAAAATATCTCACTTAAAGTTTGTCTCTGCCAATACCAAGTGGTTGTCTTTGAGTGAATTAGTAAAACTGCCTGCAGCCCAGATTCCTCATCTCTAAATCTTTCCATGGGTTGTTGGGAGGACGACAAAGCAGATACTGGTAAGATATATGCCACAGTCCTTTTTAGTGTTTACCTAAGTGTTCATTTCTGCCCTTGTAATTCATCCAGCGTTTATTAGCTGGTTTCTATGCGTGTGCCTAACCATGTGTGCCTTTAACAAGCTTACAATCCCATCATTCCGTAGGGTCTGCTATTACGAGGTCATCTGCTAAGTGTTCTTATAATACTTTGTGCTCATCTCTTGGAGACCACCTTGTTGCCATGTTTCAATGGCCGTGTGCACATATGTATGAATGTGGATCTCTCTCTGTCATTAGACTCCAGTACACAATAGGCTGTCAATGTTTCTTTTTAAAAGTGGTGGATACATTGCTCATCGGTATAAAACTCGCTCATCGGCTAAGGCTTGAGTAAGCCACAGGCCGAGGCTGCTCATGGCTACCACTGGGTGGCAGCATATTGGGACTGAGAAAACCACCCCTCAAAGTGCTCAGAATAGAAACACAAAGTCCTCAAACAGCATCAAAGTGAGATCCACGCACCTCAGTCATTGTCTGAAAGGAAAGCTGTCAGGCAAAATGATGTCAGTAAAGTCTGAGGCCATAACTGCCTTGCTTGGTGTTAAGAAGTGTCCTTACACTCATGAAGCAGCCTGCTTTAAGTTCCCAGCACCTTAGCCAGGCACGCCTTTGTGCATGGTACCTTCTGCCAGTTTGCACTGGGGAACCATAACCATAACACAGGAAGAAGCTGCCTGTGTGTCTGGGAAAAAAGTCGGTCGGGGCAGCAAGAAAGTCAAGTGCCAGTTTGGACCTTGTCCCCAGCTAACTGGAGGACATCCCCAAATCTGACTTTTCTCCTCTATAAAATTAGCCTCACTTTGAGGAGGTACAAAGAAATTTCTTTCCTGGGAGCAGGATCGTCGGTGCCTGGCTGGCTGGTACTATGACGTTGAAATGATGTGAGTATCAGCTTAGTGGACAGGGCAGGGGACCAGCTTTTATCTGAATGACCTTGGTCAAGTCATTTAATTTCTCTGAGCTTTGGTTTCTTTGTGTGCAAAACAGAAACAAATAATAAGACCTACTTAGCAGGCTGTTTCAAGAACTACCTGGGATAATACATGTCAAGGCTTACAATGTGTTTGGTACTTAACAGACCACCAATAAATCCTATTATTTCTGTGATCATATGTGTCTGTTTACATGTCTGTAAGTTCATCAGAGGCAGATATTCTGCCTTTTCCTTTTACTGGCTCAGCATGCAGCCCAGAGTCTGACCAAGGTGGGCACTTGTCAATATTTAATAAGTGGATATTGAAATCACGTAAATACTAGCACTGCGACTCCCTGTGTGTTGACATACTCTTTGAGGTCATGTGTTCTCTTTTAAATCCAAACTGGAGAGAAGGAAGGTAACGAAGGCATAATTGTAAGACTTTATCAGGCACTTAACTTGTTGATCTTCCTTGGTGCCTGGGCAGGTACCTTTCATGTCTGCTTTTAGTTTCATTTCAGGACCCCACTACATGGAGGGATTGGCCTGTATCCCCCTGCATATGTCTCTTTCTGTGGAAGAGAGATTAGGTAGGGATATCTCTTACTGTGTTTATTTTTTGTTTCTAACTCTGAAGTTCAGTGAATTATTCTTTTGACCAATTACATATTCTTAGCAATCCCTTTTGCTTAAGTTTGCACAGATCTGTGCTTCAAACTGAATAAACAGTCTCAGTATAGTGTGTGTGTGTGTGTGTGTGTGTGTGTTATGAAGTCTTGCTAGAATGCATAAACGAAAAATTATAGTCATGGATCCTCGATCCTGTGGTCACCTAGACTTCAAAAACCCTTTGTCGGTATGTATTTACACAATGTATTTTCCATGTTTAGGTTTCATTAAACCCATGAGTTCAATAATAAAGTATTTTGGACATATGCTTTCTCTACCCCTTTTCTTGTTCTGAATATTTTTTTCCCTTTTGAAGTGAATACTGATTTCTTTTTTAGGTACAAATATTTGATGCTGCTAAAATGATGGTAAATATTTTCCATTTCTCTGTTTTGCACATGAAAGAACCAAAGCCCAGAGAAATTAAATGACTTGACCAAGGTCACCCAGATAAAAGTGGTCTCCTGTCCACTAAGCTGAAAAAATTCATCCTAAGAAGATGAAATGTAAGAAATTCTGAGAAGAGTTTTCTTTGACTTATTGGGGGAAAAAAATAATAGAAGAGACAAAATGGGAGGACATTTAGTTTTCTTTCATCAACATTTTTATGGACCTGCATTGCTGTGTTTCTGTAATGTTGTGTATAAAACACAGTTTAAGTGATCATGCAGCCTCAGTCTTAGGAAATAAAAAAGATATGAACTTGAACCCGAGCTTCCCTGTCAAGAGAATTACAATGTGTTTTAGTCTGAGGCTTCATTTGAGTTAAATTTATAATATTTTCCCCTAACAATAACAAGAACCCAAAGTACCCCTTTAAGTTGAAATGTTTGTTAAACTTTATATGGATATGCATGCATATAAATGTACTTCTCTGTATATATAATGTACGTCCACATACACTTGCATTGGATTTTTATGGAATTTCCTTTTTGCTTTCAAATAACTGAACAGAATATCTAAGTAGACATTGTGTCAAAATAATCAAAATGTATTTAACGCTCTCTCAAAAACTCCATTTAAGAATAAGACCGTGGCTTGGGCTTGATTTTGAGACCATAAATTGAAGTGTAAATATTCAAATTATTTTCATAAACTATTCAATTCTGTTGGGCTCTTATGTTATCATACAGTGAATTTTTTTGTATTTAAGCTTTCTAGCAGTTCTATTTTTTTAAGAGCCTCAAGTGTCCCATAAAAAGCAAATACTTGAATTTTCAGTTTCTAGGTACTGTGTATTTTTCCCTTCTGCTTGCCTTATTTTTATAACAGTGATTTATAAAGACATTACTAACGAAAAGGAAAGAAGGATTTTGAGGAGGAACTGCCATGTAACACTGCTTTAAAAATCTATTTCCAATGCTAAGGAAAAAATAAAAAAACCCTGGCATCGGATCAGAGTGTGATCTGGGATCTGAGTGGGATGGCCATTATCTTCCAAAAATACTTCTGGAGCCTAGTGGAGAAGCAGGCCAGGAGAACATTGCCAGACTCCATTTCCGTGTCCTGGGGAGGGAGGGGAGCGGGGGAGGGAAATGGGGGAGGGGAGAGGGCGGGGGAGGGGCTAAAGGGCCGACCTGGACTGCTCCCGGGGCAGCCCACCAGGGGAAGAATCATAATGAAGAAGATGGCTTTGAGAAGATAACGGAGGAGCGAGGCTCTGAGGGGTCTGCCCCAGATGCCCAGAATCTGACCTCGGGCCATGGAGACCCAGGAGGACAGTGAGTCCAGGAATGCGACTGGGAGAACGGCTGCTTGCCCCTCAACGTCTAGTCCATCCGTCCTTCTTAGTAACAGCGTTTTCCAAGGGCTACATGGAGATTCAGGATAAGAATCCCATGACCTAACTTTCCTTTCAGGGCTCTGTGACGCGTGACCAAGTTCTAGCCACCGGGATGGCAGGGGAGTCCCACGTGGCCCTCTAGGACGTGTCATTGTGGAGGGAAGCAGGCCTTGTGGCCTCCTTCAAGCCCCTCTTTCCCCTCCTGCTGTCTGGGATGCAGCCTGGGAGGCTGACAGGGGAACCGCGTTGTAGACAGAGATGGGAGGACTCTGGGTCCCTGAGCTCATACCACGCCATAGCCTAGGGACGATGAGTACAGGCGGTGGGGTGGTGGTGGTTTTCTTTGTTCTCGATTTCTGTTTTGTTTTGTTTTTTTACAAAACTTGTCTCAGACTGAAGCCATAGTATTTGGATTTTCTGTTAACTTCCATCCAATGTGTTGAGTAGATTTATCAAGGACAAACAGAATGAAAATCTGAGTGAGTAAAGTGAGGGAGGACTAACTGAAGAGCCCTAGGAAGGTTCTATGGTGCCTTTGAACCGTCCACCTCACACGTATTAGCTGACTACTCACTGTTGGTGTCAGTCACTCTTCTAGACACTGAGATGACAATGACTAGGCCATTAAGTGCAGGGATAACTCACAATGGATTATTTCTGGGCTCCTTCCCAAGCTCCACCTCTAACTGTACCTTGTGAACCTGGGCATGTCCCTGGCATCCTCAGTTTCCTCATCCATAAAATGGGGACAATGAGATCTACTTTCTATGGTGAATTTGGACATCACATGAGAAAATGAACCTGGTGATTAGCATATCATAGACAATCATTTAATAGACTTTAGTTTTAAGAAGTTTCTGACATTGCCCTCAAGCAACTCACAACCTCAGAAGGAGGTAGAGCCATGAGAACATAAGCAGACTGTCATACTCAGGAATAATGGGGAACTGCCAAGATCCTAGGGTTGTGGTATAGTGAGTGACATGGGAGACCCGATCAGTGAGCTCTGGGAATAGAGAAACTTCCATCCTGGACTGGAGTGGGTAGGGGTAGTTAAGGAAGGTCCCCTTTTACTCTGAGACTGGAAGGATGACTGGGTACCTACTGTGTTGAAGACACGAAACGGATGGAGGGACAGGAATAGTACGTAGCACGTGTCAGTGGAGCCGGAAGTGAAATATCCAGTTATACATGGTCGGGCCATTTTGCTGGGCTGGGCCAGTCAGCTCAATGAGTACTGCTGGGCTTCTGCTGTGGGGACTGAGGATCCGCAGGCCTTTAGGATGTGATTTTTTTACCTTGAGAAATCTAATGCAGGAGGCAGCTGGAAAAGCAGTGAATTGTCCTATAGCATGGACTCTACAGCCCCGGGATCATCAGCCCGCCTGGCTTGAAAACAGAAGATCCAAGTATTTCATTTTGTCCAGCTAGGCAAGACATGGGCAGAGGGTTTGCAGAGGAAAAGACACTCGGGCAGAAGTTGGAAGACAATTCCAGGTTGGCGACACCAACTTCCAATTGTGGGGATGTTCAAGGGGCTTGCGTCCAGCTCTTTCAGCTGAGAGGGGCAGCCCTTTCTCTGAGCTGCTCTGAGTGCCCGGTCCAACCCCTCATGGGGAGCTAAAGTGCTTGGGCGTGTCCACCAAGCAGAGAGGATTTGCTCAGACTGGCAGGCAGTGACCTCCGGCAGCCCGTGGGACGACCCCAGGTGCCCCCGCAGCTGCCTTCGCCCCTGGCGTTTTTCTCTGTAGGGACACAGCCGATGCCTGGATGAGAACATGCTGTGTCAGATGGTTCTCTTTCACTTCGCCCCTCCAGATGTACAAACCAGCAACCACAGATAGATCCCAGATGCCGCGTTCCTGCTCTCGCAGACCTTGAAGTGGGCCCTGCCAGCGGGCACACCTGCCAAGGAAAACGCTGTCCTCGAAATGTTCCTGGCACCATTTGCAAGAGGTGCCGACCAAGTCTGGAATCGCTGACCTCCCTGAAAGAGAAGCCAGCTGTGGCCTCTGGGGCGAATTCCCCCGATGGGAGGACCCCATGGAGTTAAAACAGGCTTACTCCACATCACAGGGAGCTGGCCCGTCACTCACAGCTGGGGCAGTGGTGGTTTCTAGGAGGGACCTTCCTGGAAGGGACATGACTCAGGCTTGTCCCAAGCCCCTCCTGAAGACCAGACAGGCAAGGTGAGGGGCAAAGAGACATTCGCTGGTCACCCAGTCCAGCCCCCAAGTCCAGGGGACAGATGCGAGTTCCAGAAAGTCATCCAGCAGAAGAACAGGGTGAAGGCTGAAGCCTGTCCCCTCTCCTCTGACAGAACCATCCAGGTCCAAACAGCAGATCACGTCTGCTCACACCTGGAACCGACTTGGATAAGACTTTCTGTAAGACATGAAGCTGGGTTGGGGAGTCAGTTGCTCCCTCTGATTACTTTCTCCCATGGGACACCCTTTCAACAATTTTTTAAAGGTGACATGTTGCCATGATGGCGATAATGACCAGGGTGGTAGGATAGGTGAGAGGACACAGTGTGAACTGCTCCTTGGAAACGCCACCGGTCAGACCCCGAGGCCCACGGTGAAAGTAATCAGAGAGGGACATCTATCTTTAGGAGCCGACCATGACTCTGACCTTTGATGCGAGGTGACGTGCGAAGCAACTCCAGTGCCAGAGCCAGAAGTTTCAACTCCGTTTAGTTGGCAGTGGGGCCCCAACAGATCTTTAAAGAAGACGATAACAGGGTCACATGTGTGTTTCTGAAAGATTTAAGTTCAGATGTGTACATATATGGCCAATGTCTAAGGAAGAGGAAGCTAGAGGCTGAGAAGAGGTTGTGATCGTCTTTTCGATGAGGGATGACGTGATTATAAACTCAGTTGACACTTTGCGCTTAGAGAGGAAGGAATGGATGGAGAATAATAGTGGTAAACTGAGAGGCCAGTGGATTAGCTGTCAATGGTAGGGAAGAAGGAAGGAAGCAATAATGACTTCTGTTATGAGGACAAGGAGAATGGTGGTCCCTGGACAGAATTAGGGAAGGCAAGATTAGTAGCTGGAAGCGGGGAAGGTGGTGAGTTTAATGGCTGACCTCTGATATTTGCAGTGGGTATCTGTGACCTAAGTCCCAATCCTTCGGACAGTGCCCCAGGTTGGCCACATGAGAGTTTTCCCAAGGCTCATGTTGAATGTCTCTGAACCTTTGGAAGACCCTAAACCAATCCAAGTTTCACATGATGCCTCCAGGAAGGATGAGGCTCTTTGCAGCGCCCACCCCTTGGTGGGCTTCCCTACTCACTGGATAAATGATGACTGCATGTGTAAATGCTGGTAGTTGAAGCAACCCGCTGAAACCCATGCCAGGCTTGAAATGCTTTTCTTTTATTATTATTGTAGTAAAAGGCACTTAACATAAAATTTACCATATGAACCATTTGTAAGGACGCAGTTCAGTGGTATCGAATACATTCACATTTGTTGTGCAACCATCGCCACCATCCATCCGCATAACTCTTTTCATCTTGTAAAACTGAAACTCTACACCTGTTGAACAGTAACTCCCCATTCTCTGCTCTCTCTAGCCCCTAACAACCACCATTCTCCTTTCCGTATTGATGAATTTGACTACTCTAAGCACCTCATATAAGTGATACCATACATACAGTTCTTTTGTCAATTTGTGGCTGGCTTATTTCACTCAGCATAATGTCTTCAGGGTTCACTCATGTAGCATGCATCCGAATTTCCCTTCTGTTTAAGGCTGAAGAATATTTGGTTGTCGCTATATACCACATTTTGCTTACCCATTTGTTTGTTGATGGACGTTACATGGCATTCACACGTTAGTTACTGTAAATGCTACTGTGAACATGGATGTACCAGTCTTGAATTGTAACTTGCTTTCCGAGTCAGGCTTTCAAAACTTCAGAACTTCTCAAATTCCTTGCCAGGCAAGGTCCATAGGCTGCATGGGTTTGGGAATGTGTCTCAGTTGTACTTTTTCCTCTTGGTTTGGAAACCAACTTACCCTGGGAAGGAGAGATTTCTGACAACAGCTCAGCAATTGTAGCTGCCAGCGAATGGCTCCAGTAGATCAACCATGAGTTAAGTAAGAAAAAGTAAGTGCTACTGTTTGAGGTATGTGTAGAATATGGTTTTAATCCATCACTGTCAGGCTCATATGAAGTTCCAGGCTTCTGTAACTCTTTAACTTGAAGTATTACAGGGTGTCACATGTTCACTGGAAGCCAAGAGAAGCAAGGGGTTTTGTTCATGGTTCAATCTTGTAAAGATTCTTTGAAAAGCATATTAATCCATTAGTAATCCTTTTGGATTTTAGAATGTGGTCATATATTGTTTGGTACAATATGGACCAAACCTAGTCGTGGAAAATTAAGTGGAAATAATAGTTTTAAACCATAAGAACTTTAAAGCAGTCTCTCAATAATACCTTCCCATCAATCATCCCCATTCCTAGATTTTTTAAAATTTTGATATATCGAATTTCCATTAGGAAGGGCACATTTATGGGATTTGGGGGTGGAGGAGGGAGGACTTTTAATTTTAAAAGCATTTTAAATTTACCAAAACATTACCAGAATCGTATGAGTAACCTTTTCCTCTGGTTCACAAATACACCTGTATTTTTAATTATACTCATTTGATACAGGTATAATGATTGCACATTAACGAAATGATCCTTTGAGTGTGTGTTTTCTGTGGTTATGCAAATTACATGGAGGTGCTAAACATGCATGTATTTAGCTTTTTGATGTGCCATGCTCTGTGTTAAGCATTGTCTTATAGGATTTAATTGTTCTTTCATGCATTAATTCTCAGAGTCCCCTGGTGAGGTGTTGTTACCCTCCTTGTCCTATGAGAGACCAGGTGACTTTCTCAAGGCTAGGCAGTCAGCAGCAGAGCCTGGAGTCCCACTCAGACCCTGGGATTTCAAATCCAGAGTCCCTGAAATCAGTCATCACCTGCTGTTGGATGTCAGGACCTTCCTGGACCACAGGAAAGACAGAGGATCACTGTGTTGAGAGGAGAGTGAAAGAACATTAAGGCAGGGTTTCCACACATCTGGAAGTGAGCTAGGGACATGGCTTGTTGGGCAAAGGCAGGAAGCCAATCAGCATGACCCATTCATTCCAGCGCATGGACTGTGCTTCAGAACTTGACCTTCGAATCAGAATCAGTGTGCATCACTAATGATGTTTTCCTGTGGTGTTTATCAAGGGGAAAGAATCAGCTGAGGCCATGAATGAACACAGAAAGCTTGAAGACCACTGTGTGAGGCCAGGCGACCCTCAAAGCCAAGGGCTTTTATTTATTTTTCTGTCCCCAGCATCTGACTTGCTGGGCCTGACCCACTGGTCATTCAGCTATTAGAGCTACATGTCCCCTCCGTATTTGGGATCACCCCCCGCAGGATTCTCTCAAATACAGGAAAAGTTAGCAGTCATTTGTAGGCCTTTTAGTTCACTCATTCATTCATTCTACAGGTATTTATTGAACACCTACTCTGTACTAGTTTGGGGGAAATAGCAGTGAAGGCAGATAAAAACTCTTCATTCTAGTGCAATCAACAAATAAACGAGTGAGCAAGATACATCAGAGAGAAGGGACAGTAGAGGTCCAATCCCACTGGGTAAAGAGAGAGGACTGGGGATGCGAGGAGGCTACTTTGATTTGGGGATCCGGAAAGCTTCTCATGAATCTGAGGCCTGAATTGCCGGAGGCAGCCAAGGTGGTGCTGGAAAACAAGAGGTCCTGGCGGAGCAAATGCCCAGTGCCAGTTTGGTACAGCCGAGAAACAGAAGGACAGGAGATGGAACATGATGATGTGGGTCCAGATGGAAAGCTGGTAAGGCTGAAGAGGTGAGCCTTGCAGCCCGAGGTAAGAAATTTGGCATTTCTAGGTAGGCACTGGAGGGTTTTAGGCAGGCAGAGATGGCACTGGATCTGCTGCCCGTCGGTGGACTCTAAGTCACATCCATGCTGGTCATTGCCAGTGCCACTTAGAACAGACAGGTGCGTGTCATGCTCATACATTTGTGAGGCATCTTTTGTCTGTTAGACACTGAGCTGGGTGCTTTGCTTTGCTTTAAAGAGGAGTGAGAGGTAGAGCCTGGCCTTGCAGGCTCCTGCCTGGAGAGCCTGTTTGCCTTTCTCCGCGATGTGTCTCCCTGACACAGGAATGCGTGAGTCTGCAATTGCTGGGAACGATTTTTTTTTTAGAATTTCTTTTGGGTGAATTGTTTTTGATTTTTGTTTCTTTGGAATCTTGATTCTTTTTTTTGGCAGCCTCTCACCGGTGGCAAATGTTTATCGTTTGAGGATGCACTTAATTGTTTTGGAAAGGGCTGAAAGCTGTTTCAAGTCTCGTCTAATGAATAAAGCAGAGGACTGATTTTTAGTCAAAGAAAAAAAGCAAATAAACAAACAAGGTTGAGTGTGTGTGTGTGTGTGTGTGTGTGTGTGTGTGTGTCTGGCTTCTAAAATGGCCTAGGATGTCATTGTCTCAAATTGTCAAATTATCAAATTATCAAAAGGAAGTTCCTTGTTTAGACTGGAGGAGCATTCAAGTCTACTGGGGAAAAATGCCTATTGGGGGGTCACCCTGCCTCTTTCGAGGGCCACCTTTAATTCTCCAAATTCCATCTCCTCCTTCACCCCACACCACTTCCCTGTTCCTTGATCGAGGTGACAGGCATGAGTCTGACGATCTTCTCAGCATGGAGGTATGGATGCTGATGCCGATATTTGTACATGCTTTTGCTGAAGTTCCTGTAATGGTGTTGGAAAGACCCAAGGTTATTCTGTTCAGCCGCCTCCGCTTACATAGGATATTCATGGTCAGACCATGGAATCTACGTAACTGGAAAATTTAAATCTATTTGTTTTTTTAAAAATCATAGGCCTGAACCTTTTAAAAATAAACATTACTTTCATCCCATTATACAAAAATGCATTTGAGGTGGTAGTCATTTTATTTGGGCCATGGTTTTCCTAGACTTAGGACAATAATATATTTTTTCTATCTTATGCAAATGTATGCAGATTTTTAAAGCATGCATGCATGTATTACACACTTTATAAATTCGAGTAATAGAAATGTTTGTGTGTATAAACAGATAGAATAAAGAGTATACATTTTGTATAAAATAACCTCTTTGGTATTTGTTTACCCTGATTTTTTGATTTATGAATCGTCATTTCTCACTATAGAAGAAGAAAAATAAATATGCAGAACACTGGTAGACTTTTAATGGGGTTACTTCCCATTTTAGCTCAGTGTTTCTCCACTAAAGCTGACCTTGAAATTGCTTTTTAAATACAAGTCAAAATATGCAAATTCCAGACTATCAGGATGACTATCCTATGTGAGGAGCACTTTCAAATTCACATTTTTGCATCATTTCCATCTTACATCCTGTGCTTTATCTGCTTCTTAAACTATTAGTGTCTGAAGGGTGGGCACATGGGTTTTCTCAAATGCAGTAATCCTCACTAAAGTCAGAATAACCCTAAACATGTACATATATGTTTTTCTTTCTTTTTTTAAATTTAAACTTCTTTACTTTTTAATGACTAGGAAGCAATTTATGCCTAACAGGTTTAATGTCTTTCCTTTTCAGTCTCCATGACACCAAGGCACTCTGTATCATCTCATTGTCCCCTTCATCCTCTGTCTCAGAATCTGTCATTGAAAGTACTCGATCCCGATCGGGCAAATGACTTCAGTCTAAAAAGTTGCATCAGTCACATACATGTAGTCACTCCTCATGTGTCTGTGCTGGCCACTTCACTGGATCCCAAGAAGTGATCCTTCTGTCCCGTGCTCATGTATCACACAGGCCATCTGGAGCCTGCGTGCTGTTGACATGTGTGTATCATGCCCCCTTCATTATGACCAGAAAAGCTCACAACCAGGAATGTCACTGAAGTTCATGATTGGTCCCCAACTGCCTGCACTATCACATTTGGCACAAAATCCTGTTCTGGATGCGTTCTCACAGTCAGATACGCGCCCGGATACGCTGAACCAGTGCATGCAGGAGGAGGAACGACCCCAGCTCCGGAGGATAAATCTATCATGTGGTGGAGCGGGTATTCAGGCCAAACATTTGTTCCGCGGTCACTTGGAGGATTGGGCCCATGCTATAATTAATGCCACTAGCAGTAAAAGGACATTAGGGATGGCGCGCATGTTGATTATTTCTTCATTTTGTTTATCCAAGTTTCCCCGCCCTGGAAGCTCTGTGGCCATTGCCAAAGAAAGCCCTGGAGACAGAGCGTTAGCCGCTGCTCCCCTGTCAGTGCATCATTACCTCGCTCCAAACAAAGTCCTTTTTTTTTTTTTTTTTTTTTGTCAATAGAGGATGAAAACATTATTGGATTCAGGAGTTCATAGTAGTCCTGTATGCGGCTGGGGACGAAAGGGGTAGATTTATGAAATGGACCATTTCAAATAGCATTATCTTCCCACAGTGAAGTACACCTTTCATAAATCATGGCAGAGTGCTGAGAAACCAGGGCGTTTGTTATTCCTGCACTATGTTGTATTTGCATCTCCCACAATCGTAGGAAAGAGGAAGAAATTCTCAGGTTTCCTTTCCTGGGTGTGAAAGGGCAACGAATCCCCTTACAGTGAAATTATAAGGAAAGAAGAAGAAGAAATGAAATAAAATAGAAGAGTATGTCATATAAGTCCAGGATTGTGCTTCTACTAGCATTTTTTTTAAATCATGGCTTTTTGTGTTTTGGGTTTTTGGGGGCCCACTTATCCTGAATTTAATGATGGCGTGGATTTAATTCTTTGGTTTTGTTTTTCAATGAAAACATGGCGCCTCAGTCCATGTAGATGAACGGGGCTCAGCTGGGCAAGCAATGGAGGGGGACAATAACTAAGCTTCTCCGTTCCTTTAATCTTCAAAACGATCCTGTGGCATGGGCATCAGTGTGCCCATTGTCTAAAGAAGGACACTTAAGGTACAGGGCACTCATCTAATAAAAATCAAGCCCCGGATCCAAACTGATCTCGTTGACGTCAAAGATCGTACTCTTCCTACACATGGATCTCTCGTAGTTCTGCTCCTAGGAGTCCACCACCCCAGGTCAGATCACCTGTCCCGGACTGCAGCACTCCAGGGGGGAGAAACAAGGAAGACCTGGGCACCGAGCCAGTGCGGCTGAGCTACCAGAACCCGCAAGCTCTGTGCCTGTGGCGCTCGAACACAGCCGCCTTGCTCTCGCAGTTTCTGACACATCACCGTTGGATCAGCCTCGGAAAACAGACAGCATGGAGGGACATGGCTCCACTCCGCATTGTGCCGTCAGCCGTGGACACAGCTGGGAAAATACTGAACGAGTGTGGGCCACCTGAGAAGTAGCTGGGCGTGAAACAGCTAGTAAGAGCAGCCCAGCCAAGACACGCAGCCTCCCTGCAGCTGCCTCTGGGTCCCACTATTTGAAGGGAAACCTTTCCCACCGCTACTTGGTAGGATCGGTGGCTCGTGGATGGCCCAACAGTGTTAGTGGAGCTTCTGAAAGTGTGCCATGCTGTGTCAGCTACAGGGAACCCAGAGCCTGTATTAGCTGAGTAAGCCCTGTATCACTGATGTCTACAGTCATTTCAAAGGCCCGATTTTCTGTTGGCAAAGGGTCTGTTTCCAGGTCCTTGGCCAGATATTTAAGAAGCTGATCAAGAGAAGGTGGTTTGATGAAAAAACAAAGACCAGGGATATATTGATTGCTGAGAATGCTTCTGGAGTTTCTTTTGGCGGTGGTACTGTCAACCTGTGATGAGACAGTTGTTGAGTTTGGATTGATTTTTGTCTTTCAAGACTCAGCACAAAGCAACCCTTTCCTCTGGGTAATCTTTTCTAAATCCCTCCCCCACCAACCTTCCAGGTAGAGTTGACCTTCATAGTTGAGGTTCTCTTCTTCTGCATCAGCTTCTATGTTTTTCAGCCTCTGTCACATTGAATGGAAGGCATGTTCTCTATTTTATCCGCTAGATTGTGAACTCCTTGAGGACAGGAAATCTCTTAGCTTCAAGGTGTTCATGGTAGGTTTGCTGCATCCGGTAAATAGAATCTAATAAATGGGTGTGAGAGCAAAGAGCACACTAATATTAAAGCTAGAATATCTTCTACAAAAGCTGGTAGGCAAGGTACATGGTTGTCTATATTTGATGTTTTTCATTTGACTAGCTGTAACCAAATCGAGTTGTCATCTTGAGTTTGGTACAAATCCATGTAACCGCTCTGAATTCAGTGACTTTTTCTCAGTTTGAAACTAGTATGGAGTCACCAATCCAATTACTCACTTGAGTTTCAGGCATGTGGGGATTGCAAGTTACAATATCCAGGGCAGGCCGACTTGAGACCTCCTCGCATGGTACTGCTGCTTGTGAGCCTGGCTCTTGACCCCTATGAATCAGTGAGCATGGCCGTGCAGGGGAAAGTGGAGGAAGATGCCTTGACATGCCTGTGTAGCTGTTTCCCCTGTAATTCAGCTGGATCTAGAACACAGGAGGAAGATTCGAGTTGGAAAAGCTTTGCCTGGAACAAGTGAAAAATAAATAATAATGGTACTAATTCCTCTGTCTTTTCCCATAGAATATCAAGGTATCTTCAGGTTAGTCTTTATTTTTAAAAGATGACATCCAGAGACAGACATCTTTGGGAACAAGAAACAATTGTGGGGTTTTTTGTTGTTTGTTTGTGTTTTTAAAGAATACAATCTCAATGTGTGGTGTGAGGAGACAATTTGTCCTTACAATGAATCCATCCACCCTTTGCTTCATTTAGTGCACTCAGAGTTTCCATGCCCAGAAGATTAAATTCAAGTCTGAGAGTCTATACCCTAACCAGATGTCAGCTTGTTTGTTTGTCACTGTGTTTTGTTTTTTAGTGACATTATTACTCCTTATATACCCTACTGAAGTCCTCAAACACCCTGGCCTTCTTGTCATATAGTTTTTCCCCATTCTTGTAGGTCTGGTTGTGGTCCCACTGTGATTTGACTACTGGTTTTATTTCTAAGAAGTTTTTAAAGTTAGCATCTTTTTCTGACCCTCCTTGTGTGCCCTGCACCAACTGACTTCACATACCTTTGACTTGTTTCATTCATTACTTCCCAAAATCCTGAAAAACTTTTTTTTTCTTTAGACCTCATTTTACTCGTGTGTAACGTGCTCAATGGAAGGAAGCTGGCTTTGATTAACGTGGGCTGAGCACAGGGTGGGGGTGGGGTACTTTACCTCAGAGATGCGCAACACGAAGGCCAGTTCTGGCTCTTCCCTTAACTTCCCTTGTGACCTTGAAGATGTCATTTCATTTCTCCATCTATTAATTTTCTCATCTGCCCCTCCGGGCTAGTTAATTCCTGTCCCACCTTCCTCACAGGCTCGTTGGGCAACTTAAAGAGTAGCTACGCAGTGCAGCACTTTTAAATTAAGCTGTGCCCTGGAAACACACGGTGATCTAATTGACTGCCTTCAATGGGGAGATGACTCAAGAAAGTATCCAAATTAATTTTTCTTTCATTTCCCCCTCCGAGGACAGCAAGACATTCAGCCTGTGTTCTCTGTGTTTGAAGACAGAGTCAGGAATGGCTAGGTTGACAGAACATGGCCATGCTAGTCCTTCTGCTTATTTACACAATGAAGAGATTACAGCGTTTAATGCCAAAGAGGTAGTTTCTGTCTTATCCCAAGCATGGGAGAAGTGTACCCATCCCATGTCTCTGCTGTCCCTGTTGCAAAACTGAAAACCGGTCGGTGCGTTTGTTTGTTTATCAGGTAGTGGAGGACAGTCAGGTGGGCCACGTGGATGAACTTGACAGTGGGCCCTGGAGGAAGTCAGCACAAAGCCAGCTTCTGATGGGGGGCGGGCGGGGTGTCACACGATGACCTTCCCCAAGTTGGTAAGGTAGTTGTCCTGTGGAATCAGTACCACCGGCATTAAACGTGGGGTAGGAAGGACAGCTATTCCCACCCTCAGTCCTGTTTTGTGTCTGTAAAAGAGTAAGTTACAAAAGAAGGTTCTTTTACAAAATGCATGACTGCTCAACAAATCCCCGTGGGAAAGAAGGAGGGTGGGGGTAAAGCCATGCACATTAGTCTTCCATTAAAAATAGATCAAAAAACTACCCCAAAGAAAAAAACCCACAACAATGAGATAAATTAAGATAATACAACTGGAGGCCTGCAAATGAGTTTGCTAAATGTTATATTTTCTCAAGTCACTTAGATTTCTAACTTCCTGTTTCTGCCCGAAGCAATAAAGGCAGGGACACTGTCATTAGCTTCAAAAACCTTTTTTTTTTTAGCCCCCAGCCGCTGCATTTATTTATTTTTTCTCCTTCCTCCCCCTCAGCTGCACCCCTGCATTTATTCCAGCCCAGGTGCAGCTTGCCCTGGAATGTTAACCCAGATAAAAGGGGTGGGGAACTGCTCCCTTCTCCTGCTTGCAGGAGCTCGAGCTTGTGGCAAACCCAGTGAAGGCAGAATTGGGTGGGGAAAGCCCTCCCTGCGAAGAGCTGTGTGTTGAGGCTTTTCAGGAGGGCTCCCCAATAATGCTGGAGTTTCTTTTCACCCCACCCTGTAATCGGATCACCCCCGACCATAATACACCAGAGGATAATCCTTACCGTTTTTCCATAAAGTAATTACTTTGTCCCCTCGCTTAGCCCCTTAAAAAGAGCCAAAAAGAATGTGGCACCGAGATGCTATTTATAACCATTTTTACCTCTTGCCTCTAGGGCCTAAATTGGAAACCTAATTTTAGATCCACAAAAGCCAAAATATGTGTATAAGAAGCCCCAAAATAAAATATTCCAGGGCAGCTCATAAGCGTCCTCTGCATAGGTTCAGGTTGATTTACCTCACTCAGGAGATTTAATTATGTCATTGAAGAAAACACCGGTAATTAAATCATTATTTCTTAGGTGTGAGGTCCAAGGACATTCAAGAGGAAGTCAAAGGCAGAGGGAGGAAGGAAGTCAGGAAAGGCAAGATGGGCCCGCCGGCCTGCCGGGCAGGTTCAGAGGAGCAAGTGCGGGCTTTACAGGGGAGGGAGTGGGATCTAAACCCATCTGGGCGTGGCATCATCGCCTCAGGTACTGCCAGCCCCTCAGCCTTGATTGGCCAAAAAGAGGGGTAGTCAGACCTGCCTCTGGGATTTGTCGTGAAACTTCGAAAGGCAGCCCTTTGCTTAGTCTCTGGAAGCTAGTAGGTTTGTCCTCACACCGTTGCAGTGCTAGCTATCATGTACTCATTGTGACTGTCACTGTGCCTTCCAGAGAACCGCCTGTCTCCCTTTTAGAAGTTTCCCGACCGATTTCACAATGTGGCATGGAGGACTCTCACCCAGGGGATCTCAGAATGAATGTGATTTCTGCATGGCCAGACTGAACATGCACTCTTATGAGAGAGCCACAAGTCAGTATCTAATGACATTTTGCTTCTGAAAATCTCCCAAATCCTAGAAAGCCTCAGCCCCCGGTTTTAGGGATGCCTGTGACAACTTTGCTGGACCCTCTGCCTCCTGACCTCTTCGGAAGCCCCGCCTGCCCTTAAGCAGCATAAACCCTGGGAGTTCCCTTTCTGGGTGTGGTTCCAGCACCCTTTTACCTGGGGAGCCACTTTTAGGGTGTGTAGGAGGCAAACATTTGGCCCCCTGGTGTTAAAGGACCTTTGCAGATATAATTAAGGTGCTCAACTGACTTTATAATAGGGAAATTACTCTGGATTTTCAGGGTGGGTCCAGTGTGTATAGGTCCCCTTCAGGGCAGAAGAGGAAGGCAGATGAGGACATCAGGGATGTGGCAGAAGGGGAGGCAGAGAGATGACAAGCAGGGGAAGGATTTGATGTCCCCTTGCTGGCCCTGAAGATGGAGGAGATCGTGTGACAAGACATTGGGGCAGCCCCTCCAGGCTGAGCACCAGCTCTGGCTGAGAGCCGGCAGGACGAAGGAATCTCAGTCCTCCTATGTCGGCATGGCAGGCGGGGAGCTCGGTTCCACCACCATGAGAACCTGAGCCCGTCCAATAACCTGCGCGAGGCTCGGAGCAAATTCCCCGCCCCCCCCTCCCAGGGCCTCCAGATCAGAACCAAGAGGGCTGACACCTTGGCTGGGTGACACTTTGGCTTCGTGAGACCCCAAACAGAAAATCCCTGTGAGCCATGCTGTGCCTGGACTTTGGACCCAGGGCAACTGTGAGATAATAACAGAAGTGTTGTTTCAAGTTGATGGTGATTTGTCACGGCAGGGACACACAACTACTACAGTGCTCGGGGCCTTCCGTGGGGTGGGCCTCACCCAGCCCTCCCTCTGTTTAGCTGGGTTGCTTGTGCATCTCAGCCCAGGGCCTATTTTCCCATCCCAAGAGAACCTGCTCCCCTCACTCAACAGAATTGCTTTTGTTTGATTATGAGTGTGTTCTGAGTCCGACTCAGCCTAATTATTGCTTTTGACTAACCCCAACACATAATGTGTGTGTCATGCTGTACTACTTTTAATTTCACAGATGAACACATTTCTATTCTTTTAATCCCCCTCTCCAAGTCTCGTGTTAACTCCATCTGGACAAAGCATGGAGGGGTGTGTGTGTGGGTGTGACTTCTTCCAAGCTGAATGCCACAGCTGCCCTACATTCACCCCGCAGGGCAGGAATGACAAGGAAAAGGTTTTGCTCTTGAGTGACAAAAGCCTTATTGTGTTGAATTCATTGTACTGGCCTGAGAAATCTCTGTTGTGGATTCCACCTGTCACTCCACATCTTGATAACTTTTCGGCTCTTGGACCTACCTTCCTAATAGTCACAACAATATTTCTTTAGTGTTTATCACAGGCCAGGCAACAGATCTACTCAGGGCTTTTCATAACCTCATTGTAATACTCTGGTTTAGTAGTCAAGAAGACTGAGACTGGCAGAACGTCCAGGGCATTGCAGCAGCGAGTATAGCCCAGCACTTAAAGCCTGTAGTGACACCAGAGGCCATGTTCTTAGCCAGCAAATACTGTATGTGTTTTTGGTTTGGTTATGTTTTGTTTTGTTGGTGAAAAAGAGAGACAGAACGATCCCATCTTTCCCATCTTTCCCATCTGGATAGATTATAGATTGCCTGTCACGTCTACCCTTTTCCAATATTTCTCAGTCCTTAGGTTGAATTTGCAGCCTCTAGCCCCAATGCATTATCAGGAGTGGCCAACGTTTTGGCTTTCTTGGGCCACTTTGGAAGGAGAATTGTCTGAGGTGACACATAAATACACTAACACTAATGATAGCTGATGAACTTAAAAATAAAAATGAAAGGTCCATGCGTAATTTTTATAATGTGTTAAGAAGTTTTACAAATTTGTGTTGGGCCACATTCAGACCTGTCCTGGGCCGCATGTGGCCCGTGGGCCTCAGGTTGGGACAAGCTTGCATTACACAGTGGGGGGGGCGGGGGGGCAGGCAATGAGGGGGAATTAGTCAATCAATGGTTATTTCCTTGAGGAAAAAGGAAAAGAAAAGTGGACGACCTTTCAATGTCTGTTACTGGAAAAAGCACAGTGGCATGCCATTGTTCTGAGAGGAAGGGGCTTGTTTGCCTTATCAGCGCCTGATGAAATAGGATAGTGGGTAGAAAGCTAAGTTAGAGCAGGTGCACTTGAATTTGAGAAGGAGCAACAAAGCAGAACCCTGGCTGTTCAGAGTCCAGTTTTATTCTTTTCTGTTCATACACACCATACACACATAGACCCATGCACACAGGTTTTCGCTGTGAGAATTTGTGGATTTCTAAACCCATAAATGATTCAACTTAAAATGACTACCATCCTGGGCAGTAAAAATTGTCATCTGGCATTCTTCATCCTTGGGTCATACTTTCTGCAAGCATTTTCATAATGGCTCCTCTTAGACACTTACAGTGATGAAATTGGGAGTTTGAAAAGAAATTTAAAATGATCTGCTGGCATCATGCCCAGGACTTTGGGAAACTAGAAGAGAGTTGACACCTTCTGGGGGAAAAACAGACTTTCTTTCGCGATGATGGCTCTGTTGATCCCCTCTCATTATGTAATTCGAGGCGTTTGCGGGGTGTGGGGGGGTGTGGGGGGGGTGGTACCTGACGGCCAAGGGCTTCACCGGAGGGAGTTCTTCCCAAACCTGCTCGAGCTCCTCCCTTCCTTTCCCTCACAGGCAAGACATAGGGCGGGTAGAATGGCAGCGTTTATAGGAGGCCACGAGGGGAAGAGGCAAGAGAAGCCTGGAATTTTTATTTTCCATCGAGGATTACACCCAGTCCACACTGGCGGAGGCCAAAAAGAAGGGAGACTCATTGGTTCCTGCAACTCGGACGCTAAGGGCTGGGTCTGGCATGGCGTGGCCCGGATGACCCAATGATGGCTGTCATGATTCTGTTTCCCGCCATCTTTCAGCTGTGCTTTCCTCTGTGTAAACTTCATTTTCAGACAGGGTCAGTCCAGGTGGTCAGACGTGGTCACCACCAGCCCTCATCCACTCCTGACCCTCAAACTCCCCAAGTTAGCGTCCTTGGCAAATCTCGTGCTTGCTGCGATCAAACAGGGCAAGTATGAATACAACCCAAGCATGGTACTTCGGACCTACACTAGGCTGAAGTCCACCCTTGGTCTCCGGGCGTGCAGGACAGTGGATTTGTGAAACCAGTCAAAACTGTAGGCACCCTTGCAGGGGGTATATTTAACCTATTGGAGGGAACAAACTCTCTTTAAGGGCTTTGCACACTAATTGCATGCAAATAGATGCCGCTAATTGCAAACACAAGATTCAAACCTAGTCAAATTAGGAGCCTATTTATCAACAGCCCCTTTAGGACCTCGGCTCCACTGCATGCAGTTTAAATTGCCGTTTTATGGTACGTACTGCCATCCTCCTCACCCCCAACTTCCCATTAGCTTCCTCCCGAGATTATTGCCCCGGAGACTCATTGGGGGCGGAAACCGCGCCCCCTTCACTTCCGCCTAATGCCCATATCAGCGCGGCGGTAGCCGCTCCGAACAAAGGCGCTCACGGAGGTCCTGCTCTGTGCCAAGCCTCGCGAGAGGCACTGCCAGTGCGAGCGCCCGCCTGATGGAGAAACCGCTCTCCGGAGCGCCTTGTTCTCCTCGCCCTCTTGCAGGTGTGCCCCAGCGCATCTCTCCCCACTCACCTCTTCCCTGGGGTGCCCTGCGAGATGTGATCCATTCACCCTCCACTGTTCTGCAGCTTTCTGTCTGTCGCATTTGTCTGACACCTGTCACCCCCTGCCTTACGTTGCATTTGTTTTTATTCGTGAATTTGACGGGCATTTGCTGACTGCTACTGAATAAAAGTCCCTACGCAAGATGCTGCGAGGGACAAAAAGATGGACAAGACATGGTCTTCGCTTTCATATATTATTTCTCCCATTCAGCAGTAACTTATGTCAAGGCAAGGACCATATCTTATTCATTTTCTATTCATCTTTTCTTTTTTTTTTTTTTATCACCCATAAAAAGGCATGGTAGAGTACGTATTATTGTACATTTTTACGATGGCTGACTGGCTGGCTGGATAGATGGATGAATGGATGGATGAATGGATGGATGGATGAATTGATGGTTGAACGGTTGGATAAATGATGCATAGGTAGATGAATGGTGAAATTGTTATATTTTACTGAAGATCTGTAATGATATCCTTGTGGCTTGCTAGGAATAATGTAGCCACCTGAATGTCCCATCTCCCCTGTGTATTAGCGGAAATGCCAAGCCCACACAAGGAACTGGAAATAGACACAAAAATAAGAGCCTTTAAGATACGGACCCTGGCCTCGAGGACCTTTGGTATAGGAGTGTGGGCACAGAAGCACATTCCGCCGACCCGGTTGGGGCAGGGATAATAATAATAGAAACGTAAAGCGCTACAGGAAGCACAGGTACTCCATCAGTTCGTTCCTGCTTTATCAGGGAGCTCTGCCGGGAGGAGGTGGCAATCGAAGGGTGTGTGGGATTTTTCTCCACGGAAAGGGGGGACTCAACAATCTGGGACAGGAGGAGAGGCTGCAGCTGTCAGAGACCAGGGCTGGTTCTGATGGAGCTAGAGAGCTGGTTCTCAAATGATGTCCAGTGCGTCTTCTCAAACAGGCCACCACATGTCCCCCACAATCCACGCTAGATGTTTTCTTCACATGTGGTGTCGCCGATCGGGAGGAGCATTGAGGGGATGGGTGGTGTGCTGCGACACTCCGGTGAAATAAGGCCAGTGAGAGTTCGAGGGTCCCAGAGAGCTTGGGCCAAAAGAGATTTGAGTTTTACTGGAACCTGTGAGTTATGTATTGCGGTTGGGATGGTAAGAAACACCAGGCTGCTAACTAGACATTTCATACCACCTCAGTTTGTCAAATATGCTTTTTATTAAACCTGTTTTCACCTTTTAAAATAGACTTGGCTTTTTAGAGCAGTTTGGGGTTCACAACAAAATTGAAAGTGTGGAAAGATCCCATATGCTCTCAGGCCCAACACATGCACATCCTCTCCCACTGACAGCATTCCCCACCAGAGGGGTCCGTGTGTCACACAGTTGAGGAACCTGTACTGACACGTGACCGTCACCCAAAGTCCATCCCTCAGGGTTCACCCTTGGGTGTTGTACGTTCTGTGGGTTTAGACAAATGTATAAAAACATGGATCCGTCATTATAGTACCAGACAGAGTAGTCTCACCATCCTAAAAATCCTGTTTTCAGTTTTTTCTTTTTGTGCATGCATCGCCATTGTTTTTGAGTTTCTGAGTTTGGAAAATGTACCACAAACAAGAAGTCTGGTGGCTCCGCAGCATTGCCCCAGATCCCTAGGGACACATAGAGCAGGAAGCAAGGGGCTGGGGCCAGGGGGCTCCCACCACTCCTGGGAACTGTCAAGGGGAGCATCTCAAGCATTAGGTTTGAGCCACTCAAAATTCTGAGAAATAGGTTGTTTCCTAGAGAAACAATTGTAATCCTTCCAAGTACGTGGGTACCTTCGACAAGAACAAATTTGTTGGCAGTGTGAGGATTCTGTTCAGCCTTCACGATCTCAGCACCACGATGTTGTTACCCGTGTGCTTTATTGAATAGACTTGCCTGATGTGACATTTTGTATCATGCTTTGTCTCTAAGTGATTTACTGCTGGGAAGATATAAACACTCCAGGTTTATACTCAGAACGTCAAATACACCGTGGATGGTGCCTCCCGAGGTATTTGCAATGGAAGAGGCAGTATTGATGGAGATGGGAGCATGTGACTTTTCCAGAAAACCACACCACCGTCCCTGTCTGTTAGGAAACACGTTGCAGTACTGACATGCGTGGTGACCAGATGAGTTATCTGCGAAAAACTCAGCATCTAACGATGTTCTTTTGAGATCACGAGGAAGAATTGTATTTGCTCAAGCTGAGGCTTTTTTTCTCTTTTCTGTTTCTCTTTAGTTATAAAAACAATCACAAAGGTGGGTGCTTTGGGCTTGAACTTGTCGACAGTCTACGGCCCATTCTGCAGACAGGGATGTCACCTGTCTTGGGGGCTGAGACATGAGAGCGTTTCTGTGGGATCCGGGGGTCTCAACCTCCGCACACCCTTAATCTTGGGTCTTTCTTCTGGTGAACTGCCCATGATTCATTACTCAGTCATGTTGCTGAGGAATGTCTCTTCAGATAGAGTTCATCTTTAAGAACTAAGTCAGGGGATTTTTCAAACAATCGTCACTTGATTTAGGTACGTGAACCTTTCACTCAGGAAAAGAACTTAGGTTTGCAAGCACCATGTGAGCAGAGACCAGAAAGCAATAATAATTATAAGAGCACTCTCTTCTCCTTTCCTCTGGAAGATTTCCCTGCACGGGTGTGGGTGGCCCACTCGTGCATTTGTGAGTTTGCAGAGAAGCCAGCGGGGCGGGGTGGAGGGCATGACTAATCCCACATCTTCCCTTTCTTTGTTTTGCGCGCCAACTCGATTCTTCGGTCACCACATCAGCAAGTTTTGCTGCAAATCTCAGTGCCTCCTCACTTTCGTTTTACTTAATACATTTCTACATTTTCCCAAGACCACATGAGCTGTTGTCTGGTGAGTGGTACGCCTGCCTCTAATAACTAAAATTGCCTGGGTCTTGGAATCTGAGCCTTCACAGTCTCCCATATATTATTTGGTCCTATTGTTCCTTCACTTGCTCATCATTCACACAGTGAAGGAAATTCCATTTGGTCCTTTTAAGACCTCCAAACTAGCTGACTTAAACACTCAGCGCCGGCTACTTCTGGGTATTTCGCTTCTTTATTGAAATGGTCCTTTTAATGCCATCTTTAATTTAATCAAATAGTGTCATCAAAATAACATTTACTCTATTACTGCAAATTCACTGCATTATTAACTAGTGTAACTAGACAAAAAAGATGGTACAAACCCCTATGGAAATATATACTTACTGTAAAAATGGATACAGTTCATAGATGTTCTATATTTAATTTGCAGTTTCAAAGCACTCTCTATGGAGAGGTTTTATGGTTCTGAAATAATTTAAAAACACACATTACTACAACCCATAGCAGGTAGTTTTTGCCAATTTGGGAACTTATGGTGACTTGTACTTTCCAAAGTAACCCAAACAGTGTTTTTTAACAGTGATGTACCTCTCTCTCATTAGAAATGGGACTCCATCCCCACACCACAGGCAATACAACCAAGGACTCACTGATTTTCCTTTGGTACCTTCTAATAACCCAGCTATAAGTGGCAAGGTATTGGCAAAGGTCCCCAGGATCGAATCAGCTTGATGAAAAGTACCAACTCATCAATGCCACTTTGGAGAGTTTGATCAGAAAACAGGTCATTTGGGGTAGGGGATAAAGGGCAAGAGGATGATATAATTTACAATTTTTTTCTTTGATTCAAGAGAAAAACATGGACTGGGAGGACAAGAGTTCTGGGGCCAAGCTGTTGCATAAATTATTTGCTAAGCCTCAGTATTCTCATCAGTGAAAAGAGAGAGTTCTGTGATAACAAAACACTATCAAATAATCTAATATTTTAAATGCTTGTCTACCTGCTTTCTCTTGAGATCAATAATACTATTTTCCAATTAGAATTTTTTATCAGAACTTGCCACTATTTCTATGTACAGTATGAAGATAAAATATTAAACTGAGCATCTCTATGTCAAGATTTTCATTCTTCCCCCTACCCAGAAATTCTTTTCCTGGAAGGATATTGGATAGCCTTAGAAATAAGGGTGTTGAACTTAAGTCACTTATTTTCAAAGGACATATATACCCTTTGCTGTACCTCTGTACCTGTCACCAGCCAAGTATTATGCTAGGTCCTAGGAAAGGAACGACAGATAAGTTCTAGGTCTCTATCTTATGGAACGTAAAGCGTAGTGGGGTACACAAACATTTGAAAAGAATGATAAAGTCATTCAAATGCTATAATAGAAGACTTCACAGAGTTAAGTATCCATCCATCTGTTTGTCTAGCTGTCTGTTCATTCGTTCTTTCACCCATTCATTAATCCATCCATCCACCCACCCACCCATCATCCATCCATCCATCCATCCATCCATGCATCCATCCACGTATCCATTCATCTATCCATGCATCCATCATCCATCCATCTATGTATCCATCTATCTATCCATATATTCATCCATCCATCCATCCATCTAGCCTACCAACCCTACTTTCATTCACTCATCTATTTATCCATCTATCTGTACATCTATCCACACACCCACCTCTAGGGCATCAGAACCGTCAGTGCTGAATCTCAGTGTGACATGAAGACATGTGTTTTGGGTGAAGATCAAAGAGCTTGTCAAAGTCTTCAGAATAAAGAGGAGGTTCAGATATGATGAAAGGCTGGAAGCTGGAAGCCTTACTTTGGCCACATGTGTAGACTGATAAATCTGAGATGAGTAGGGGAAAGATGTGCTTCACCAGAGGTTCTCAATCCTACAGGAATCATCTTGGGAACTGTAAAAAAATCCTTGTGCCTGGGTTTCTCCTCTGGGGTATCTGATTTAATAGGGTTAGGGTGCAGCCTGGGCACCAGGATTTTGAAAAGCTCCCTAGATTATTATAATTTGCGACAAAGGTTGAAAATAAAGATGTGTGTGAGGGAAGATCTTTCTGGATGATTAAAGGAAATACCAGCAGTGTCTGTGCCTTAGGTATACCACTTAGTGGGTATATGGTACCGGGTGGGCCAGACTAATTTAATAGACCACGGGTTAGGTCAAATGGCCTGGGGGTGAGAGACAAAGGAGAATGTTGTTGAGCACACAGCAGAGACTAGATTCAGGCAGCAAGGCTAACTCCAGTCACCCACATTTAGGTATAGAGAATTACTAACTTGTAATGTTGGATCCCAAACTGGCCATGATTTGGGTCACAGGTCAAAGACACCATAGCCTCTAGCTAAGAATGACAGAAAATTATGGGACCACGGCTTTCTATTTTCCAGTGTAGTGCTTACCTTGTGATGCAAGTCAGTGATTTCAGAACAAGTCAGCGATTGTTGCTGTGTTCCTGGCTGATGTCACTCATTGTTCAGTTATCTAGTTTTGTTCTCTAACAACCTCAATACTTTGAAGGAGAGGAGACAGTTACCCAGTGGAAATCACTCACTTGCTTTAGGTTAAAGCCATTGGAAATGGCAACAACTATCTCATTTTGTCACATCTTACTAGGAAAGGACATATATCCATGATTTAGCAGATATTTATTGAGTCAGGCACCGTCAGGCACAGAACAGTGGTAAGAAGGAAAAAAATGGTCTCTGCTTTCTAGTATCTTACTATCTGGAGGCGACAGAGAACTAAATAAGGAAGCTCAATACAGCACAACAATCATTCTGTGCATCGTCAGCTACTGCGTGAATCTATGATAGAGGTATACAGCAGTTAATGTAAAAGGAGCAATATTTAGTTCTAAAAGTTCTTTACAATTTGGTTGCTTTTTTAAAAATTTTCTTGTTAAGTTGACATAATCTTTTATTGAATCTCTGCCTCAGTTGTCATGTCTGTTACACACACACGTGCACACACACACACACACACAGATTTTTAAAGACTTTGTTTTAAAGGTAGAGAACTTTGAAACCTATGGGGCTTGCTTTGGTCCCCAAGTTCGCTTAGCTTCCTGAAAACAGAGGAATCCATGGTGTATTCTGCACATAGCATCTTTTGGGGAAAGGGGTTACTCACTGATAATTGGACATCTCGGGAAGTTATAACTCCACATACCTGTGCTTGCCCACTCGCAGACCCCTGGGACATCAATGTTCTCAGCTAAAGGTACAAGTTTCCTTGAAAAAGAATGTCAAGCCAAGCATTCAGTGATTACGTTCTAGATCCTGCTGTCCCTGAAATCCAGGCAGTCCCTCATACAGGGTTGGTGACATATGAAAATAGGTTTGCATAGGTTAGTAAGGAAAAGGGGGGACATTGCCATTATAAGTGTTTTTATTTAACAATGATTGTATGATTGAACTGATGATTATATAATTAAAATTGGCTATGACAGTATGTTTCTCTATAAAATGTGTTGGCATAAGAGAATTTTGTCTTTGATCATCAGAAAGGTGCAATTTGGGTTTGACACAAAGAAAACACTCAGCAGGTAGATAATTATGTGATGGATGCATGGATGGGTGGGTGGTGGTTGGTAAATGGATGTATGGAAGGAGGGTGGATGGATGGATGAGTGGTGGTTGGTAGATGGAAGGGTGGACAGATGGATGGATGGGTGGGTGGAAGGATGAATGGATGGATGGGTGGGTAGATGGATGGATGGATGGATGGATGGGTGGGTGGGTGGAAGGATGAATGGATGGATGGGTGGGTAGATGGATGGATGGATGGATGGATGGGTGGGTGGGTGGATGGATGGATGGATGGATGGGTAGATGGATGGATGGACAGAAGGATGGATGGGTGGGTGGGTGGATGGATGGATGGATGAGTGGTGGTTGGTAGATGGATGGGTAGATGGGTTGGTAAAGGGATGGATGCCTATTGCCCTTAAAGGACCCTTTACAAAAGACCTTGATCCTCAACTTTAACAACAAGAGCATCCCCAGTTTGAGCTTGTTAAAGCAAGAATATTCTGGTTTGTCACTCTCAGGGATTCTGATTCAGGATGTCTGCAGAGGAACATGGGGAATGTGTATTTTTTCAACAAGTGTCTGAGGTTATCATGGTATGAGTCATCTCACACTCCTGGATCCTCATCCATCTCTATTCCTACCACAGCTTCCATTTTACTGTCTTGCCAGGAATCACTGCACAGGTCTGTGCTGCCTGCATTCAGGATGTGCTGCTTTCAAATTCACATCAAAGGCAATTTGCAAGGAATGTGGCTGGGCTGGGGGGGGGGGGGGGGGGGGGCTCTCTGTTGCCAGAGACAGCTCTCCTGTGTGTCATCAGGACCTCCTTTCAGGATGCTCCTGAACAAGCCTGGATGTGTCAGGGGGCCAGGTCAGAGGGTTGAACAAGAGGAAGAGGCTGGTCTTCTGAACTCCAATGCCTCCGAGAGGAGAGCCAGGCCTTTGGCAAGGACACAATGCTGTGGGTGACTCTCCATGTGGCACAATTTGGAGGTGGCCTCTCTATGGCTGAATCTCACAACAGAGGGCAGAAATTTTGGCATTAGTGGAGGATTTGGTTTTTTGTTTGTTTGTTTGTTTGTTTGTTTGTTTGTGGAAAGAGAGAAGAAAAGGCCTGAGGGTGCTGGATAAGGGCTCCTAGGTGGAGAAGATGTTTGACACATTGATGATTTCCTTGTAGGCCAAGTTTACTCTCAGGGATGACAGTCATTTTCTGAGAAAGTGTGATCGCTTCACATTGTGTTTAAAGGCTTAAGTAATGTATTCTGTCAGACAATTCTCTGCAATGGTTTTCCAAGTGAATGCATCAGAAAGTGCCTAGAAAGAATGCCTGGCACGGAGAGAGGAGGGCATTCAGAGACGTGAGCTGCCTGAATCAGAATCTGACTGGAGGCACCTCATACATGCACTGAGGTGCATGCATGTCAGAGAGACGGTTCGATGAATTTTTACTTATTTATATGCCCATGTAACTTATTTATACACCCATGTACATACCACCCAGGTCAAAATAGAGAACATTGCCAACACCTAGAAGGCTCACCTGTTCCCATTTCCAATCAATAAACGCCACCATCATCAAGACCTAACCCTGTTTGGATTCCTGTCACCATGGCTTTCTGTTCTCGAGTTTTTTATAAATAGACTCAAAGAGTACTCACTCTTTAGTGTCTGGCTGCTTTTGCTTATCATTATGTTGTGGGATTCACCCAGCATTCCAATCTTTTTTATTGTCATTACCTCCAACATTTTATTATTATTATTATGAAAAACATCAAAGGAACGTAAAAGTTGAAAGACTTGTACAGTAAACACTCCTATAGCTATTGCCTAGATTTGACAACTAACATTTCTCACTACTTGCCGTTTACTCATCTGTCCATCCCTCTCTCCATCCATCAGTATATTTTATTTTTCGATTTATTGCAAAAGAAGTTGCAGACATCAGTCATTCACTCCTAAACATTTAAGCAAGTCTCTCATTATTTGCATTACTGATCTAGAATTTGATGTTTGCTTATAGGTGTTTTGTTGAAGGTATGACTTTTTTTTTTCAATAACTAGAGTGATGTAAGAACCAACATTTATTGAATATGGACTTGGTAACAGACATTACAATAAGAACTTGACATGTGCTTACAATTTTACTTCCATTTTTTAAGATAAAACACTAAGCTTTGAAGATACTATTGATTTGCCTAAGTTTACAGAAAAAAACGAATCAACCCTGGATTGTGACTGACTCCAAGGCCAGTTTGCCAGCATACAGTTCACTTGAATGCGAGTTAAAAAACTTGGTGTCATCACCCATCTCTGCCTCTTAACTAGCTGTGTGACTTTGGGCAGGTGAACTAACCTCTCTGGACCTCAAATATATCCAACAGTACAATAATGATAATAATAAGAATGCCCCAGAGTTATTGGAGATGATCAAATAAGATTTTGAAATGCCTAGGAAAATACCTGCCTCATTCAGATTCACCAGGTAACACTCTCAACCAGGAGATTCTGGGACTGTTAGTCTTTAGAACAAACAATGTTACTCAACCCAGTTTTGTTGTTATTGCTGTTGTTTGTTTTGGCCTTGTCCTTGCTAAATTGTAATTTGATTCCATTTAAGCAGCGCCCTCTGCAAACACAAACTCTGCTCTTCTCTATCTCTTCGCTCACTGATGTTATAATATCTAGAGGCTTATTGATTATTTGTTTGATTCTATTGCGGGCACAGGAGCAGTTCTTAGATTAAGACTATTAGATTTTCCCAAACAGTACTGCCGCGGTTTATACAATTGAACAAAACGGGTGATCTAATTTGGACTCAATTTGCTCTAAAGTACAGCTGCAGGAGGAGGGTGCTGTGATTTGGTTCTGAGCCTGAGAACAAGCAGGAAAAAAGTTATCTCCAGGTGATATCTGTGTGCCTCATCAATTCCAGATACACTGCGTGAGCAGGTCTGAGAATTGGAGACTTTTTTGCTTGGTTTCTTTTCTTGCCTATGAGCTAAAGAACCCAGCTTTACTTATGCAACTGAAATATTAAACCCACTGATATAATTTATTTTTCCATGTGAAATATCTCAAGAAAAAAAGGAGTGCCAGGTTGAGTTTTCTTGAGGTACTGTGTTAAAAGACTATGGGTTAAGAGGAGATACCGGATATGCCCAGAAATAAGTCGTTTCCTGATAGCTGTTTTGGAAGGAACCAAAGGAAAAACGTTGTTTCTTTTCTTTCATTGTACCTTCCCACCCTGGTATCCAAACCTTTTCGATCATATCATTTATAGAAGTTTCAGTTCTGCATTTTACCTTAACATTATAGCATAGTTCCATGAAATTATTGACTCTTCATGAATATCATTTTTAATGGTGGCTATAAATTCCATTTATTGGCTATTACTATGGTTTCTTTAACCATTCCTCCAATATTGAGAATTTAGATTGCTTCCAGATTTTCCTTAGTTTAAATAAGGCTAAAAAGTAACATGTGAGCATTTTAGGCTAATAAATATAATATATAATATTTGACTATTTTCTAAGATTAGATTTCCAGAAGTGGAATTACTGAGTAAAGAAGTGTATGCTTTTTTTTTTTTAAAGGGGCTTAAATATATTTCATGATTATTTTAATGGCATGTCCATATCATTGAAAATGATGGTTTGGGTTCAAATCCCAAGTAGTGCCTGTCCTACTTGGGGGAAATTACTTATCCTCCCTGTGCCTTGGTTTCCAAATCTGCAAAACAGGAAAAATAGTAATGCCTACTTCTTAGAGGTGTTGTGAGTATATGTGCACGTAGGATGTGCCTGGCACATAGTAAGGGCTTAGTAAATGTTTTCTGTTATCTTTAGTATTAACTATTATTGTCTTAATGGAAGGAGGATCTATGGAATGCACAGAAATCACCCAAAGGCTTTCTTTGATCCATTGTTTTCTTATCTCCCTTTCTAGAACTTTCCCTATAGTCACTCACCAGCCCTTCAGATACCCCTGTGTGCTTTAGCCTATTCAGCTGAGCTTACCTGCCTCTCTGAGAAGCCCATCAGTACTGGATGGTGTATGAGAGGAAAGAGGAAACTTCACGCCCCCAGATGTGTTCCAAGTGGATGACTCCCCCCACCCCTGAACAAGTGGGAGGCCACCACTCCTGCCCCCCTAGACTTTCTAAGGCAACTGACCCCAGGAAATAGCCAGGACTGGAACCCCACAGAGGTGGCTGGTGGGGGTCTGGTAGGTGCTCTTATGTTCCCTCCAATCAGAACAAGGGTCACCCTGAAGGTCAGGAGCTGCCTCGGGAGCTGGCTGCCTCAGACCAGGGCCAGGAGTTCTGAACCTGAGGGATCCATGACAGCGGGGGGGTGGCGGGGGGCGGGACTGAGGAGGGTGGGTGTGGGTTCTCGTGAATCAGTCCTATTGCAGCACCCTGGGACCAGGCAGCAGCAAGGGGACACTGAGTGCCTTCCCTCCACCCCCCACCCCACGGTCCTGTGTTCTCACTTCCCATGTAGCATCTACTTGAGTATACTAAGAGTGTGTGTGTGTCACCTCCCTCTCCTCTGAGTTCTCTAAGGGCAAGTAAGGAGTCCTCCTCATCCCCTGGTTTCCAACCTCTAGGTGTGCGTGAACGAGTGAGTGAGCTAATGAATGAATATCCAGAAAGCGTACCCCATAGTCCTACTCATCTTGGCCCACTGGGAAGACTGGCCGCAGACCCTCAGCAGGAAATGTAGCTCTGAGCCCAGGCCATTCTGTGTGGATGGACAGACAAGGTCATTGCTAATTGCTGGAGAGGCCAGGGCCTGGCAGTGGCCAGACGGTTGGCTGGGGAGTTTTTACGAACGTGACAGCAATGGGGCAGCAGTCCTAATTATGGATGCAATTATGTTTCATTGTTAACCATCATGAGCAGAGAGACAGTAAGACGACTGTGACCAGTGGCTTCAAGTGTAAACTTTGACCTCAAAGCAATGGGGTCAGGGGCCTTCTCCCAAGGACCCTGTTGAGGGTGCAGTAAGCGTGCGCCCCAGCTGCCAAGGAGGCTGCTGATGGGAGAGCAGAGCGCGTCTTTTCTTCCTTCTTCCTTTGTGAAATCACGCTCATTGGTTTTAGGAATCATTAGCATGGTAAAGATTAAAGCTATTGGAGATAGCACAGATTGTTTCATTTTATTATGTTCAATTGGGTTGGATCTGAGCCATTTGCAAAGTGCAGTATTACCATAAGAAGGGACTTGGAATGTTTGTCACATAATCCCCCTTCGTGGAGAAGGCAGTTTCTTAAAATTTAAAAAAAAAAAAAAAAAAAAAAAAAAAAAGAGTTGGAATAGCATGGCTTTCTTCTGCTTTCAAAATGCAACGAAATAGAACTCCATGTGTCCAGAGGGGCCGACTGAGGCCTGACAAGTGGTCCAGCGACCCGATACTTTCTTCAGTGGACAAAGTCAAGAAAGTACAGCTTAGGACTCCTGTCCTGCTCTTTCAACCACAGCCTCTTCCCCTCTTAGCCTTCTTCTATTGTTATATTCTCCCGAGATACTATTTGTGACAAAGGGGGGCTCCGGCTGCTTTAACAACACAAAAAATACTGCGTTGAAAACACTGTCCCAAGTGAAAGATGCCAGTCACAAAGGGCGTGATTCCATTGATGTGGACTGTGCAGCCGAGGCACAGCCACAGAGACAGGAAGGAGGTGAGTGGTCGCGGCGGGGCTGAGAGGGCATGGAGGGGATTGCGGCATAACAGCAAAGGGAGCAGGAGTCCGTCTGCGGCAACGAGAATGTTCTAACGCTGATGTGGTGATCATCGCACAACTCCGGGGATATACTAAGAACTTTGAGATGTACATCTTAAATGGGTGAATTGTCTGGCATGAGAACCATATCTCAATAAAGCTGTTAAAAACCCTATGAAAACCATGTTATAATTCAACCAGCCTGATGCTCAAGTGTCCTAAGTGTCCCCATTTAAGCCTGGACAGAGACAGAAACCCAGATGTGACCTGAGCAGGGCACAGTGGCCCTGTCACCTATACCCTGAAGCCAGTACATTTTTGATAGCCACATCACCATTATATAATCGAATTGATCTTGGCACTGTTAGAATTTTATCTGAGTTCTGTCTTTGCCCCATACAGTGTAAGCCTCCCTGAGGGCAGAGTTTTCAGTTCACTGTGAGCTGTTTTTAAAATGTATCAATTACTATGACCTCATGACCCACAGGGTACTTGTTGAGAACATACAACGAATAGATATGACTCTGGCTCTAGTGAACTCATGGTTCATTTGTGGGAAAACTGGTGCAATATAGTGAAACCTGGGAAGATTTCAAGCAAGAGCTCATGTTGGATCTAGGTCTTGAATGATGCACGGAAGCACACCAAATACAGCAGCAGAAGAGTTAAGATGTTCACAATCGAAGAAACAACATGGGCAAGGGCATGGAGCTAAGGAAAACATAATACCAGAATCGTGAGAAATTTGCTGAGAATTAATTGGAGACCATGATTTAGAAAGATTATATATTATATACCTTGTCCAGAACGTTCATGGAACATTGTATACTACTCTTTCACTCCCAAATTCATCATAATTCTTGGTGGCAACTATACCTATCTTGTGACGAATGGGAGTATATTGCTTCTTTTAGTACAGGCATGTCCAACCTGTGGCCCAGGACAGCTTTGAATGTGGCCCAACTCAAATTCTTAAAACATTATGAGATTTTTTGGCTGCCTTTTTTGTTTTGTTTTGTTTTTAGCTCATAAGCTATCGTTAGTGTTAGTGTATTTTATGTGTGGCCCAAGACAATTCTTCTTCCAGTGTGCCCCAGGGAAGGCAAAATGTTGGACACCACTGATGTAGTAGGACATCTTGGAGCTATAGCTTCAGGCATGGCTGGATCCAGGGGCTCAAATACATAATCATATTATTTGTCTCTTTCCAACTTTCAGCCATGATGGTCTCTGTTTGGCTTGTATACAGCAGGTTTTCTCTAGCTGGTGGGAGAGATGGCTACTAGCAGGATCAGATTCCCATTCTCCTATACTATTAATAATAGCGAGACCTATTCCTTCTGTCTCCCAGAATGTATCCCAGAGAAGATACTAGCCCAGTTTAGGTCACATGCTTTATCCCTGATCCAATCGCTGTTGTCAAGAGATAGGCTGTTTAATTAGCCAACCAAGGTCATGTATCTACCATTGTGGAAAGGGAGTAGAACATTCTAACTGGCCCACAGCATCAAATGGAGTAAGCACGTTTTTCAGAATGTAAGAAAAAGGAAGAACACGCGGGGTGGATGGGCAAAAACTACAGTTAATCCCTCCCAGTCCCTAGGATTTTTTTTTCTTTGTCACATTAAGGCAATAAGCTACATCTCTGATATCCTGTTTTTGTGATGTTGGAGATCAAACCTTAGCTGAGGATTTGACACACCCATCTGTTGAATTCCATTTAGGTAGAATATTAACGAGAAAGAAGTAATTCGTATCTGAGCCTCAGTTTTGTCATCAACAAAACGGGGATAATATTGGAGTGTGTTTACGAAGATCCTTGGGTAACATCAAGCACAGATGTTCAGAGAACATTACAGCTCCTCCCAGGTGAGGTCGGGGTTTGTCCACCTGCTGTTTACACAGAACCTTCTCCCTCCACCTGTCATTTTAACAAATTCTGAGCTGACAGACGGAAGGCCTCTCCTTACGTCCAGCAGCCTGAGACCTCTCGGGAGATAGTAGGTTGTTCCTGGACCAGGGACGATGAGGCTAGGGCCAGGTGGCAGGGCCACGCCGTTTCTGGATGAAGCAGGGCTCCCTGGACATCAGCTGCCATGCTCCGAGGGGCATTCAGACAAAGAGGCAAATTTACATTCATGCAATGTTGCTGTTTGTAATGCTGAATACTTAAGACATCTGCTCGAAGACTGGCATTATAAATGAATGGAAAGGATCCAGGAGTGCTTTATTAGATGGGAGCTGTTAAGTGAGCGCCATGGCCGGATCATAATCAGACACTATTTATACCTATAATATTTTACAAATTAGCAGCCGTAGAAATAGCCATCCGACGCATGTCAGAAAGCAGGGGTGAAAAACAAAACAAAGCAAAACAAAAGGACTCGAAGCTGATCGTGCCTGAGGGAGGAGGGGCAGAAAAGTAACAAACTGACCATCACTGGCAGGTGTCTGAATGTTCCATTTAGGTTAAATGGTACATTCCACGAGGTAGCACAGGGCCACATGTCACTCACCCCTCTTGTTTCGGCTACACGGCCTGTTTTCCTTTCCCTTTCAAGCTCAGCTGTCTTCTCCTCCCTGACACGGGGTCAGCCACGGCTCCTACTTTATGATTAACTTTTAGTTTACTCCATTCGGCTCTTTGATTTGGTGGAAACATAAAAATAAATAAATAAAGGTTCTTAATTTTAATTAATGGCAAACTTAGAACAAGCCCATTTAATAAATCCGTTCTCTGAACTTAACAAGTCTCCTCGCCTGTGAGAGCCTTCTGTCATTTTATTAGTGCCAGAGCCTCCCAACCAAATGGCTGAATAATTGACAAAAACTGCAGGTAGAGCATGAGACACGTAATTGATTCATACGATCCCTTCCCAGGACGCACTGAAGAGTTAATTATTTCTCCTGCAGTTGGGACTCAGCTGTTGTTTCCACTGGGATTAAACAGCTGTCAGCATTGTTAATGACATCAAATTCATGCATTAAAATCTTCTCATTCCCTTCCCATAGAAAGTGGGTTTTCAGAAAGAACTCTGTGCCACCTCCCCCGTTATGAGGGAGTGAAACATCCAAGAAAAGATAACGGCCCTTATTACAAAACCACAGACCGGAGCTGGTGTCGATGGAATCTCATAATGAGTAATTAAGCCGCTTCGCAAAAGTCGGGCTGCCACGTTGGCATTTGGGTACTTAGGTTCCATGGTGGAAACAGCTGGGTAGATGGGGAAGGTGAGAAAGGGAAGAAAACTAGTATTCTTCTAGAACTAGCTCCTGTTTTGAACAACGCAAAAAAGAGAGTTACTAAATCATTACCCAACCCCAAATGAACTTACTTCTGTTCTTAAAGCGTACCTGCACATTTCTAGGCAATCTGTATCGCTACGTCTCTGATCCACAGGAAGTCTCTGCTCTTTTTCTTTCTTTCTTTCTTGAGAATTTTTCTTTCCACATAAGTCTTCCAAAACTTTAGGGTTTTGTTATTGTTTTGATGGAGATGGTTTTGTTTTCCAAGGCGCGCTCCTAGCAAATGAAAGTTTGAATCCTGAGTTTGATGGAGCAATCTGTCCCCGAGGAAAAGTAAATGAAAGTGTTTCTCAGTGCCTTTGGCAACAGGAATTCCTCCGGCGATAGGGGAGCAGGGCCCAGAAGGTGGGAGCAACAGCTCGGGGGGCTTGGAGCCCCCACTTGCACTGGTAAACAGAATTGGGCAATTTTTATCTCCAACTAGGGAAAAGGATTTTGCTTTTTCTTTCAGTTTATGTGTTTCACGTCACATGACCGATCCTAGCATTATTTCGAGATCACTATAATGTTACTTCACTTTCTTTCCCCCGCAGAGACAAAACTCACGCAACAGTTATGTCGTATTTAAAATGACTTTCTGAAATGTTTCACCTTTCTTTAAAAACAAAACCAAACCATGCATTCGAAAAGTGCCCTCTCCCCACCGCTGGGCCTGGAAGTGCAGGGTGATTTGACCTATCAAACAATAACAGGAAAACTCACCCTGGTTCGTACCCGAGGACAGGAAAAAATAGAAAGAATGAGGAAGTCCGGCACAGAGGGAAGCAGAAGGGATGTTAGAGAAAACCCCTCCCTAGTAAGTGCGGAATCAAAGCAGTTAAATAAGCAACCACCTTCCAGTCCAGATAATAAAACAGGAGAGGTTTATGTGTCACATCAATAAACATCTTAATTGAACAGCACGTGGGTTCTCCCCTAAATGCATGCGTCAGACCACAGTGGCTTTCCAAAGAGTCCAGGGAAAGGAGGACCTCCCTCAGATGCTAGTTCTGCAGCAAAATCGGGCTTTCATTTCCGGAGCCAGGCCCAGGTATGTTGTGATGAATTCATCTCGGTGAAGAGCGTCAACCAGCATAAGCCATATATTATGTTTTAAAAGTATCGTGGGACGCCCAAGTGATCATTTCAGGTTTCACTTTGGTTTTGATTTAGCAAAAGCCTATTACTGACTCCCAGGGAAAGTCACCTGGTGGACATTGCTCAGCCTAACGAGCGAGTGCTGTTTGCAGTTACCGCTTGACCAGGCTCCAAGACCCACACTTGGTCTCGGATGTGGGGTCCCTCAGCTCTCCGCCCTTCAGAGTGGGATGTTCAGGGAGTCAGCTCCCCCCGCGCAAGGGCTGTGACCCAGGCCAGGGCGCAAAGGCAATTTATTACCCCAGCTTCCTGTCTGCAGGAGGCCCGGGGAGGCCTTGAAATCCACAGCTGCAAGTCACATTCCACCAGCGCGATCCCGGAATGTAATGAGGCCTCTCCGGGCACAGAGCAAGATGGACATTTCCAGGCTGGCCGGCTGAGCCTTCTACGCCCCTCCTGCGTCCTGATGAGCCCTCCACGGAGAGGCCTCTAACACCGGCATGGCTGGGTCCCTCCTCCTGCTCTGCCATTCTGCATTTCAGCTCTAGACCTGCTTGGCCCCCTCAGAATCTGTTGCTGCCAATAAAACACACCCCCACCCCCCAAACCCCAACACGATTAAGCTTTATGACACAGTTATTATTTCGTAAGCACTTATAAGAATGACCTCATCTAACCCAGCAGTTCCCCACAGAGACTGATTTTATGCCCCCAGGCGACACCAGGCAACGTTGGAAACATTGTTGGTTGTCACACCTGGGAGGAAGGGCGGGCGAGCTCCTGACATCTGAGGAGTAGAGGCCAGGGAGGGTGCTCAGCATCCTGCCACGAGCGGGGCAAAGAATGATCCCATGTGGACAGTGCTGAGGGCAAGAAACCCTGAGTGTTCTCCAGCCTTTCCTGTCATTACGGCCTCCCACCGCCAGGAGCCTTGGTAGACATGAGTGTGCCCCTGCTCCCGAAATTTTACTACCACAGATACGCTGCGCACCTGGTTCGGTACTGTCTGCACGTCGGTGCTTTGCACAGTGAAAGAGTGAATGTTTTTCTTCCCCACCTCCTCCACACCTCTAAGGACCAATTTTCACCCCTGTCATCACCCCCACTGGGAACCCTCAGTCTAGAGAAGGGCGTTAGCCATAGGCAACATGAAAGCAATCGAGGCTATTTTGTATTTATTTATTTTTTATTGTTAGACTTATTGGGGTGACATTGGTTAACAAGAATTACATAGGTTCCAGGTGTACATTTCTACAGTGCGTCGTCTATGTGTTGCATTAATGGAGTTATACCATATGACCTGGCCACCCCCCTTTCTGGGTATCTACCCCCAATATTTAAAAACCTTAGTCTGCAAAGACTTGTGTACCCCAATGCTCATCGCAGCGCTGTTCACAGTGGCCAAGACATGGAAACAACCAAAGTACCCTGCGACAGATGACTGGATAAAGAAGCTGTGGTACATATACACAATGGAGTATTACTCAGCTGTAAGAAAAGGTGAAATGCTGCCCTTTCAGCATGGGGTTTAGTGATGGGATTCAGTCTTTTAAACAATCCTGGTAGCCACGTGAAGTGGGGGCGGGACAGGCAAGGCCCCTGGCTCTTAGATCTATAAGGTGCCTCCCTGTTAGCACCCAGCCTTCTGCTGCATCAGCAGCACATCAGTCACCTGCTCCCTAACCCTATGCACCTGCCACCGTTGGCCACTTGATGTCCTCTTGCCTTTTTAGCTGCCAGGGCTTGGGGACATTTTTGAGACCTCTGCCTGGATCTGCCACGTGCTTTCGGGGGTGCACTTCGCCAGTTCCGCCGAGCTAGGGTCCAGCGGTATGAAGGGACATCGTTCCACCTGAGTGTAAAGTTCACGGTCATGTCTTCCTTGTCCATCCGGGGATGTCCTGCACAGTTCCTGGCACGGAGTCGGCCCTCGATCAATAGTTCTTACATCAATGAGTGAATGAATAAATGAACGCGTGAATGAAGAAGGGCTTTTCTCCTTGCAGAGCTCCTTGCGCATTTTAATCTAGCCAGCATCTTGTGAAACACACCTACTTCTCTCTGTTCGTCATTTTTAGGTGGTTTTGAAATGAGAATCCTTGAGGCTGCTGTTGCTCTCAGCCCGCCGGGTCTTCGTACGCTCCCAGTCCCCCGGGGCTGTGTGGTCGAAGTCTCAGATCTGGAGCACATGTCGTGCATGGGGCCGTGAGCAACAGAGCCCCCAGAGCAGGATGAGGCAGCCTGGGAAGCCAACGGAGTGAGTCATTTCTGAAGAAGGGACCCAGGAGGCGGAGAGCACAGCGCATGGCGCAGTAGGAGGGGCACAGTGTACAGACCCCACTGCAGCTCCATCTAGATCTCAGGGCTGGGCCCATCAGGGTCCTCATCCTGTGAGGGCCGTGGCTCTGGCATCTCCGGGCCTTAGCATCCACACCCTTACGATGGCTCCTGAGTCAGTGGGACACTGAACTGAAACAGTGCAGAGAGGCAATGCCCAGGGCATACTGGGGCTCAGCAGTTACTACCTCTCTCTGTCTTCCCCGCACCAGGTCTCTTCTGCTTCAGGTTCTGCTCCAAACGTGTTTCCCCAGACCTGACATTAGCAATGTCTCTTCAATGCCTGGTTCAGATGTAAACATGGAGGGCAGCGCGTTGAGATCTCCATAATGTGTGCTCCCCACCACCTCCCACCCTGTGCCCTCTTCTCTAGGTCCACCCGAAGGCAAGCCGCTGGCTGGGATTCCACACCTCTCGGCTTTGTTTCTCTGGTTCTGTTGAATTGAGCACACGAACCCATTGAGGTTTCCCTGGTCTTGGAGGATCGGGGTTTTCACTGAGGTTCACATAGAACGTTCATACCACAACGCTTTTCCTGCCTTCAGGCAATGTCCTAAGAGCCATTATCTCCTCCTCTTCCTATCCCCATCAGTGGTGTTTCCGGTACCCTTGACATCTTTAAGTCAAGAGGATGCTTGAACCACGCCTTCCAGGGAGACTGACTCAGAGGGGCCAGCGGTGAGGACTGGGGGGCGCTCCAAGGCCGAGGGGGAGGACGGGCAGCATTTGTCAGAAAGGTACTGGGCATAGGCCCTTGCCTCTCAGCCATCTCCCACGGAGAACCAGGAGCCCCGGAGGGTCCTCAGAGGCCCTGAAACCCCCCAGACGGTATTTAGCTGCCTGATCAGTTGTGACCACAGAAGCTCTTGTACTGGCTCTGTTCCTGTCCTGGCCCCCAAACCAACCCGACCCCAGGAGCCCCAGCCCGTGCGCCGATGAGCCGCCCCCAACCTGACGGTCCCCTGCTCGGGACCCACCGCTGTCCTCGCCATCCAGGTCCTCACTGGGAGGATTTCTTTCTTGCTTTTTTTTTTTTTTTTTTTCCTGAGGGGCCTAGTGTACGATTTTTATGTAAACAAAGGAGGTAGGCATGAGGGGACAGAAGCAGGAAAATGGTGACAGCTGAGCCTCAGGGGGCGCTCAGAGGAAAGGAGGCATCAGTGCTTCGCTGGGTGCCACGTGATACACGCGCGCCGTTTATCCGTGCGGGCACTGACGGGCCTGTAGCTGGTCCCCGCCTTCAGGCTACGGCGGGCTGGCTTGGGTGACTGCGTTTCAGCCTTGCGGGCTGCAGACCTAGACATGGCGGGTACGCAGCGCTGGAGCGCCGGGTAAGGCCGTCTGTGACGTTTGGAGGAAGCCCCAGACTGCTTTCCGCAGCAGCACCATTGCCCGTCCCTGGGGCGGCGTTTCCCCACGTCCTCGCCAACACCAGTCCTGTCCTCGGACGCCTGTACATGTCCAGGCTCTCCAGGCCGGCTTCAAGCCGGCGGGACGAGATCAGGACGGAAGGGCCTGCCTGACCTCCGCTAGTGTCGCGCCGTGTTGGCGGGCAGCGCGGTCCTACCTGCTCAGGGCTCCAGGCTCCCTTTGCTCCTACGCAGCACGTGTGTTTCCTCTAGAAGGCTCCTCGGGGCTCCTCTTTTCTTGTGATTGGGGGTTGTCCCGCATGGGTTACGAAAGGAGTCCGTGTCAGCATAGGACGTTTGAAAACCCAACAGAAAGCACTCAGAGTACAAAGCAAGCTGTTCGCTGATCCTGTCACCCAGACTTGACCCCTGGGCTTTAGTTTATTTTCTTCTAGCCTTTTTTTCCCCCTTATATTATTTTAATTAGGAATTGATTTGGAACCAGGAAAAACGGCTGCTGTCACTAACCACAACAAGATAGAAGTGTGTTTTTGTCTTAGAGCAAATAAATGGGTGATGAGCGCCTTCGTGGAGTTGCTCTGCTGCTGTGGCCACCATGTTGGGGACAGGGCTGTGTCCCCTGGCTCTTGCTCAGAAGTGGATTAGGGGCAGGTGAGAGGCCCCAGAATCAGTGGGACCTGGCTGAGGCTCCTGGGAGGGTCTCACAAACGTTCCAGCAAGTAGACATTTGTCACGTGGGCGTTCCTGCTGATTAGGTTAAAGGGACCTTGTTTCTCAGATGTCTCTAAGACAATGGACAGTGCCCGCTCCCCAGGTACACCTGAGCCAGGAGGTGCAGAGGGACCGGAGAGGTCCTCGGTGGCCCATGCTGTCTGCCTTTCTTTCTTAGCTTGGGAAGTAGCACTCAGTGTCTCAACAGGAGGACTACCTGGGTGGTTGTTTTCCTTCATCCAAAAGATATGATCGGTAAGTGGAGGAAGTGTAGGTGGGAGAAGTCAACATGTGGCCCCCCCAACCCCGCACTCCCACCCCAAATCCATGCTGAACTATAAGTATCCTTCTCCTTTGCAATCATCTTGTGTGTCAATCTTCATGTGAAACAGGTCTCATTAGCTCCATTTTACAGATGGAGAAGTTGAGGCAGGGTTTTGTCAGACAGGACTTTTCTCCCTCTGCATTTCTGTTTCTTTATTTTAGGTAAACATTTTCACTGCTAATTTTACTCTGACAGTGTCCCTGGAATCATTTTAGTTCTCTTGGCTGTAACCAAGTCTACACAATGCCACTTGAATTGGCAACATCAGAGTCAAACCTCGATTTTCACAATTAATTGTGCTGCAGTTAATTAAATCGATTGCCTGGCAATCCAGCCTTAATTAAAATACTAATAGTTTATTTATTTATTTCACTATTTCCAAAGCATTTCTACCTGTGCCATCTCACAGGATCCTATTTGGATATCCTGGTTATGGGGATGATAACATGCCTGATTATCCCGTAGTTAAGAGTTGCAGGACCCACATGTGGCATTGCAAATCAGGATCAGAATTTTGACCTTGAAAGTGGGACCAGATCTGATTCCTCAGCTCAGTTCTCCCAAGGGCACAGAAGTTGTGGTGTTAGCTACTAAATGTGCTGCCTTTTAAATAAGTATTTTGCAGAAGAGCTTGTTTTTATCATGGAAAAGAAGAGTGGGAGAGTATTATCTTGAACATCCTCTCTACTGTTCGAAGAGTCTGATTCTATTACATAATTCCGTAGGACTGAGCTCACTGCATAGTGGGTAAGGGTTTCTTCATCTCATGACTTCAGAAGTGCCAAGTCAGAGCTATAGAAGGTCTCAGGACTGGCCCCATATTCTGACTCTTGATTTATGTATAGATCTCTCCTAAGGAGCTCTTTGCTCTGTGGTCATTGGGTCTCTCCAGACACCTCTGGCCTCATTAAAGCTGTTGCTGTGGATTTATATGTCTTGGTGCTGAGCCCCCACTAACTGGGAACACCCTGTGCCCCTGGGCTTTTCTGAGGTCTGCATGTAGTTCACATGATGTCCCTGGGTGTGTCAGCCATCTGCAATGGTTTCACCCATACCTCCTGGCACTGCTCCCTTATTCCTCCTTTAGGATTTCTTTGTGCCTGCTAATGCCTGAGCCATTTCATGATCTCTATGTAAATACCCAGAAATGCCAAGAGAGCAAAAAAATGCCAACAGAGGTCTTCCAAGCTGAATTGGGGGGGGAGCAGGAACAAAGCAGGGAGATGTCTGTACAGCACCTATCATGGTCAGGACAGTTTTCATACTGACTGTCATTTAACTCCACAGCAGCCCTGAGAGGTAGATAGAACCAGCTTTGCTTCTACGCTGAGAGCAGAGAAGAGTAGTAAAACCATGTTCCTGGAGCACACCAAAGAGGGTGTAATGTCAAAGTCCCTTCTCTGTCCGTCATGCCAGGCGCTACCCAGACAGTTACATGGCTCCTTCCAAACTCCCATGGACGTGAATGCAGCAGCCCTGTGTTCTTCTGGAGAAACACACAGAGGACAGGAGGGAGGACACTGAGAACCCCAGATTTGGATTGGGGATGGGGGAATCTCAGACTCAACATGATGGGCACTGGACCTATTTAGGGTGAAACGTGCCATCTGCAGGATCCGGTCCCACGTAAATGACACCAGGCTGGGCTAAGCTCTGCGGGATGTGAATTCCTTCTCCTTCATTGCTCTGAGAAGGAAGAAAGAAAAAGAAAAACAGCCTCTGTCGTACATCTGCCTAAGAAATAGGAATGTGCATTTGCATTCCTTCCAACTTGTGTGTTTGCGAAATATAGACAGGCAAGTTTGAATCACTTTGACTTTGAAAGCATGATTTTGAGCAATTATCTGGGGGAAAAAATACCTCCTCCTCACTAAATAGGTCTGTCAAAAAGACTCATAGTACAGTGAGCTATTGCTAGAATACACATGTGTACTGGTAAACTGGCCCCAACCAATTAAGTAGCAAAATGTCTACTGCACTGAGGCCCTTCCTGGTCCACAGACAGACTTGTGTAAGTTCATTTTCATAGTGGTGTGTATGTATCTTTAGACCTTAACTGACAGATTCCCACCGTGAATCGAGTAGGGAGTTATCAATTACATGGTTAGCTAGGCGCTGCAGATGTATGCTCTGTGGCTTCCTGACAGAAGCAGGCAGGAAGGAGGGAAGGACTAACATTTCTGGTGCAGAAGAATTGTTAATATTTTAGACTGGGCTCCTCAAATACGGATGTTTATTTAGTTAGGAGAAAATGTGCATTTGAATCCTGCCAACCCTAAAGAAGCTTGCATTAATAAATTGTGATTACCATACGATTCTCTTCTAAAATATATTTTATTTATCAAATGAGTACCCTTCTGAGCTTCTCTTTATCCTTCTTGTGATGGCTAAATTAATTCCATCAAATTTTGATTTCTTCATGGTGACGTTGAGACCAGTACTTGAAATCATAAAATTACCCTGAGCAGATTGCTTATAAAACTATTTGCAATTGGAGAAGCAGTAATTGGGGCTATTGTTGCCTTTGGCTGGAGGATAATATATTCCTTTGTTTTCCTTTGCGACGGAGTTATTGTGGGTTCTCCTTTAGCCCGAGTTTGATCTGCAAGTGGACTTGTCTTCTGCTTTTGTGGACTGGAACTGAGAATGGCATGCTTAAATCTATCTCCCACTGAGACATCAAACTCCACTATTAGGGGTTTCTTCACAGAATCAGAAAAAGCTGAGAGATACACCGGAGGCCCAGTTTTCCCTTAAATGAGCGGAGAAAGCAGGTGGAGGAAGGACAGAGTCTATAAATGAGCTAGGGGCCAGTAGGGTCAGGAACCAGGGCTCCCTCATTCCTGGGCTCGGGTTTTTCCATGGATGGCATCTATTTTTTGGTTTTTTGTATATTTTGCTTTTTATTTTTTGCTTTTCTTTACTTTTTCACTGTTGCTTAGCCATCCTAATCTCTATGTTGCCAAAGATTTGAACATTTGTAATGGATTGTGCTAGTTCTTCCCAAGTGAGGGGTAAGTGGTGGACCAGCTTTATTATCCATTCCAATGTGGATGGGTGGGGGGCGGGGGCAAACCTCATAGAGGGGAAGAGTCAGAAGGGACAACACCTGGGAAGAAACTGCCTGGAGCAGTGCTCTCACAGGAGGTGACTCCTCTAAGTCATCCTGATACAGGAAGCTTACACATGTGGCCTCAGAGTGTTCCTGGAAAACACTTAACAAAACAAATTATTAAAATATTAAAATTGAGTTAGAATCCTAATCAAGGGTTCAGTGTCAACAAGTACCAATTATGACTAACACTGTGCAAAAAGGCTACAACTAAACCTATAGTGATTTTGTTATTGTAGGAAAATTGCCTCTGTGTGTTATAAAATGGGAACTGTACTAAATGCTTTATTTGCCCAGAACAGATCCTTAACATGTAACCAATGAGAATGAAAATTAACAAGCTTGATACATGGCGTCCTTTTTTGAGTTGAGCATTACTTAATGTTCTGTTAGGATGACTGTCCTCCTAGGAAGGATGAGACATTGTGTGTCTACCATAAAGACTGAGCAAATATTATACCTGCACCTTCTTTACTGATAGGAAAGAGGGGGAGAGATGGAGCCAGTTAGGATCTTGGAACGAGTCATGTGGCTAAACGTTCACCAGCCTGTTTTCTTTTTCTCCTGGACACACCACTAGATTATATTTCCTAGACACCCTTACTGTTATTTGGCCATGTGACTGAGTTCTAACCAAAGGAATGAGCCCCAGGATAGAACTAGCCTGGATCCCTGAATGACCGCATGGAGCCAACCTCGCTATTGTTAGTAAGACTTTATAGGAATGCAACATAAACTTCTATTGCATTAAGCTTCAGGGACTTTGAAGTCTATCTGTCATAGTAGGTAGGACTATCTTAGCTAACACAGAAAGTTGGGACTGGTAGAGCATCTTTTCTGAGAGCTGTCCCCTGTCTGTTTTTTCCACTGAGTCCAGTATAACCACATGGAATATGTCCTTATGCCACATTTGCCTTTGGCAGAGGTTGATATATGACAGAGCTTAAACTTCTTAGAAGCTAAGGAGCAAATTGAAAGTGTCCACCCAGAAGCAGCACTCTCAAGGTCAGGAGTTGGCACACATTTTCTTTAAAGGGACAACTAGTTAATAGTTTATGTTCTGTTGGGATACATAGTCTCTGTTTGTGATCATTCAACTCTATCATTATAATACAAAAATAGCATAGTCAATATGTGAACAAATGATCATGGCTGTATGCCAATAAAACTTTATTTACAAAACAGGTGGCAGGCTAGAAAGATCCCATGGGCAATCATTTGCTGACATCTGCCCTGTGTGATGACCCACGTTGGCAGGGAGTCCTAGAATGAACTTTTTTCAGAGTGATATTGATATACTTTTACTTAAGTAAGTCAGCTGACTTACTTAACAGCATGCCAGCTGGCCCTCAGGATCCTTCTACCAAATACCATGCAAAGTTCTCATATTTTTATAACTCTCAGTTAGAAGTGGTCAGATTTTCCTTGTCCATTTTCATGATTTCCAGTGTGGTGTCTGTCAATCAATACCCGGCATTTTGGAAAACAAGTACGTGCAGGGCATGTAACAGAAAGGAGAGAAAGAAGAAGAGATCACGTAGAGAGTGAAAGAGCAGAATTGATACTTTTTATAGTTGGCTTATCAAGGTTCCAGTCTCAAAGTCCAGTTTTTCTTGCCATTTTAAGAGAATACGTGCTGCTATTTGGGCACAAAAGGGCACCCTGGACCTTAGCCCAGATCCCAGTGTCTGAGTCCAGCGCCCCTGCCCAATGCTCGCTCAGGAGCTAGGCTCCAGCCACCCGTGTCTGGACTTTGTGACTGCTTCAGAATTGCTGAATTGCAGCAACTTGCAGCCCCAGCAACACGGCTTCCCTGACATCCACATGGGATTCCTCCCAGGACCTAACGGCGGAGAGATCTCCGTTTCCTGTTGATCGTGGAGGTTTTACACACACAAATGCTCTGTTCTGTTACTGTCACAGCACATTACGTCAGGAAGAGGAAACCATTCAGCTTGTAAATCTATGCCACCGGCACAAAGGGTGTTATGTTGTGTTGTCTTGAACGTGCCTTGTCAACACCACAGGGCTAGTAGCAGCATTAGGGGCCCCGTTGCCTCTAATCGTTTTGCATCTTTGGCTGGTACAGATCTGCTCTCCTCCATCACTGGTGGGAGTCACCCAGACTATAGTCAGAGCAGGCGCATGAGTGACCCCAATCCTCGCATCCAAACACTGACCACTCCAGCAGCAGCCCAGAAGTTGCAGCTAAGGCCCGAGTTCCAAGTGGGAGGTTCAGTCAGCCAGGATCCATCTGATACAAAGACCTCAACTGGCCCCGGAATGCAGGTGTCAACGGGTCATGGCTCAGAGCCAACAACGCACCATACTGACCTCCAGTTCTCCTTGAGGAGAGGGGTCAAAAGGACAGCGTGAGAACGTGGAGGAAACATCAAGATGAACCGGGGCTTCGGAAGGCATTCACCAAAACAGGAGTGCACAGCCCCCTGGCTTCGCCAGCATTTCCCCAGGCAAGATGATTCAAACATTTATATTTTTACACCTGCAACGTGCTTGTAGTTTTCAACCCGGGATGATAGAAAAACTTATTGGAAATAGTTCATCAATTTTACAAAGCAGCCAGAGGTAGAGGCACTTCCAGACCTACAGTTTTGAAAGTCACCTAGAGGACAGCAGTCTGACTCAGAGCTTTATGAAGGCGTGTTCCTAATACACTCGCCGTCCTCCACGAGAAACAATTGGTTTGGACATGAACTGGTTTCTGTTTTTAGACTCCAGGCCCACGATACCTTAAATAGGTTGGGGCTGTGCTGATTTTACCATTCTTTGCATATTAGTGAATTTTCTTGTTATGGTTTTACATGTATAATCTGCAGAGATGGAGGACAGATCAGAACAGGGATGGCAAAGCCACAGTCTACTTGACATTATTCCCCAACATGGTTGTGACTCCCCAATCCTGCTTAATTCCGTGCTCTAGGAAGTTGCTATCAACTGACCAGTGTTGGCGCATATGTTGAAGCTTATTTGCCATCCCTTGAATTCTCCAGAAGAGATTCGAAAGTACTGCTATTTTGATGAAGATGTTGTTGTTTCACCAGCATTATGTGAGAATCTTTATTTTGACCAGTGAGTGCAGCTCTGTTATTTTTTAATTAAAGCTTACTTGCACAGGGACCTTATCTCTTTGATAACATGCATTGTGCAAGGCATGGGGCTTCAGGAGAGAAAAGAGATGCCCTCTGACCGCAGGCACTCAAGAAAACACGGTACTTCAAGGTCATGCTACAAGGTTCTTCCAAAAGGATGGTCGGGGAGCACAGCAAAAGGATATTTTTCTCAAACTGAGTGAACAGGGGTCAGAGAAGGCTTCCTGAGAAAGCGAGCCAAGGGTTTTCTTAGAGGACAACCCACTGTGGTTACTCAAGCTTTCAGAGCAGCTCCCTAATTGGATAGCTTTGTAAATATTGGACCCCAATATTTATGATTGCTATTGTGCTGAAGAACCCAGAGGCTCTTTGAGATGTGATAGGTACTTACATCACAAACCAAAAGATGAATAAATTCAAAAGTGGGCTGTAGGTATTAACCCAGCCTTGGCTGTATTGTTTCCGGTACCAGGATCTTGAATGCGCGAGTGGCTTCCTTCTTTCTTTTCTTTCATTCTTCTGTTGGTTTGTTTGACAGTGCTGTTTTTCTACCTTGTAGCCTGAGTAGATTGGAATGTATTTGAAAATTAAAAATATTTTCCCAGGAAAGGCAAGATTTTTCAAGTTGGTTCACACTGGAACCCTTGCAACTTATTGTCTCCCTTTTTGAAGCAAATCTTGAAAGGATGAAACAAATGGATTGTGAGACTGGAGGGCATCTCATTTTTTAGTCCATTGTTCTAGTGAGAGTTCCGAGCTTCCTTATAAAACATATAAGAGTTGAGAAAAATTGGAAAAGGCCTTTTCAAGGACTTTTTCTTATACTCCCTCATGTTTCAAGATGCTTTCGTGTGATGGCAAATATGTCTTTATTTCAGCATGGGGCCCTGAATGTTCAGCAGCAAAGTAAAGCGAATTCATTTTGAGCTAATGAGAGAGCTGCTGTACATTGGTCCAAACTCTCTGTGTCCTTTACTTCTTGGGCTGCTGAACTTGGCAGCTCTTAAAAGTGTACCCTCCAAAAAATTCCCGGCAGGACTTTCCCCAAAATTTAAATAGCGAGTCCATCACAGTGGGCTCTGCTACTTAGAGCTAGGTCCAAATGAAGCCAGAGACCCGCTCCTGTCTTGTCTGTACTAGTGACCTGTGCGGATTTCTCTGTCTCCCCAGGAAAGGTCCCAGGATACTAAACATTCTCCCTTATTATGCAAACTCACCTAGAAGCCAGATGGTAATAGGAACTCATCTCTGGAGCTCACACTGGTCAACTTTCCCATGGAGCAGAGTACCAAAGGCTAGGCATGAACCTGGGCAGCAGATTTGGAGATGCCAGTGTAGCTGTCAAGTGAACTTTTTCCCAAAAGGAAAGGCCACTGGCTATAGTCTATTCTCTCCTCTCACCCTATTGTTTCTCAGCTGTGTCCTGTGTCTGTCACTGGGGCCAACTTGCTGATACACAGGTACCGATTCATCACAGCCCTTGGCTGGTCAAACAAGGCCCGATGGGCAGTTAGGCAAGGCATGTGTGTGTGGTTCTTCTCAGCTTTGTGTGAAGGGTTTTATTTTCTATCAGGAAGTATCGAGGAATTCTCTACAAAAACAAGCAGGAAGTTTTCAGTGCTAAGTTTTATGACTCACAAAATAAGTCATTTAGCATGTAGAGCTTTGGCACTGACAGTGATCTTCTTTATGGGGGGCCTTAATTAACAAAATGATCAGCACATGGAGAGTTCTGTCAATGTTTCTTGAGTCTCTAAGTAATTAGGAATAGTGCTCCATCTTGGGCAGCTCCAACAACTAACGACCCTTACTTTTTGAGTGACTTTAGGAATTCTAATTCAATGGAAAGGCCCCCTTTCTTTTTAGTCTGATTCATTCGATATTAGGAACTGAATACCTTAACTTACACACACATCCAATGAACTCTTTGCTGTTTGCTTAGATTCCTAAGACAGCATGGCCCTAATGTCATCAGACCACACTGCAAGAGCTTGGCAGCTCCACAAATATTTCATCCAGCCCACTGACCCACACCTGCCCTTAGGCTGGGGAACCCCTGTCCATAGCATAGATGGTGTCCCCACAGTCCGGTTTGTTGTGGCCAGCAGTGCATGCTGTGGTGTTCAGCTCCCAGGGATTTGAAAGGAGAAACACAGAGGAAGACTGCCAGATGGAGATAAATACTAGCACGGAGACATGTTGTGGGGTCAGGGACCGAGCATCCAAGTGGGACCCTGTGCAAGGAGGAGAGGTGGGGAAGAAGAAACCGTGAGGAAGCAGGAAGCTGGCCGTAGAGAAAGTAACGGGACAGGCATTCGGGGAAGAAGAGAGGGAGGAAGCCAGAGGAAGCCAAGTAGGACAGAGGGTGTGCGTGTGCATGTGTGTGTGTGTGTGTGAGAGAGAGAGAGAGAGAGAGAGAGAGAGAGGGAAAGAGAGAGGGAGAGAGACAGAGAGAGAGAGAGGGAGAGAGACAGAGAGAGAGACAGAGAGAGAGAGAGAGGGAAAGAGACTGAGATATTGAGACAATTGATCTCTCAGAACAAGGACCTCCATTTTCCCTCAGACTTTTAGTCCCTGGCTCTGATTTCCAGCAGGCCTAACTGAGGAGGGCCCCATCCACAGCACGAGGAGCTCCAACTTGTTCTGGGGGGGAGGTGACTGTCCAGCTTCAGTGGATTTTCAGAATCCTGAGCTGCGAAAGGTCAACAGCTGTGTTATTGCAAACAGTGTGGACTGCGTTTCATCAATGCCCAAATGCACATCACACTGACAACAGCTCTTTGTTAACACTGGGGAGCCCCTGCAGCCCCGGGGTAATTCCATCACCACCCAAGATGTGGGACGGTTTAGTGAACAGTCAGGGACACAGTGAAAGAATGGAGAGTGAGAGTGAGAGAGAAGGAGGGAGGGAAAGGAAGAAAAGGATGAGGGAAGAAAGGCAGCATCTGGTTTCAGACCTGCCGGGACCCCTCCACTCTCCTAAAAGAGCCCCTGTCCCCATCTTGCTGGTCCTCTCTCTCCCTGTTCACTTGGTGTTTTTTGAAAGAGACAGGACAGGTGATGCACATAGTGTGGGATTTTCCCTTACGAGAGGAAGGTATGGTCATGCTGAGAAAAGGAAGTAAATGTCCAGGGGAACTTGTCTCCAGACCAAAAACCTGGGAAGGACAGCCTATTTGGATCTTGGTTATTTCATTAGCTTTATAAAGCGCCTCTGCAAAGAGCAGGGTGCCCTGGGGACAAGTGAAAACATGGCAGCCTTCAGCTTCCGGAGAGGGAGGTGAGATGGAAATGCGAGGAGAAGGGCTTCACGGAGTCGGCGACGGTGGATTCGGCCTTTGGAATCAAAGTCAGAGAAGAAATCTGGAGAAACCCTCACCCTTGTGCTTGGGATTCGCCCTGAACTACCTCTCAGACAGCTTTCCCTCCGTCCCATATGTGGTGACACGCCTGGATTTTGGGGTCCATGTTAAATCCACGTCTCTCCACGTGCCAGCTCTGGGACCTTGGGTGGGTTCCCTCTTCTGTAAAATGTAAGCCACAAGTTGAAGGCCTCTGAGTACTGATGGGCAGGTCCAACAAGAAGGTGAAGAGTTAGCCTCTCGGAGAGCTTACCACGCTGCCTTGCCCACGTAAGCACTGAGCAGACTGGCTGGAATTGGCACCGTCACCCACGTCAGGCTCACGTGCATTAGGGCCCCAGCGCCTTGGGATGGCCTCCTTCAAGTTTCCTTTATTCCCACAGCACCTGCCACACAATAATCCTCAATACACGTTTGGTAATGGACAGGGAGAAAATGAAAATCAGGTGATCAAGAAATGCGCCTTTAAGAAGCTCCTCCACTGCCTGTTTTGCAGGGATCGCCTTTCACATTCATTCATTCATTCATTCATTCATAAAACCTTCGTGCCCACAGGGTGCTGGTTACTGAAGAGCAGCTGTGAGCGAAGGGCAGCCCTCTCCGTGCGTCGTTTGCAGGCCATGATCGCCAGGGACGCCGGTGCGCTGCTTGTCTCCGTGTGCCTCCGTCTCCTCCTGCGCCACCACCCCCATCATCAGCCCGGACAGTGTTCTGTGACGTGGCAGTGGCCTGCCACTTGCATCTTGGGGATTCTCAGAGCAAGGGTGAAGCCTTCTTTCTCACTCTACTGGCTCACTTATCCTCTCCCCATTATTCCACACTCCCTCCCCCACCGGAAGCCAGGAGGGGCATCCTCAGCTTCCTTACCAGCTCCCAGGAGAGGTCGGCTGTTCATATGTCCCTGTCCTTGTCGTGGTGCCCTATGCCTTCCTGGCTCTTCCTGTTCACCATTGCCCAAGGCTGCATCAGCTCCTTGTCTTCTGCTTGGCTGACGTCAGCGTCTCATGGACGTTTGAACAGCAGAAGGCCTTCCTTTCTCTGGGGAAGCCGGGATCTTAACTTAAAGCATTGGGAAGTCCCTCCATGAGGGGTGCTGGAATAAAGAGACGCCCATCTAGCCAGCCTGATTGGAGGGATCAGTCCGAAGGATTCATGGCATGGAGGAGCTCAGAGCTAGAGTGCCCTCTCCTGCTGTGTTATCGCCGCACCTGGATTCCGAACCCAGAGGCCCCACGCTCCGAGAGCTGTCCTTGACTATGACCTTCAACCAACTGGGACAAGATGACACAGAACCCAACATGAACTCCCATCCCTGTCGACACGAACCTGAAAATACGGGCACTTGTGAAATATGGCAAGGCACGTAAAGCCATCTGGGCTCAGCTGGACTCATGTCACATCAGATGTGCCTACAGGTGTGAGCGTTGTGTGTGATGTGTGTCCGAGTGGGCTTTGTTTGTCCTCAGAGTGAAAGATTTCATTAACGTCACCCCCCACCCATTCTGACAGTCGCCTCAAGCCTAGCCAACAAGGCTGCACAGGGCAGAAAGATCACCTCCTGAACATCAGCTGGAAGGTCAAGGCCACCAGGGTCCCCCTGGCCATGAGGGAAGTGTCCTCCGAACACACCTTGACGGATAAAAATAGCCCAGAAGGTTCGGAATGCTAAGTTAGCTTTCTCCCCAAACCTTCTAAGTCGGTAGTCAGATTTAACTACCCACAAATTTCCAATTTTTAGTTTATGAAAAAAATACATATATACATATATGTTTACCTCACCTTTAAAAAAAAAATCGTTCAATGACTTTCTCCCTCTCTTTCCGATGAGGAAAACCGGACAATTTATGCTGCATTTTAGGCTTTTTTTTCACATATAATTTTTCATATAAATGCACATTTTCTCCTTCTTTCGGGGCGGAAATTTAACTTTTGTGGCAATGTGATGTGTGTTTAAATGACCAATTTCATAGGCCATATGTCTGATAATTGCGGGGAGATACTGAGTTAACTTGTAGCAATGAGTTTACGTGACAAAGGGAAATCAGTTTGTTTGCAGTAAGCAGAGGATAAGGCCGGGAAACTTTACGATTTTGGGGGGAGGGGGCGGGATGGGGAAGGGAGGCCCTGAAATTGCTTTTTATAATTAAAAAGGGAATCTCGGATGTTTTATATCTTGAATATTTACAATAAAACCTTTAAGTGCTTGTCAAGAGGGTAATGTGTCATTAACTGGGGACTCTGCCTCTCCTCTCCTCTCGGACATGACAGTACGGCAGGATAAGAGAAGAGTAATTATAGTTCAGCAGGGCTGCCAGGTGTGATAAATGACTAATCAGCACGCAGGAGCCTCTGTCCTCAAAGGCGGACTATTACGGTGTTATCAGCTGCAGGCCTGGGTGTACGGGGCCCCGAACAGGGACGGGGACAGGACCTTGCGCCGGGCGGCTTGGCATGCTGTGGCTGTCTCTTAGTTTTGTCACTGGCGTCTTTGTGTGGCTGCCATCAGGGCGGGGGGCAGGGGGGCAGGAGACACACAGGGGCTCCGGCAGGCTGCCTCGTGCTAATATTTATATAACACGCTCACCAGCCTTCGTGGCCCAAGGCCGGGGGTGGCTCTTCCCCAGGGATGGGGTGGGGGCTGGTGGCTTTGATGGCACCAGACCCTGCAAGAAGCCCATCCTCTGTGATGAAACCAGCGGGCCTCTCCTGTTCCTCTCATGTCTGTTGGGTGAGAGCGTTACTCTCAGTATATCTGACCACCTCCCACATGGGGACAAAGCCGAGTTGTTCTCTGGGCGGGCTGACAGCTCACTCATGTCCCCGGATGCACCAGGGGGGCACAGTGGACCCTTGACTGAAATGCTCTTCGGCTCTGCTCGGGGACAGAGCATGTTTAGATGTGATTCATTTGCTCCTTGTGATCAGGAAATGGTACCTATCAACCTGGGATAGACCATCGGAGGGAAATTAATCAAAACCCCCTTCAGATAAACAGCATCACATTGATTCTTTCCTTATAAGCCCTGCTTGTTTGGTTGGGTTTTTTCCTCCCCCAGCGTGCAGAAGGATGGCCCAGGAGTAGCAAGACCATTTAAAAAAAATCATTGTAAAAAATGTGCATCAGGAAATAGGCCTCAGAGTACAAGGAGGTGCCTGGTGTGGGAAAGGACATAATGTGCTTTAAAAAGAGAGAGAGGAGACAGGACAACACTTTGGATACAAAGGTTATTTTACAATACTTGCATTTTCATCGGTTGACGTACTTTAACAGGGAGCCCTGACTGAAGTCACAAAAATTATGACTCCAGCACCCGAGCTCCTTATCTGACAAATGCAATGTGAACGGTCTTGTTCTTATCAATGAGATCAGATTTCAAAAATGAACGCGAAGACGAGCCCGTGCTTTGTGCGCAGATAACCTTGCAGGCGCGAACTCCCAAACCAGAATAAAAGAATTCTCTATGAAATAATGGGCCAGGAAGCCCAATCGCATCACACTGTAATAGACAGTGGGGGGTGGAATCAAAAGGGGGAAAAAACTCATTTTATCTCAGTTAATGGCAGGGAAACGAAGGCAGAGAAGGACTTTCTTTGGAGCGGAACTGGTGTGACAAAGACCAGGGTTTCGTCGTGTCACGCAACATTTGCCTTTGCACTGGGGCTCTTTTCAGGAGCTGTGAAGCCATTATTATAATGTGAAAAAGGTGGAAAGAAATACTCCCTTCTGGACACTGGAAGGGCAAATGAGGTGCAAGCCTTTTTTTTTTTTTTTTGTCTCCTTTCTTTTCTTTTTCTTTTTCTCCCGGTCTCTCTCCTTTGCCTTTCTGCACAATGTGCTCAGAGAGGGTTTGAGTCTCCCTGATAAAGAGTCTGAAGGATGCCAAGGAGTTTACGGTGCCCTTCGATAAACAGTTGTCTTGGCTGCGCTCACCTCCTTCTGTGACTGCGTTGGCCGGAAAGTAGCAAAGGATGTTCTGACCTCAGCTCCTCTCGGCTCACATTATTTTCAAATAAGAGAGCGTTCAAAGCCTACGCCCAGCCCTTGCTCCAAAGTTTTCAGCAGGAAAGAGAGACAGAAGCATCGGGATCCACGGTGGCAGCCTGGGTCCTGCCTGACCTCCTTTGCTAACTGTAACCCACCCCCGAGAAGGGAGCGTGGGGACTGCTTTCCAGGGGCAGGGCCAGGAGCGGAAAGATGAAAAGACAGGCTTCCCTTTCCGTGGTCCCCAGCTGTAATAAAGGATGGCTTCTTCACGGTGCTCACAAAGCACGGAGCTGAAGGTGGGACTTGGAGGATGATGTGAATGAGCTTTCTTCCAGCCGAAAGACAAATATGGTTGCTACTGTCATTTGGAAAGAAAGAGGGAGGGAAGGAGGGAGGGAGGGAGGGAGAGAAAAGAAAGAGAAAGAAAGAGAGAGAGAGAGAGAGAAAGAAAGAAAGAAAGAAAAGGAAGGAAGGAGGGAGGGACTGCCGGACGAAGGGAGGAAAGGAAGATAAAACTCCACCTGGATTCGGTTTATGAGGACAGCAAGCTTACCTAGACCGCCAGCGTTTGATTCCCAGGACTGCTAAAGTGTGAAGAACAGCAGAGACACTCCCGTCCTCAATAAATCACTATAAAAATGTTTATGAAGCCTGCAATTTACTGTCTTTTAAATGCAAATCGAAAGAGGCGCCATTGCAAGTGTAAAGGAGACCCTGAAGGCATTATAACATTTTGCTGTAGGTTTTGGAGATTGTGAGATCTCAAACGGGACCATTTCCAGAATGAGTTTGCATTTATACATCTGTGACAGTTGTATAATAAGTTGGGTCAGCTTATTAAGGAGATCGCTGTGGATTGCAGGGAGGTGGAGGCCAGCATCCCCTTAAACAGAGGCTTTGAACCAATGGCATCTTCTCATCACGGAAGGGAGAGAGAGAGAGACACTGGTGACTCAAAATCCAGATCCCACAAGTTATTTTGACAACGTGAAATCAGAACGTGGTCCCTTCAGTGGAAGTCAGCTCATACAAAGTTTTTTTATAAATAGAACTCTTCATCTTCTTTAAATAAAATGTACATTTGGGAATTGTGAAGACTCGTGGCTAGACAAAGTGACCTTGAAAAGGGCAGCATTTAGCCATCCTTCCACAATCTGATAGACCCCTTTTCAGCTGAGTGCTCCCTCAAAGGCAGATCTTCCCCGAGGGTTTGGTCACCACGTGGAGGTTTTTTCTACCTCGGTAGGAAGGGCCAGGTAGAAGGAGTGGGACAGAATCCTATTCCAAGTCCAGGTTCGACTCTTCCAAGTCAGGTTGCATTGGCCACATTTTTGGTTACATTTGACCCCCCACTTGCCCACCTGTAAAGCCGCTCTGCGTTTGCAATCAACTGATGCATACGTGGAGTGTTTAGCCCCGTGCCAGGCCCCTGCGTGGGCATCCCCACTTATTAGCTCCGTTTCCCTCTTTTGCCTCTCTCCCCACACGTTCCACTCTCCCTAACCAATGCGGAGGGATAAGAGGAGACAGACACCGAGGCTTCGTGGGTGAAAATTGAGATTACGTTCATCCAAGGAGGTCCCAGCGTGTCCCATCCCCTGCAATGTGACTCAGGAAAGTGCGGGCAGGTACAGTGAACGAGAGGAAACAGCCCTGGAAGCAGGTTGCTCTGCAGTTCTCCCGCCTGGTCCCTTCCTGCGTCCCACCTGCCCCATATGGAACACACCCAAAGGAGGCACTGTTTACAGAGCCATCGCTCGTGAAACGTTTCCCTGTTCCCCGACATATGTGCCGTAAATGCTGCAGAGCCGCGTCTTCGCTTGCTGCTCCTGCAAAAAAAAAAAAAAAAAAAAAAAAAAAAAAAAAAAAAAAAAAAAAACAAAACCAAAAACGTTTTGCTTGTTTTCAAACACCGGCATCTCACACGGACCGGAGGGCAAGGCGTGGATCTGTGCGCCTTGGCAGCCCCTCGCCAAATGTGCGTCTCCGGCAAGTCCTGTCTGCTGAAAGCATTGCCACGGAGCCTGCTGTCAGGCTCCTGAGTCATTATGCCATCTGCTTTTCCCGTCTTCTGCTCTTCAGTGTAGACATGTGTTTGAGGGGTTGGTGTGGGGGCCGGGGGCGGGGGAGGGGGTGCTTTTATCCGGGGGAAGAGGAGCAGGACGCCTACGCAGCCCACTTCTCCAGGAGATCCCAAACCAAACTGAAATAAAATGTTAATGATGCCAAAGCGAGTGCTCCTAGCAAGCAGCTCTGCAGCACGGGGTCACCTCCTGAAAGCCATCCCAACAGCAGCTTCAGAGACAATGTTACTTTTGTGTTTGTCAATAACCAAGATGCTGCGCGGCCTGGATTGGTTCTCACTCTTACCCCGGTAACCTTTTAACAAGTCAACAGGTTAACAGTTCACAGTTATCTCTGTATAGCCACATGGGCACCAACTCCTTTTTTTAAAAAAATTTTTTTAATTTTTACACTTTCATGGGCCTTTGTTCTTTCTGGCTTCCACTTGAAGAATAGTGTGTGTATCCAGCAGTGCCTGTAATACCGACTCTTGTGTTACTGATCACACCAGGAAGCCCAGTGAAGGGCAGAGTTGTACTTGTATTTAGCTCTTTCCTTCCCTTTCCTTCATTCCCCTTCCTGTGTCTTCCTTTTCCTTCCCATCCCTGCCCATCTCATCTCATCCCACCTAGACCCTTTCTTCCTACTTATTCCCCTAGAAGGAACTATTCAGGCCGGCTTGGGGGAGGATAGCAATTGTAAGGTCAACCGGGCATGGGATGGAGACCGGAATAGATTTTCCATGCCGATTTCACGCTGCCTTCCTGGGAATTGCTGAATGTTTTGCAGCCTAATGTGTAGCCTCCCAAATTCTTCAAGAAAAATTGCATGTGTGTGTGAAATGGGGCCATTTGCTTCTTGTGCTAGTGCCCCACGAGGTGTGGGGACGCGCGTCTCATCTCATTAAAAGTGTGTGCTACCTCTCTACTTTCCCCAATAGGTTCTGCATGAAGGAGCCCTGGGTGTTTGTGATTCATCCATTAGCCCAGAGCAGAGCCTGCTGCCTGCACAGACAGTGGTCCACGCATGTTTGTGGAATGAACTTAGGATTTTAAAGACTTTTTTAGGGAGAGACAAAGACCCACGGAGAAATTGAGGTGGTTAAGCACAGTGGTTAAACCGTGGAGTCATTCTGAGGTCAAATCTGGGCTCTACCTATGATCAGGGTGCTATCAGATGTATTAATTTAGTGAAGCCTCAGTTCCTTACTATGTACAATGGGTCTAATAGTGATAATACCTCCTTCATCTAGAATTTGTGGTGAGAATGAGACGATTCAATGTGACGGGAAAGTACCTGGCACAGTGCTCAACATGAATTAAGGGCTCTTTAATTGTTGTTAATAGCTGCTTTTCAATTTCCATCTTGTATTATGGGAATGAGTCTTGCTTCAATGGAAGGACCTTTGGAAAGCACCCATCTGATCCTTAACTGTAGGGTGCATCTCCAAAATTCTCTCACGTTAGCAACTCTGACATCTCAAAGTCCCCCCTTCGGCAGGCAGTGGCGGTGCTGAGCTTCGTCGTTGCCTAGACATAAGCAGACATCCAAGGCGCCAGCCATAGAAACCTGCAGGGTAGGTGTCAGTGGCTTCAAAGAAAATCCCAGAAATAATACTAAAGCATTCCACCTTCTAGGAACCAGTGGCTGTTTGGGTGAAGGGGCCAGCAGAGGTAGGAACATTCTAGAAGCGGGAAGCCAAAGTAGGTTAGCTCCACATACTTGTGGAGCCAGCTCGGGAGCACAGTCCCAGTGGCATTTCCATTTTGTTAGTGGATTCTTCCAAGAAACGTTCATCACCATGCTTTTAAAATGGCACGGAAGATGGCACTGGATGGAGAAAGATGGGCATCAATGATTCCAAGTTAAAATGTGATTCAGGGGAGAGAGACCCTTAATGTGAAGAAATTTGGGGAATACCTTATCACTTCGTACCTCACTTATATTTTTTATTGTATGCACAAGTGTTATCTAAGACAAAAATAGACATCCAAGTGTGTCTAAAGAATTTTGTCGTTAAGTATAAACTAAAATTTCTAAGTGATAAGAGCACTGTGCCATATTTGAATTGACCGCATTATTTTTTCCCTGGTGGAAAAGAGATAATATTTTATCTGTGTTTTACTGAATCAAAGATCTATAATCTTTCATTCAGTATTTTATCCCCTGACTAAAATACCTACAGGTATTTCTTTGTGCTTTTGGGATAAAGACCAGGCTCCCCCCAGTGTGGCCCCAGCTCCCCTCTTCAGCCCCATTTAGCACCAGGAACTGGCACCTCCTTCCTGAGTTTCCAAGTTCATGCACACCAGCTCACCATCCGCGTCAGCCCTCATTAAGGTTCCGCCTCGGCCTGGAATTGTCTCCGTCCTCCTCACTCTCTAGATCCTCTCTGTGGTAGACAGAATAATGTCCCCAAGATGTCCCCTCCCAATCCCCACCACCTGTGAATACGTTCTGTCACAACTCGGAATTAAGATTGCAGATGGGATTCAAGTTGCTAATCAGATGATTTTACTTAACATTAAGGGATTATCCTGGATTATCCAGGTGGGCCCAATAGCATCCCAAATTCCTTAAATGTGGAAGAGTCCTAAGGAGAGCGAAGAATGCTTGGCCTGGTGTTGCCATCTTTGAAGATGGAGGAAGAGGCCATGAGCCGAAATGCAGGCGGCCTCTAGACCCTGGAAAAGATGAGGACGCAGATTCTCCCCTCGGGCCTGGGAAGGGGTGCAACCCGGCTGACACCTTGATGTCGGCCCTGTGAGACCCATTTTAGACTTTTGACCTCCAGAGTCATGAGATCATAAATCCGTGTTGTTTTCAACCACGAAGTTGGGGGTGATCTATTACAGCAGACACAGGGACATGCCCTCTAAAAGCCCCTTCCTTGGGGAGTTCTCCCCCCCTCTCAGAGCACCCTGCAGCTCCCCTGCCTGGCACTGTCAGAGTTTGTCATTGTGCATGTACTTGTGGGGTTGTTCAACTCATGCCCATCTCCGCCATCAGACCCCCGAGGCCCTGTGAGGGCAGGCCTCCTTCGGTGGTTCACTCTGCTATCCACACGGCCCGGGCCACCACTGCCCTGGGGCCCAAGAGGAGCTCAGTATGTGTGGAATGAATGAATGAATGCATGCAAGGGCAATGAATCCATTAATGAATAATCCACAGGAGAAAGGAAGGCAAGCCACTACAAACTTTAATTAAACGCATACGTATCCCACGTCCGGGGCCAGCGAGGGAGCAGCGCCGCGCTGGCTGCTGAACATACTTCTGAGTAAGGAGTGAAGACAACGGGGTTCCTAACCCGCGCTGTTTAGACACAGGCCAGCAGCTCTGCCTCCTCTCCCAAGACAAAGGCCTCCCCCACACCCCACAAATCCAGCGCACAATCAGCGGCTCCCCCTCCCAGCCCTCATCTCAGCAGGACCATCAGGCTGAATATTTCTTTAAGGGATGCTGTTGAGTTTCTTCTGGTGGAGCGAAGGATTTGTAGCAAAACCCAGCATGTAACTTGAGTGTTCTGCAAAGCCAGATATCAGTGCCAAGCTAAATTTGTGTGTGCAGCTTCTGTTTAAGGCAATTATATAGTGGGTAATACCCAGTAGAGAAATTAAGTCGAAGTACATTTTGCCCGTAGAGATTATCCTCTCAGTTGGATTTATTTTAAACAAGTTTTGCCCCTTATACATTAAGGTGCATGCAATAAATCACTTATGTAATAAACTACACTATATTACGTGTGTTGGGGGAGGGAGAAGCAAGGGTAGGGGGAGAGGCTTCCAATGGAGCCTTCCTCGGGCAGGAAAGGAGGGGAGGGAGGCAGGGAGTGTGGAGGGAGCCACTGCTGTGCAGCAGGAGGCTGGTGAGGGTACAGAAGGCAGCCTCTTGGCAGCCAAGCTCAGGACGAGGCTGCAGGGAGTTGCTTATGTAATAACTGCAGCCGCTTTAGAGAAAGTTATAGAGCCTGTGCTTCTAGAGCAGCCTCTCGGCCTGTCTTAATTACCAGCCGTCCACCGTGAGGCTGGGGGGCAGGAATGTAAGATTTTATTAAAGATGAGAAAATGAGGAGAGGGTGTGACTGGGGGCCTTTGGGAACCCATAATGGGGTGATAGGGATGGGCTGCCATGGTACGTGGCATAAATATTAACCTAGAAACAAATATAGGATATCCAGTAAAATTTCAGCCTCAGGTGAAGAGTGCATGATCTTTAGCGTACGTCTACCCCTGGGATTATGAGGGACATACCGTATGGACAAATTATTCCTCGTTGATCCGACCTTCGGATTTCACTGGGCCTCTTCTATTTTTATTTGCTAAATCTGGCAAGTCTCACCATGGCGGAACAAACAATGACAACTATTCTCCTAGCAAGCACATGATTTCTCTCGCTCTGTGTGACGCCCTTGTTAAGAGCTTCACTGTACCTTGACTAATTTAATCTTCACAAGGAAGGAGAGACCATGTTTATGGTTCCCATTACACAGAGGACTAAACTGAGGTTTATAGAGGTTCAATCATAACACGCAGTTTGTCTCCGTCTGTGAGGGGAAGGACCAGGCTTCACAGTGAGGCCCATCTGGCTCCCAAAAATGTGTGCTCGTCATCACTAAGTTATACAAGCTCTTCTAGATGCTGATTTGAAAAATAACTCTGTGATGAAACATGCCAAGGGAGACTGCCTGTCCTCCTTAATGGAGAAATGCATTAGAGCTCAAAAATCCATGCTGTTTAGGGAAGAAAAATGATATTGCTCAGAAAATCATTTAAAAACCTCCTGGCACATACACGTGGCTCGCCACGGTGTGCGTGCCCCGGGTCCTCGAAGCTCACGTCAGGAACAAGGCAATTCAGACACCACTTTTTTTTTTTTTTTTTTTTTTTTTTTTTTTTTTTTTTTTTTTTTTTTTTTTTTTTTTTTTTTTTTGTCCTGAAGAACCTTCCTTCTTTGAGAACCCTCCTCTGTGGGGAGCAAAGAGAAGCCACTCAAACGGGCACACTTGGCATTCTCTAACTTGGAGAGCCCCAAGAAACCAAGTGCTTGGGAGGAATCAGACGCAGGTCAGCCGCCTGTGATTTGTGATTGAATGCAGCTCAGTGTACAACCAGGCGGTGAGACTGAAAGGCACTCACACTGCATTGTCACAAGGGCCGGGTGGGACAGGGACGTGATCAAACCTTAGCTGAGAGCCCACTATGCACTGGGAGTGTGACCTAGATGGCTTATTTTATGGTCCCATTATCAGGGCCTCTCTCGTTTATCTAATGCTGAGTAACTAAGTGCCCCACAATTTGCTGGCCGAGAACAACCATTTTTACTAGATCTCCGGATTTTCCTAGGTCAGGGCTCCGGCCGGGGCTTGCCCGATTGCATCTCCTGTGCACGTGACCACGGATGGGGTTCACTTAGTATTCGGTTGGCAAGAAGGCTGCTCTGGAGGGTCTACGATGGTTCCTCTCACGTCCAGTGCCTCGCTGGACTGGCAGGGAAGGGTGGGCTCAGCTGGGCGCAGGCATGGTGGTCTGAGGACGTCGGAGGCCTGTAAAGCAGCTGGCGCTTGCAGCCGCACGGCGGAAGTCGGCCTTTTCCGGCCCGGCCGCAGAGGGCCCTGCATCCCAGCGCAGGCGCAGGGCCGGGCTGGCGCGCAGCGGGCTCGCCCTGGACAGCCGTCCGGTGATTAAGTGCCTGGCCCCGCCAAACGGGGGGCCGGCCCCGTGCATGCTGCCTACTCCAAGGAGAATTCCTGGGATAACAGAGAATCCATTCATGTCTGCCAGGCAGATTGGAAGCTTTTTCCATTGGCCCGGGAGTGAAGGAGCAGACTCGAACAGTACGTGGGGGCAGAAGCAGCTGTGGTCGCAGGCGGGGCCGGTGAGCGCTGGCCCCTCGGTCAGGGCCTGCCGGTTTCCATTATAGCCCCGGTGCGTTGAAGGGTGCCCAGCGACTGTGGGCACACGTCCGCATTCCTGTCCTTCCCGATCCCCTGTGCTTGCGCCCTCCTCTGCCCTCTTAAATATGCTTTTGAAGCACATATGTTTGGTCCACCCCAACTGGTGTTTATACTAGTGCAAAGTAAGGGCTGCTTAGATTTGGGCAGTTCCACGGGAAGGTATTAAATGTGTTTTGAAAATACTTGAAAGTCCAGCTGTGTATGTTTTAGTTTTATATTTAGCCTTAAATTAGAGACTCCATATACCTCAGTAATAAAAAGACACAGCGGGGACTTGCATTTTCCTTAAGTTTGCTGGGGCCGTGCGCCTAGGTGAGGTTTTATTATTTGTAAAAAAAAAAAAAAAAAAAATGGTTTTTGGTGGTTTAATTCCACAGCTTAATCCTGGCCTTTATGCTTCTAGAGGTCTCCTCTTGTGTTTCAGAAAGGGGTTATTGTTGTTGTGTTTGCTTCACTTGAATTTAATAAAAGAACAGGGAGAAGGGAGGGGAGGGAGGAGGGAGAAACACAAATTTGCACTTTTTTGTATCAGCCTCTGTGCCGGGCTTATTGACACAGTTAACCCTCAACACACCGTCCGAAGAGGGAAACTGAGTCTCAGCAAGGCCAAGAAGCTTCCTGCTGATCCTCACTCTGTTTGGAGCACCTGAGGTTCCCTGACCCCACCTTCTCCCTCCTCCAGCAAAGGTCCCCACGAGCCTGTCACAGGCCCAAGACCAAGGCCGCTTGCTGATATGTGGGAAGAGAAGGAACACATAATTCCTTGGTATCATTTCTTACCCAAGCTGAGGACAAAGTCACAGGAACAAGGATGATGGCACAGCGTGTGAGTGTCCTAGGGCTGTCGTGACAACGTGCCACAAAGCACGTGGCCAAAAACACCAGACATTGATGGTCTCACAGTCCTGGAGGCTCGGAGAATTCATCCCTGCTTCTTCCTCACTTCTGATGCGTCCTGTCAACCCTTGGCCTTCTGGGGCTTTTAGAAACATCACTGCAAATATTTGTGGGGCGCTGTGTTAGTTTCCTATTGCTGCTATAACACATTAGCACAAACTTAGTAACTCAAACAGCCTAGACTTATGGTCTTGCAGTTCTGTATGGGAAAATCCAACATGAGTCTCACTGGGCTAAGAGCGAGTGTTGCCAAGGGTGTGCGCCTTCTGGGGCTGGAGAAGAGAATCTGTTCTCCGGTCCGGTCCACCTCCTAAAGGTCTTCCACCTGGCCCAGGGGCCCTTTCTCTCTCTTCAGAGCCAGCAATGTCGGGCTGAGCCTTTGTCACACTGATATCTTTCTGGTTCTGTCTTCAGAGTTTCTCTTCCACTTTTAAGGATCTTTGGGATGACCTTGGGCCCACCGGACAATCCAAGATAATCTTCCTATTTTGAAGTCAGCTGATTAGCAACCGTAATTCCATCTGCAATCTTAATTTCCCTTTGGCATATAACCTAACACATCCACAGGTTCCCAGGAATGGGACGGCGACATCTTTGGGGGACCAGGATTCTGCCTTCCACAGGCACCTTGTCACCTGCCAGGCACTGAGCTCAGCAAATGACACAGGCAAAGTCTCTGAGGTCATGAAGCTTGTGTTCTAGTGAGAGGGAAGGGTGTCGAAAAAGTCAACAAGCACGTAATTATAGGAAGTATAACTGGCATGTGGAAAATCGAAAGGACTCTGTGACGGAGACTAATAGTACCTAAATGGAGTAAGCAGGGAAAGCTGCCCGAGGAAGCCCAAAGTATGACAAAGGGCCCATCAGGTGAAGAACTGGGGGGAGGTGGTCCAGGCAGAAGATGGAGCAAACACAAAGGCCCTTAGAGAAATCAGTCTGGCCGTTGTCCCTAGAATATACTGGGGGAGGTGAGCCAAGATGGTGGTCAGCAGCTGGTGCCGTGAACGCGGAGAAAGACCACGAAGGCCTGGTGGGACAGGCTGACTCTTAGCACTCAAGGACATCTGTGTCCTCATCCCTTGTATGGCAAAAGGGAATTTGTAAATGTGATTCCCTGAAGGATCCTGAGATGGGGAGAGATGGGGAAGTAGCTTTCCCAGTATCCCACAGCTGCTCAGCAGCAAAGCCAGGGCGTGAACTGACACTCCTTCCAGGATGCACAAGCTTCAATATTCATCATCGTACCAGTAATAATAGAGAAGGGAAATCACAATAACAACTGCCCTTTCTGAGTCACCCAAAGCACCCCAGGCTCTTTGCCAAGTGCTCTGCAGACAGATTATCCTCCTAACAACCACAGGAGGTAGTTACTTTCGTTGTATTAGCTACTGTGGCTGCATAACAAATGACCACAAACTTCGATGCTTAAAACAGCATGTGTTTATGACCTCACAGTTCTACAGGCCAGAGTGTCTTGGGCTCAGGGTCTCACGAGGCTGAACTCAAACTGTCAGCCAGGGCTGACGTTTTTTCAGAGGCTTATGGTTGTTGCCAGAAGTGACCTCCTTGTGACAACAGGCCTGAGGTCACCGTTGTCCTGCTGATTGTTGGCTGGGGGTTGCCCTCTGCTTCTAGAGGCTGTTCTCGGGTCCTTGCCATATGGCCCCCTCCTTAAATGTTCTCACAACATGAACAGGTGCTCCTTCAAAGCCATAGGAGAATCTGAATCTCTCTCTTCAGGGAGGGCCCAGGCCCTTTCCAGGGATTACCTGATTAGGCCAGGCCCACCCAAGGCCGGCTCTCTTATGATGACCTCGAAGGCCACTGCTTTGGGACCTTAATGGCCTCTACGGAATCCCTTTGCCTTTGTTGGATAGCATATTCAATCACAGGAGCTAACTGACCCATCAGATTCATAGACCCTGTCCACACTTGAGGGAATTATTAGAGTGTGTATCTTAGGAGGCAGGAACCTTGGAGGCCATCTTGGACTCTTGCCACCCAGTTTGGGAAAGTCCCATTTCACAGATGTTGAAATGGAGGCTCAGAGGCATTCTGCCATTGTCCAAGGCCACCGAAGGACAGAGCTGGGATTCAGGTTTGGGTCCGTCATGCTCAGGAACCCGTGTTTCCACTGTGTCCTGACCCTCTTCTCTCGGCCCTGCCTCCCCCCTCGCCCTTCCCTGGCCCCCAGCCTTCACCTGAAGGCGCTGACCTAGCTGTTTGCTGCCTCCGGAGAAGGACAGGTCGCCGCACCTGTCCCAGGCTTTGTCCTTTGGTGTCTCACGCTTCCACCTGCATCCGGAGACCAGAAGGGAACTGAACAAGTGCCAGGGCCTTTAAATGGAGCCACATTTGTATAATGAGCAGCGCATGCACGAAAAGGCAAGCTAAAAATGTCCCCGACCTTCTAAAAACGGGACGGCGCGTCCAGGTATTGAGTCAGCTCTGTGACGTTAATGCAATTATCCTGATTCAGGATCAGATTTATTCGCCACTAAACATGTTTTAACCTGACTGCAAACACGTCCTGTATTATTTGAGGGAGTCCACGGAGTTGGCCGAGGGAGGTGGTTGGTGTCAGCAGCCGCCTTGCTCTCTCAGACTTTAGAGATGATCACCTTAGCTGCTGCAAAGGCCTGCGCGCCGTGGCCCGTGGGGAGAAAGCCACTACAGGGCGTGAACGCCGGTGCCCTTGAGTGCTGCAGGCGATTACGGCCCCAGGGCCTCGAGCCTTCTCCGCTTTCTGCAGATGAGCCTGGGCTTCTGACTTCTGGGTGGCAGGCGCGGGGGGCTCTCTGGTGCCGTGGTCCCTCCACTCAGTCAGCAGACATGCACCAATCTCTAACTGGGTGCCAGGACCTGTGCCAGGGCCTGGGGACACAGTGGTGAGCCCGCAGGAAAAACGGGCCTGTCCTGGGGAAGATTTCACTCCACAAGTCAATCACATCTTCATGCAAAGATAAGTAATATTGCAACCAGGGTACCTGCATTGCGGGAGAGACACATTGGAGACTACTCCTGATGTCACTAAAGCTCAGGCATCTGTGACAAGGGCGCCATAGGCACATGAGCTGATGACTAGGGCTACTGCTTATTATTTTGGCTCCCACATGGACACCCCAACTTCAACCCACTCACCCAAGGTTAAATCTTGCAGCAACCAGACTCGGTCTCTCCTGAGCTGGGTTTGCAGCCTGTGGATCCATGAATCCACCCAAGTTGACTTGGAGAGCCAATCTGAAATCAGGTGGGGGCTCCGGTAAGCAAAGCAATTGCAGGTTCATTTGTGACTTTTATTATTTCGTTTCTTCTTATTGTTTCAGCCAGATTGCTTACTACCTGGGAAAGGTTGGGGCCCTCTTTATTCTCCTTTTCCTCCTGCACTGCCTCCCTCACAGGTGTTTGTAATGACTGACTTTTCACTGGGTTTCCGGAGCTGGTGACAGGAGTGCGGGACATACCTCCTCCCCGGAGAGGACCAGAGGATGCGCCACCATCTGTAAGGATTGTTCCTCTCCTTCTTTTGTCAGCCGGCATGCGGTGTGTGCTTCTTGGGTGCTGATTTAGAGAGTGTCTGTCTCTGAGAGCCGCTGGGGGGCTGAGCGACCCTCTCAGCACCATTTGGGGCTTTGAGCTAGCAGACAGCGAGTTCTCTTTCTGGGAAGGGATGGTCCTGTTTAAGGGAGGCCCTGGGTTTTGTCGAGTTTGCAAGGTTCTCAGCATCTCCCCTTGGTGGTGGTCCTGGGAGGGGTTGTTGTGACACATCGGCCTGGAGAACGTGGTGCTGTGCCCGGTTGTCGTTTACGCCAGCGGATACTTTCCTAGGGAGGGCTCCACTGGCTGCTGGGCACCGACACATTATTAATGCTTTCCTGTTTTCTATTGTCCTGGAATGAAAAAACACTTTGCAGCCTTTAGATTTCCTCAAGATGTCTGTGTTTTCCTGGATCATCCCTCAATTTTCCATGGTACAAAAAAATGTAAATGTTGCTACATTTGGTTCAGGGAACCCAGCCGTGGCTGCAAATCCCTCTGAGGTTTGCAATCCCACAGATGTTTTCACCTGTACAATCCCCAAATTGGTGGAAAGAACGTAATTCCCAGCCGCTCTTCTTGGAGCCTTCACTGAATTCCAGTGGCTTTGCCTGTCTTACCGTCCTCTGTCTCTGCAGCGTTCCTTCGAAGGGCACATCGCTGTCCTGATTCTGCAGACGGGAAGACGAAGAGCAGGAATGACGTCTCCTTCCCCCCTGTGCATAGACAGCGATCCAAACCCTGTTTTCATTCCAAGGCTCCCGATGACACGTTTATTCCTTTCTGTTCCCAACTTTTGCTCAACACACACGTGTCCAGTTCTCTGTTACAAACACTCATTTCGAACCAACTGTTCCGACCAGCATTTCATACTTGGTGAACACCCGGATTGTACCCGGAAAGAAGCGGAATGCTCCATGATAAACAGGAGAGAGGTGTACCCCCCAGGCCAAGGCGCCTGAAAGTCACCAGAGGCAGAACACTGAGGACTGAGGGTGACGTGACGGGAGCGGCCTCCTTCACCGGCTGCCGTCCTGAACCTCGGTCCCCCGCATTTGGACGTCTCAGAGTCCATGACGCCCCCGTCTGCCTGTCTGTCTGCAGGTCCCCATTGGGTTGTTACGGTGCGTGTGCAGGGCTTTTTCCGGGTTTCTGCACGCTCTCGATTTGGGCCCAGCCCCGGGGAGAGAAGGGTGAATGAAAGGCCTGGGGCTCCCGAATTCGCGGGCCGTGCAGCTCATTAGAGTTAGACCAACTTCAGCTGCCAAATGCTGGTTCCCTCATTTTCCCAGCCAGGTGACCTTTAGCAAGTTACTTAATTTTCCTTGAACTTCCTTTCCCCTTTATTTGTAAAATAGTGAAAATATTCTCCTTTCAAGTGGTCTTGAGGATTCGAGAGTTAACCCGAGTGTCAGCTATGTAGGAGGTGCTCTATGAACATTAACATCTTTACTTATTTTCCTTGTGGTGACAGTCCCTTTGCCTAGAGGGTAGCGTAAAGGACTGAGAAAGACAACGGCTCCAGGGGAGGGGCCTGGCTCAGCTCAAGGCTGGCGGGTGGGTTTGGTGCTCTCAGCTGCAGGGAGCGCTGTGAACGCAACACACCCCTCAGCTTCTCTCCCCCTGGTTCCCCGTTAGCCGTTGTCCTTTTAAGCTCAATTACTTTCCACTGGGAGCTCACCCCTCCTTGCAGATCTCTTCCCGTTTCACTTTCACCCTCTTTCCCAGGAGCAAGAATGCCTGTTTCTGATCGAACCCTTTCCCCAAGCCTAGGGGCCCACCTTGGCCCACCCAGTTGTACGTAGAAGATGGCCTCACCTCCAACTTCTTAAGGAAGGTTCAGGCCACGTGACCCACATTTCAGTAAAAGCCCCAATTTCCATCTTGGTGTTCTTTTCTCATCCTCTCGTTATTTTCCTTTTCTCAGAGTTGACTCTTCCACTTGTGGGCTTAATTTGGTTACCGTGGTCCTTCCTTAGGACCATGCTCATCATTTCATTTCCTTTTCTGGTGTTTGATATTCCTGTTGGCCTGCTCCCTCGTCTCCATCCACATTCACACCCTGTCGCCTCTACGGGAATGAGTCCCTCTTTGACCCACAGGCCTTCCGGAGCAATGGGCCTATCACCTTCCCTGTAAGATTTGGAGTGACCAAAGCAGCTATCCCCGGTACTCTGCAAATAGATACTTTGGCTTGTATATTTCTCCTAAAGTGGCACTTTTTCTCAGAAACATGGAGTTTGGATCCCCTGAATCTTATTACCTCCAATGTTTAATTAGAAAGAATAATGTAGTAGACACTAACATTAACCACAGGCTGCGTAGATAATTATCTTCCATGTTACCTAATTACTGTTTCTATAAAGGGCCAGAGAGGAAATATTCGGGCTTGACCGGCCACATGGTCTTTGTTGAAACTGTTCAACTCCGCCCTTACAGTGCAAAAACAGGCATTAGATAGAAACTAGTAAGCCAGGTTGTGTCCCAATAAAGCTTTATTTATGGACACTGAAATTTGAATTTCATGTGTCATGAAATTATATTCTTCCTTTGTTTTCTTGTGGGGGGGGTTAGGTATAATCATTCTATAAAAGCTTTTGAATCTTTTGTTTTCATAAGTTTTGCTTTGGATATTCTCACACAAACACACCCCCTTATTTGCATAGCAGTCACTGGTGAGCACTACATAAATAGGATGGTGGGCTGGATTTGGCCTATGAGCCACAGTTTGCTGAAGCCTGGCCTAGGGGGTTAATATGCAAAAAAGAAGTAAAATATACATAAAAATTAAAACCAGGTAAAATTAGTAAAATACGCATTTGTAGGCTGAGGTATCCATAAAGGTAATGTATTTAGACTAAATATTTGGCTCTGAGTTTCCTGGTAGTGAAAGCGAAAAGGGAAACCAAGTCAGTTACATAGTAAAATGATGTCAATTCCTCATGATAGGCAGAGGCATCATGGCATTCAAGAATCATCTGGGTTAAATATGGCAATTAAATTTGATTTCATTGTCCATCACTGAGCCCCCACTCATTTTGGCATTACGAAGGCTTATCTCAAAGTATTTGCTCTACTCCGTAAAATCAACAATCAACTATTTTCTGGTCATTGTAATGGTGTAAATTATATCTGACATTTTTTAATCAAATACCTAGTCATGCTCTGGAACCAAAGCCAAATAGTGGTCCATAAACATCATGATTTGTCAGTAATCAATGTGATTTGTGTAATTTGTGAGTGATCAGATACCTTTATCCAAAAGCAGATTATTGACTTCCATGCTGATCTTGGGAGAAATTGCCACTTGGTTTGTGTCTACACAGACCCAAGAGAAGAGATTTGACAATGGTCTGATTAATTGAATCAGTGGTTTGGGGGAGTAGGCTGTCTGTATTGATCCAATTAAATAGATAATTGTCAGAATTGAGGTCATGTCTATAAGACACCACCATTTCAAAGCCAAAGAGATTGTTTGAAATATATAATGCTCACCTAATCAATGTGGGCTGCCTCTTCCACAAGAAATCAACCAGAAAGTGATTGATTCTATAGAGTTATAAACCAGGATCTTTCTTATTTTTAGCAAATAGTTATGTGCTCAATACAGTGTTTTGAATTTTTGTTCCCCATAGGCCCAAGGACAATGATTCATTATGCAAATAAATAGGGATGGAAATATCTGAGTCAAAAGTTGGAATGACACAAGAGTGTCAATAGTCCCTTTTAGGAGAAAAAAGCAAAAACAGAAAAGAAGGCAAGTTGTATTCTCCCCATCTGTGAGTTCAGGAAACAGCTGCCCGTATGTCTTGGATAAACAGGGGGTGCTCCTCGGTCTCTTAGGGCAAAGGAAAAGGAAAAAGGAAGAAGGCTGGACTTTTAACTTTTGCATCAAATTCAAAACCCAGTCTCACCAGCACCTAGCTGGTGATTTTAGGCAAGTCAGGCAACTTCTCTGATCCTCCACGTTCTCCTCCATCTGATGATGCTACGTATACTTTTAATTCACTGGGTAGTTGTGTCCACACCAAGGACACGGTCAAGGTTCGTTAGCCTCCCAGGTCTCTACTGACCCCCACGGAGGAGAGGTGCCAGCCGCTGTCACATCTCCTCTAAAACGTGGTGATAGGCCTGCCTTTCTTGTCACATCCACACTGTGGCAGTCGGTATTCACTGGGCAATTGAGGAATGTCGTCCACCTGCTAGCTGTGTCACTGCGAGCCATGCCTGCATTTCTTTGGGCCTCAGTTTCTTCATGTGTAAGACGGGGATGATGACAATCCTTGCTGTAGGGAGTTGAGAGGATTAAATGCATCTATAATGCAGGCACAGTACTGAAAGACAGGCCAGGCCCCTCTAGAAAGTGATGTATGAAGTCTAGCTATTGTTATCATCCTTTCCATGAGTAAATCATTGTTTGAGTTTGCTGGGAAGAAGAGGAGAGATGAGCAGAGGGACCCATCAGGCAAATAAGGTAGTACAATGAGCAGACAGACGCAAGGGGAATCACTGTCATGGAAAGCTTGGGGTCTAGATGTGGGCGTCTCCCCGCACATCGAGGGGGTGCTTCTTTGCGCCGCCTGTCTTGGAATATCTCTCTGAAAATAAGTGGCCCCCTTTAGGTTTGATGTGTTTAATTCTACCACCAAAGTATAAAGAGCAGATAGCCTGCTGTTTATAGATTTTTTTAGTGAAGGAATATGTTAATGAACTTAGCTTGACAGGGAGCTAAGGGGATTCTTGACATCAAATGGTGGGTAACTAAATAGGTCACCCCAATTTGTTCAGTGAGGATGAAAGATCAAGGAGGTTGAGAAGCTCCAGAAACTTATTCTCAGGGAGGGCAAAAGGTGTTCTGTTTTGTTTTGTTTTGTTTCTTGTTCCCGTTCAAAGTTGTATCTCTCAGGCTTGTCCAGTGCTTAGCACATAAAAAGCATTTATTATATATTTTTTGAATACACAAATGAGTGAATGAATGAAGGATATGTCTGAAAAGCCATCCTACAGGTCTGTGTGCAGCAAAACATGGTTCAGGGACTTCGCCTCCCTTGGGCCAAGGTCTTTGGAATAGTTGAGCGCTGCAAGGCACCAGGGTAAGGGACATAACGCAAAGCTGAGAGGCACAGGTCGCTGCTCTGAGGGGGCTCATGCTGTATGTAGGACGCCCCACCTTTTTATTTATTTGTGTGTGTGCAGTGACAACCTTGGGCACCTAATGGAACCTGGAAACCCCTTTTTAGAATAACGTTTTTAAATGCATAGGATGACAGGAAACCGATTGTATCCAAACACAGTCACCGGAATATGAAAACGTATGATCCGGTAATAGGCGTTCTTCCTCATTAACCCGGTGAACGGCAGCGTACGGCCATTCAACGCTAATCGTCAGGGTCGTGGGTGAATACGGTATTTTGAGATCTCAGTTATGATTCTCATTTTGTATGAAAATATCCGTTATTCTTATTGTGCCAAACTCACAGATGGTTCTGATAGTACAGCAGTTTTTGCCTAAATGAGAGAAATAGTACATTTCAGTTAGGAGTTAGTGAACATGGAAATGCAGTATTTTGTCCAGCCCCTCTCTCTAGAATGGTACCCACAGACACTCAGGAAGGACCCCGCTCGAGTTTACACTTGCTCCATAATAAAAAAAGTGTCGGGAAGGAATTGGTGGTAGGTGTGGACACAAAGGGTTTCCGGGGCCAGGCTCACGTGGGGACAAGACGGTGCCCGGGTCGCAGGGTTCTCTGAGAGCAAATTTGTGCACAGGAAGCTCTCGCAGCAGGCAGACAGTAAGTGCTGCAGAACTGAGTGATTGTTATGAACTGGCTCTGCTGAGTGACTAGGAGGGGGACAGGCAGAGACAAAGAGGGTTGCGGGTGGCAGGTATCCTCTAGTCTGAGGGAACCTCAAAGTCAAAGACACCAGGGGCTGAAGCAAGCCGGGGAGCTCCAAGTCCCAGGCGTAAGGATGGAGCATTGGGCTGTCATCGGCTCCCCGTGCACCCAGATGGCCTGTGCCTGGGACACGTGGGCCGCTGTGGAAAGCTTGCTCCCGTGCCTGTGCACGACAGTGGGCAGGGGGATGGGAGGGCAGTGAGAAAACCTTCCAGCAGTGTGGCCCACAGCAGCCCCCGTCCACATCAAGCCTGTTGGCTTATCTGTGGTTTTTGGACGTGTCCCAATAACTAGTAAATAAAGCTGTCTACTTTTAAAATTGTCCCGGTGCCCTCTCACAGCCTTCCCTCCTCAGGACCGAGTCCCATTACATTCTGAGGGCGTATGTTCCCAACGATTGTTCCTTCTCGTTCCAATAATATCTTTGCAGGACAAAGAGCGACGGGGAAGAGAACATACTTTCAGGATGTCAGTCCCAGTTTTAATTACAAGTGTTCACAGCGGTGGCATTCATGTAATTGGGGGGCTGATTTACACCAAATAATAAGCACTGATGTGAGGGGCTGCAGCCCAAGAGGCGGGGAAGGCCAAGCCGAGGCAGCAGCGTGGCGGCACGTGGCGGCGGCTTTTCTCAGGAGCACCCGGGGGCCAGGTGGGAAAGACAAGGGCGAGGGCGAGGGCTGGCTCCGGAGGGCGGCCCCGCTTGGCACTCGCTCGCTTTGGGAGGTTTCTGTCTCTGAGCTTCAGTGTCCTGATACCAGTGACACAGAGTTTGGGGAGGATTAAATAAGATACTAGAAATAAAGAGTTTAGCGGGGTGCCCAGGGCACAGCGAGCACTCCGTGCGGCGGTTACGGGCCGGGCACCGGTGACTCCTGCGGTAACGCAGTGATCGCGACGCCGGCAGCTGTGTCCCTCTGCGCGTTCAGTTTAAGGAGGGGGTGTGCTCGGGGGGCTTTCTCACTAGGTACACGCCGCACACTTGACCAAACGGAAGGCAGGAAAGCGATTGGAAAGGAACACGACCTTCCATGTCCTTGAAGTCTGTCGACCACTGTGACACCAGAATTCCTTTCTCTCTTTATGCTTATCACTGCGTCTCCCTTTTGGGTTCCGAATGCTCTACAGAGCCCAGATCAGCTCCTAGCATCCTCTCCACGTAAACTCTGGAGAGGTGAGGCATGAGCATGATTTCCTTGAGTAATGTACTCAGCGGTGCCTTGGGGTCCCAGAGGCCAAAAGAACGGGGAGGACTGAGAGTGGACTGCTCGTCCTGAAGTGCTCAGGTCGCAGTCAGCACGGTGGCTGGCTGGAGGTGAGACCTTCCTAGTAACAGAAGGGCCCCTGTGAGGTCCGAAAGGCCAGTGACCACGTGGCACAGGCAAAATACACGCATTAGAGATGAATGGGGTTCTGACACAGCCTACCACATGGAGGAACCTCAAAAACATGGTGCTATGTGAAAGAAGCCAGACACAAACGATCACAGATTACGATTTCAAGTGTATGAACGGTCCAGAAGAAGCAATCCATAGAAAGAAAGTAGATTAGTAGTTGCCAGGGGCTGGGGAGGGGGGATGGGGAATAGGTGCTAACGGATATGTGGTTTCTTTTGCACTTACTTGACCTTACCCAAAAACCGGAGAAGCAATGTGGGAGTGGGGGTGGGGGAGGATGAAAATATTCTGGAATTAGATAGCAGTAATAGTTGCACAACCTTGTGAATACACAGAAACTACTCAACTCTATAGACTAAAAGAATGAATTTCATGGTATGTGAATTATATCTCAATTAAAAAAAGAACAGCCATGCATGAGTGAGGGTGCCAGTGCTTGCCCTCCTAATCACAAAAATATACCCACCTGGAGATTCCAAATGGGCCCACCCAAGACCCTCAGGTTGCTGGTCCAGGAGAGGAATTGAATAAGCATGCAGGTGTGTGTGTGTGCGTGTGTGTGCGTGTGTGTGCGTGTGTGTGTGTGTGTGTGTGTGTGTGTACACCTGTGCTCTTGGCAGCTAATTGTTTGCTTGCCCTGCCCCGCCTCGCCCTATGGAGATGACCATCCGTGCAACCAGAGACATGTAGCAAGCGTGCCCATGGACACGAAGCTGCCATCATGGTGGAGGCAGGGCCCTAGCCAGTTCAGGAGCCCTCCACTTGGGAAATTCCCAGGGCAGCTCCTGCACGTTCAAGCATCCTGGAACCCCACATTTGTTTAGCCCTGTCTCTTCCCGAGGGAGATGGCCCTGGGAATGCCTTTGGAAACGAATGGCAGTCATCTGCTGAGTCGACACCGGAGTGTGGGGTGTGGGTGGAGAGGCAGACTGATGAGCGGCTGACGAGGGCAAACCCGAGGGCCGGGGTCTGACTGGATACGTCCTGAGTCCTGTGCAGACCATCCGGGGATTCCTTGCAATCAGGGCAGCAGAGCCCAGCGAGGAGGAGCTTGTATTCCTGCCGGGGAGTGAGGGTCTCCCCGCTTTCGTCCACTCCCCGAGGAGCCGCGAGGAGCCACAGGGGTTTTGTAAGCAGGGGAATGATACAGTTGGACTGTTTCTCTTTCCCCCAGAAAGACGATGTCACTGGCTGGGGGGACAGGGAGATGATTAGTCAGGACTTGTAGTCTAGGAGGGAATTGTCTCTGAAGGCCTAAATTAAAATAGTAGCACCCTGTAGTGGGGGGAATGGTGGCCCCCTTAAAAGATATGTCTACCCAGAAGTTGTGGATGTGACCATGTTTGGAAAAAGGGTCTTTGCAGATGTAATTAAGCTCAGGATCCCATGTAAATTCACGGCCTCCAGCCATGAAGTTAGGGAGCAAAACATAGCTAGTACGTACACTGACGCCTTGGGACCCTGGAATGTGGAGAACATTCTCCACGCCCTTGCAAAGTAAGGACAAGGAAAGCTGTATTTGAGGGTAATTTGCCAAAGGATTGATTTATCCTGGAAAAAATTTTAAATGGTGGAGGAATACTGGATCCCTTATCTGGGGGCCCCGGACCGGAACTTTGGGTAGAGATGCTTGGGAGGAGAACTTAGCCCCACCCCATCCCAGCTGGCCCGACTCAGTTCTACTTGCTTGGGTTTTCCTGTGAAAACAGGGCATGTCTGACATCCTCAGCTGCAAGATGGAAAAAAGATGCCCCTCAGGCCCTGCAGAAAGGCCTCTTCGTTTCCCCGGTACTCACAGTGAACCCAGAAGGTCTCATGGCGCTGCTGTCACACCACCTATGAATTCTTAAGGGGCTCTGATGTGTGATCAGTGCGTGTAGCTCCTCTGAAGCTGCACTGTTCTATAAGCTTGAGGGCGTGAAGGGTGTCACAAATAGAGCAGATACTCCTTAAACTTAGGGTGAAACAGTTCTCCTCTCTTGTTACCTGTTTCCCCCCAAGTTAGGGCCATATATTTCTGTATAAAATTGACATCGCTCACTCTAGTGAGAAATCGCTTTGTCCTTTAAACTTTCGGCATTGCCGGACTTAATTACGCTTTTCAACAAGATTTTGCATATTTAATATTTTCGTTTAGGGCTTCCAGGAATCTCAATTATTAATCCCACTGTGGATTTACTGGTCTTTGGACTCTCTCTTTAGTGTATGAAGACATTGTTTGCTATCCTCAAATTTCAACAGTGTTTCAAATCAAATAGAAACTCCAGAAAGAAGTGTAAATGCACACAGTCATTTTCATGGTGTGGTTGGGCTGAGAGCCTCTATGTTTTATAATTTCTCTATAATCCTGATGGTGGGTAAGCAACACCTATGAACCAGGATAAAAACTGATTTTCCCCATAATCCAACGAGATAATTGTGACGTTGTTTGACCAAAAAATAGCATCTGTCCAAAAGATGCTATTTATAAAAGTAAACTGGTACAAGTGGAGCTTAGTGTTAACCAGAACTTCATGAATAAGTAATGAAGTCTAATTTTCCGTTATTACAGCCGTTGTTTAAAAATGCATGTCTGCCAGGACATTGTAATGATTTTGTATTACTTAGGAAAACTTTTATGATGCCCCTCTTTTTATTTTTTTCAATAATTACTTGATTACTCCTTCATTAAGGTTTCTTTCCTCCGGTGCCCGTGAGGACCTTCTGAAAAGCAAGCTGACAAATGTCGTCGTTGCATTTTTGTAAATTGCCCCCCAGACTACCCAGCACCTCAGATACTTTTCATGTTGCTCTTTCCCCAGAGCGTTTACCAGGCTGCCCTTTGATGTTCGTGGGCAACCCCCTTAGCCGTGATCCTTAAGGGCCCCTCCACGCAAACCCCGCCACAAAGGAGCTGATGCGGCCCGAGCAGAACGCACTAGCCCGCAGAGGAGGGCTGTGCCTACCCGTCTGCTTTGGGGTTTGGCTCCTCCGAAGACCCCACCCCCTCTCCTGGTTCAGCCTGCGTATGGCTTGGCAGGAGCGTGCACTTGGCTCCTCAAACCTTGGGCCAGCAGATGCTCGTGCCAGCACGTTTTGCTCTCTGGCCACTTGCGGCCGTTATCAAACATGCCAGCTAGATCTAAGTGCAGACTCTGATGTTCTGAGGAATCCTACAGGACAGTCTGTTAACACGCGGCCTTCTTTGAAACGCGCAGGGCAGCGCTCACGTTGTGCGGGCGTCTCCGTCCTCTCCTTGGGGGCGGCAGTTAGGTCTCCGCTGCGTTGGCCCCTGCTGCAAGGCCCATGGGCTGGGTGCTGGGTGGTGAGTGGTACCGTGTGACTGTCCCCACCCTGGCACTGCTGTCCTCCCCCAGACCATTGCAGCCTCTAGGCCCTTTGCTGTGGGCCTTCTCGATTTGGTCCATAAAATTAAAGGCCTCGGACATTTCCGAGTGGGCCGAAGAAATGGACTCAATTTCCATAGGATCCACGTTCTAACGATTCTCAAGAGTTTGAGATCAGTCAGCCATCAAAGTCCTAAGAGGAGGAAAAACTACAAATGCCCTATGTATTTCCTTCCTAAAGTCTCTTTGTCTGGACATAAAAGATGCTCTGTGACCTATTTTGAAATTTGTTTTTTAATTGTGATAAAATATGCTCGTACGTCACAAAATTTACCATCTTAACCATGTTCAAGTGCACAGCTCAGTGGCATTAAGCACGTTCCGGTTGTTGTGCAACCACCACCACTGTTCTTCTCCAGAACTTCTCCACCTTCCCAAACTGTAACTGTGTCCCCATAAAACACTGACGCCCCATTGCCCTTCCCCCGCCCCCAGCCCCTGGCACCCACCACCCTCCTTTCTGTCTCTGTGAATCTGACCACTCTAAGCACCTCCTGTAAGTGGAATCAGTCATTGGCCTTTGTCTTTGGGACTGGCTTCTTTCACTGAGCACAGTGTTCTCAAGGCTCATCCCTCTTGTACATTTTCACCATTTCAAACCAGAGCCTCCAGGTTTAGGACAGTTTGTCCTACAGTTGGCAGGTGTGGCGAGCCCCTACCACTGGGACATGGGACCTGGGTGGCATTGGCAGGCCTGGCCCAAGGACTCTGCAGGGGACCTGTGACTCAGTCTTGGAGAAGGCAGATGTGGTAGGAAGAGCCAGCTGCCACCTCGTTCCTGCAGCTGTGCGTGGTCTGGTGATCTGCATGGGCTGGTGCTAATGGGGGATGGACCTGAATAGAATGCCTTTTATGATGCACTCTGGACATTTTTTGTATTAATCTTTTTTCTCTCCCATCCATAATATTTCCCACACACCACACTAAAGGGATATTTTAAGCATTAATTCTCCTAAAAAGCCTCATGCCCAATGTAAAAATATTTCACTGTCTCTGAAAGAGGCACTCTATATAAATGAAAAGCACCATTATTAGTAATGACAATAATTCTTCTGACGTCCATTTGGGCATCCTCTGTGTTTCGAGAGGAGTACATAAATAATGAAATTGTATGCAAACTATCAGAATACGAAATGCATTTTCTCCGAAGTCCACACCACCTGCTGCTCTCATTCCTCCCGAGGAGCAGTCCTTTGGGTTCCGTGGAGATGCACCACTGTCTTTAATCTTGTGTCCCCTAGGACTGGCCTCCCCGGTGCCCTGGTCTTCGTTCCCAGATGTTCATTCCGTTGTCCAATGATCATCCCCTGCGGGATTTCCCCCAAAGCATTTATCTTTTCAACATTAAGCATATTGAATGATTTTGTGTCGTTTTCTTTAAAAAAAGAAATTAATTATTTAAAAACAAAAATACTTTTCTATCAAAGCATACCTGCAGTGCTCAAAGCACTCACTTCTCGGAATGCCATAAATTACGTGAAAGAATTATTCATTGTTTCTCTAAACATACCTTCCATTTTCCTGGGCAGTCTATTAAGCCTGGTCTTTTAAATTATTATTTTCAAGATAAAAGATAATGGAACTATAGCATTAAATATATTTTGTAAATGATCCACTAGTGAGGTTTTATTGAGAAATAGTAAAGACAAGTAGATAATCAGAGGAAAATTACCCATAATTCATCCATGGTTAATTGTATTGCCGAGTACTGTAAATACTCAACGTTTTCTGTATTAAACATTAACTCGAATGTCCACGGAAATAAACCAAACAAATAAATACTGTTTTTGAAAAAAATAAATACCAATTTCACTATCATCCAATACTACCATTTTCACTTTCACAGATCCAACATGAGTTTCTCTAAATAATACCGACTGGAGACCACAGTAAGTCTTCAAGAACAAAACCAAGTTACCTCTCCAGAATCACTGGCCCCAGCGGTACAACTAAAAGCCCAGTCCCTTCTTTGGGGAATCAGGAATGTGCTAGACTATCTAAAATATGTCACCAGAATCAAAGGGCTGACTCCCATTCGAAGTGGACCAAGGAAAGCAAGCTGAAGTGGGGGTCCAGGACAGGTCTGATGATTTGTGATTTACCCATAAGTGGAGGGATCTGCCCAGGTTGTTCCTTATATATCTTATATTGGGAGTGAAAGGGTATCTAGGGGTAAGAGGTCACAGCCTCGTCAAGGAACCTCTTCCCTCTGTCCCAAGAACCCAGAAGGCCATGCATACATTCCCACCAGTGTCCCTTGGCTTTTTGATTGGAGAAGTGTGTGCTGTTGAAGAAGGTCTTCTCTCTGCTGATCCTTTGAGCATGTCTACTATTCACCTTTGCATTTGCTCCAAGCTCTTTTTCCTGTCTTCCTACTTCCCACTTTGCCACCTCTCCAGGCTATTTTTCACTCCCCATAAGTTCCCCTGGACTCGGAAATTGGAGTTTTCTTGACGTAAGTTTCTCTCATCTCAGGTGGTCTCTCAAACACCACACCCCCTGCAGCTGTCATTTCATTTTGCTGATTTACACCAGGGGACCCAGTTTTAACCAGACTCCCACCAGATAGTTCCCAGCATATGGCAACTCTTTTTGATGAAAAATTCAGAAATCATCACTTTTCCTGCATTAATCAAACAATATCCTTCATGTTCAACATTGCGATTTAAGTCCAAGTCTTATCCCATGGAATTATTGCCAATTGATCTCCCTATAAATGTCTGGGTTTTCTGCATTATTAAAGACATGCTAAGCTTTTGACAAGCCTTCCTTTTGTGCAACTTGCCCCGAGAAGTGACTATGGTAGTGCCAGTCAGGGCCTCCCTCTGTCTGAATTGTTAGAGCCTTTGGTTTAATAGAAAAAAGAGATGGATGCTACACCTTGATCTTTTCCTCTGGGAGAGACTTATTAACCCCATTAAGTTGACAGTGACTATCTGGAGTTCTCCTTTAGGAAGAACAGTGAGTGTATCTTCACTCAGTTGATACAGTGCTGGAGTTGATTAGCAATGTCTGCAGTAGTGCTCAGGTTGATTAGCAATGTCTGCAGTAGGTAGAAAATTAGGTAGAACAGTCATCTATGGGTTCTGAGTTTATTCTGTCACAGAAGAGATGACCTTGTAGGTTTAGTGTCAGGTAATTTTAGACACAAGAAGAGGTTCAGGTTTGATGGAGGTGCCAAAGGAATTCTTCCACATGGGCAATGAGTGGTTTTGAAGTCACCTTTTCCGAATTCATTTTCTTGGCTCCATTCAGCCACATGAAAGGAGTATGAACAGGGCGACTTGCACATCATGCTCATATGATCGCTGTATTTCTTGTTCCTGCTTCTCTGATACCTGTTGAGCATGTGGGTCTTTTGTTTTTCACACTCAAGCCAATGCCTGGGGCTTCACATTAGTGTTTTTTGGTTTATTACATCCCTCAAGAAACAGAAAGGAGCACGAGGCTTGCTGGAAAACCAGGAGAGTCAGAAAAGCAACAGCACTTTCTGCTGTGGAATTTCTAGGTCTTTCTCTCGTTCATCTTTCGGTTCTAGGGGCACTCCCCTTTTCCTACCCATCTTTGCCTGGCAAGTGCCAGGGCTTAGGTAAAACCAAAGTGGTATCGATTCTTAAGTCTAGTATGGAGAGAAGGATGAACCCTTCCAGGGCCAGGTGATTGGATGGGAGGTAAGGTATGCTGGATCTGCACTGAGAGTTCCTTGTGGAAAGGCTGATGAGTCTATGGAATGGGTGTTGGTGTGGGCGGCTGGGACCCAGTAACTATCACCTGCCCGGGGTCACACTGCTAGAAAGTGGCAGGGACCAAGTTCAGATCTGTGTGTTTACAAGGTCCCTGCAGTGGAAACCATGCCTTGCTGCCTCCAACAGCTAAAGTTAGGTGAACACTGCCAAATCCTATCAGCCTCCAGCAACCTTACTTACTAGGGAAAAGTAATTAAATAGGCCCTACTGGGATGTTGGAGAAGTTGGCTTGGTTTGGATTTCTGGTCAGGTTGAATCGCTTTAATTCCCTACAAGGTCATCTAGGACATTTTTATCCCCAAGGTCTGTCAATCTTTCCACCAGAGATTAGGATTCTGCCTGGCTCCCGCCTGCCCTCTGGGTGGCTGGCTGTGCCAACAGAAATGCCAGCTGCAGAGAGAAGGACAGGCTCTCCATCTGAGAGGAGCGCGAGGACTCGCATTTTTTTCCTAGTATGATCCCTCCCCTGTATTGCGAGAAAAACCTAATTAATGGGGGGGGGGGGGGGGATGGCGACCAGGCTGCAATACCTGCCAGTTCCCTGGTGCAGGAGCCTCGTTAGCATTCTCTCCTGCCCTCCCTCCGCAATAAACCCAGATTAGCGACTGGGAGAGAGCAGCTTCCGGTTCAAAAGGATCTGTCACCACGGTGGGCCTCTGGGCAGGGTGACAGGCCACATGCGCTTCTTTCTTTTTGTCACCTAGCACCCTGATGGCCCTTTATAAATATTTGTCTTCACTCATGTAGGGGGTTATTCTCATAAGGATGCAATTGATTGTCTCCTTAAGATAGAAAAACATAAAAGGGCATTTCAACGTGTAGATACTCATTAGAATGAAAAAGGAGAGAAAATGCGTCTAATATAACATTAGGTGGAAAATCTTATTATTCTGATTATGGAAAACATGACTAAAATATGTATTAACGGGTCCCAGACAGGCCCAGAGAAAAAGACGGGGAGGAAATTTACTGAGATGTTATTAGTCTCTAGGTGGCATAATTATAATTTTAAAAAAATATTTTATATTATCAGAGTTTTCTGAAATATTAATAACACTTAAGTCGGGAAGATAAATGTTTTAAAAAGAGGTAAAACATGTGCAGAGGATGATTTATGAATATGCATTTCATGACTACCTACTTCTGTTGAGTAACTTCCAGTGTGACTTTTTTTTTCCCAAATCTAATGCCTTCCAGAAAGGAGATTTTTAAAGGCTTATAATTAATATGACTTGGTGTTTAGCCTCTACTTTGGGTTCCCTGAATTTAATATGGAGAAACTGAACTAGATATGCTCCATTAAAAAAAAAAAAATTAGTGAAAATGGAAATTCTGACTATTTCGCTTTAGCCAGAAAATCCTTTTTCCCGGTGACATTCATGTCACCGTGTTGCACCCAGGATTTCTTGCAGCAGTTTTCCTTGGGGACTGCAGAATTCAGATGTGGTTTTGCAGGACTCGCTTTGCCTGGGTGGACAAGCCGTTGACCTCCCGGCCCCCGAATTTCCTCATCTCCTGCCGGCGAAGGCGAGCTCACCGCCTTGGAGAGGGAAGCAGAACAGATTTGCCCACAACGCAGACAAGTCAGCGGCAGTTGGGCCTCAGGCATGATCCCCTGCGCGTGGCCGCGTCCGGTTTCCCTGTTGCCCGGTCTGGGCCCCAGTGTGGGTTTTGCCATCCTAACACAGGCCTCTTGACGCATCACGGTGCCATCCGAACACAGGCCTCTTGACGCATCACGGTGCCATCCGAACACAAGCCTCTTGACGCAACATTGTTCTGTGCACCATCTGGGCTAGTACTAGGCGAGCTGGCCTCCTGGTTCCAGGGCGTTTCCTTGCCTTGTTCTCTTTCTGGTCTGGAACTTTGTCCCTGCTATTCTCTCTAACTGAAGTGCCCTGTCCTCCATTCGTCACTGGACTCCCTTCTACCAGTCCTTTCAGACTTGGCTCCGGAGGTGCTTCTTCCAGGAAGCCACCCCTGATAGACTCATAGGCCGTGCCCCACGCCATCCTGGGTTGGACTGGGGTTGTTCTGATTACAGAACGTCACCTTGCCAGTAGGTGCCCAGCTGGTTTGCCTGGAGAAGGCAGGCTGCGCCTGTGGATGGGGAGTGGGCTTCAGGGTCTGAGGGACCATGGTGTGTATCCAGACACCTCGGTCTATCGGCACATTAGCAGGTAAGTATATTTTACCTTTCTGGGCCTCAGTCTGTTATCTGTAACAGGACCATGGCAAGAATGCAAGGCACTGATACACGGAATGCATCCCATAAATGGTGATGTAATGTCACCTACCCAGCAGTATCTGACATGACTAAATACTGGCCCCATGGTCTTGCTCCACCTTCAGTGAAGACCGATACAAAGGTAGAAACCTTCCTCGCAGCCATGTGAGATGTCTCTTAGTCCTTGGCTTTCTTCCTTGGCAAGGTCCGTCATCTCCCGACATTATCCCTCCACATTGTCCTCCAGCCTCTGTCACTTCCTATCAGATCTCATCCTCTCTAGGTGAATGCCCTCTCCGCTCCCTGCTCCCTGAGAGTGTCCCGTCCTGGTCAGACCCGAGCGCTGTGGGGTTCTCGGATCTCCTATCTCCTTAGGAACTAGGCTGATGGAGAAAGGCCATGCTCATTAAGACTGCAGACGCCATCGGCTGGTTAGAGGGGGCTGGGGGAAGGGGGAGGGCCAGTGACATGAAGGAGAACACCAGCACCACTAGGAGCTCAGGATCAGAATTTTAAGTGACTGGGGTCAGAAACAGGCCACCCAGAGCAGTTGCGACCCCAAAGGACAGACCTCGTCACTGCAGACAGCAAGGGGATGAAGCAGTTCAGGACCAGACTGAGCAGTTTAGGACTAGTTTTCACTTTTGTTTTTTCATTCCAAATAGCTTTCCTCTCGTTTCCAGACAAAATTCGGGCAAACATTCTAGAAGTGATAAGGAGTGTACTTCTAAAGCTCCACTTCTGCTCCCCTTTCTGATTCATGATTCAAGAACCTAGAGGAGCCCAGCCATTGTTTTCTTGTTAATTATGGAAATTAATGGGAAACTCGCCCTGGATGTGCAATGTGAACTGTGTACCTCCCACTCTTGGCCTTCATATTCCAGAATACACTGGAAGGATTACTGCATTTTGCCATGTATGATGTGTTGCTGTGTATAATGCACACCCACGTTTTTGGCCCAAACTTCCAGGGGAAAAAAATCTTTCATTTTAATTTTTTAATTCAAATTTTTATTCATTTATATTCAGGTGCTTGTTTTTTACATTGTAAAGGAATTTTAGCATTTGTTTTTTTAACATTATGGTACAAGAAATTTTATGTAACAAATAATTACAAAACACAACAGATAGAAGGTACAAGACATTTTATGTATCAAACTTTTTTATATAAAAAAGAACCCGATTATCATATTCCAGGGTATGATTTTTGCACATGGATATTGTTATTGATATCTAGAGTTACACTTTTAACTCATAAGCACAAATAAAAGAATTAAAAACATTTATGTAGATACAGAATTAGTAACTACCCGTGTGTAATGTGCATCCTTATTTTTCCCTCACAAATTCAAAAAAGTGCTCATTATACATAGCAAAATACGGTAACTCCCTGCCTGCTGACTATGTGCTGGGTGCCTTCACCTGCATCCTCTCGATTAACCTGCACACACATTTCCTCCACCTGTATCCAGATATATTCACAGGTAGAGCTGAATGCATTCTGTGACTTACCCGAGGTCACATAGTGACAGGGGAGCCAAACTGAGTAAGAACCCACGACTGTTGACCACAAAGCCCATCCTCTCCTAGGTTCTCCCAAAGGGTGAGGCTCCTCTGCGGTCTTTTGGGTCATGTCATGGGTAGACGGGCACTGGTGGAATGACCTCTCGGCTTGGAACATGGAAGGTCACTGACACTATTGCTAGCAGGGCCTAGGGCTGGCCCTCTACCCCGCAGTGCATTCCATTTTGCCAAGAGACAGAGTCCGCTGCCACTGGAGAGATTGATTCTCTGGTTATTTATCTTCCTCTGCCCAGTGTAAATTGGTCAGCCTGATCCTATTCGCATGATAAAAATCATAATGTCTCAAATTACTTACTCAATAAAATGTGGGTTTGTCTATTATTAGTGATCATTAGGGTTATAATGCAGCATGGAAATTTGGAGCAAATTAACTACATATGCAAGCTGTTAGGCTCATGTGCAGTTAATCATACGCACACAGTTCCAGTGGGCAGAAAGAAGGTTTTGCAAGAATTGGTTCAGGGAGAATTTGTGAAAGGGGAACTGAATACCCAGATATTTTTCTTTGCTTTTCCCCCCATAACCCGGTTTTCTCAAATGAACAGTACAATGTAAAACCATGCAAGTACAAAAAAAAAAAAAAAAAGAAAGAAGGAAACAGAATTATAGTTCAAATTAAAATAGTTTTTAATGCTTTCATTCATGTGTCCCTGCATTTTTAAGGGATTGGTCAGAATTCTGTAAAGAACAAACCCCGAGGCGCCCCCAATTTTCTCATGTGTCTTGCCGGTCTGCTAAGATTGTCTTATCTGCTCAGTGATGTAATGGGACAACCTCTACTGTCATAAGGGCAGTTCCCATCATACCTGGGCAATGCCACTTCCTCTGTGGCGATGCTTCCCGGACACGTGGGCAGGTGAGAGGAGCTGACTTTGGCTACTTGCGTCTGAACGTAAGAGAGATGTAGCCTTGAATGGCAACGCGAGTAAAAAAAAAAAAAGAAAGAAAAAAAATCTACGTATAACCTGTTTCCTGTGAGAGTGCCAGGAAACTTGACAATGAACTTTGTGAATTAAAGCTACCACCGGATGACTAGAGGTGGTGGCATAGTTGTGGAAATTAGAAATGTTTTCTAATGGTTTTTGGTTTATGTAAAACTTTCCCCAGGGAGTTTGACTTGTGGATTCTGAGAGCAAAACAAGACCAAAGGTGAGGGTTAGCGTCAGGACTAAACGCAACTCAAAACAGACTCGGGGAGAGGAAGGACTGCGTGGGATCGGTCACTGACAGGCTGTGGGGCACGGTGGGATCCAGATGGCCACGTGGCATCACCCGAAAACCCGCTCGCTCCGCGTCTCCATGTTTATTTCTTCTGTGTTCACTTTATTCTGAGATGCGTCCTCCCTCTGGCAGCCCTTGGCCTGCATCCGACTGAGAGGTCCTGAGTGAACTCTGGAAGCAGACTGCCCTCCAGCTCCTCCTCCTCACAGTTTCAGGGAGAAGGACCTGGCTCCTACTCAGTGCCTCCGCCCGGATGAGCTGGCCTCGTGCCTCCCCGGGCGTGTGGTCAGGGGCTATGAAACTGCCGCCGATAAGAGCCAGGGTTTATTTTACTCGGGGAGCCAGTGTCCGCACCCACCCCACCCCTGAAACTCACGGTCGGAGAGTGGCAGGGAGCGGGGAGGAAAAACTGTCCTTGCAAGTGGTCGCAGCACGTTGAAGCGCCGGGCGCCCCTCTCGCAGGCGCCCCTCTCGCAGGTGTGCGGTTGAGGTAGGAGATGGGGGGCAGTGCTGAGCACTGAAGAACGCAGATTTCGGTGTCCAGCAGCGTGACCTCAATCCCCGGCCCTGCCGTTCACAAACTCTGTGACCCTGATCAATGTACATAGCCTCATCAATCCCTCAGCCCTCCCACATGTAAAATGGGCTGAGAGCTGTGCCCGTTTCCTAGGGTTGCTGTGACCCTCAATGGGATCACGTGTGTACGCATTTACATACCCAATAGCTGCTCAATAAAGCCTAGATGCTACCATTAGCACCGATGAGCCCTGGACGATGCTAAGCTCTGTGGAAAGGTCATCTGCTGCTCTTTGGCCTCAAATTCTAACATTTTGAGGGGATTAATATACAGCATCCAGCAGAAGTAATGCCCAGACTTCCGAATTTATTACAGAATCACAGCGATACGTGCTTATGCTTACACAGATAACGCCCCTTTTTTCTGAGCTGGTAATCGACACCAAATCTTTTGTTACAAGATCATAAGCGTGTATGGTTATGATTTTGTAATAAAATCATAGCTCATCTCCGGGTGTTACTTCTGCTGGACCTTGCACTACCCATAATCACACATTAGAACCAAGTACTTGGGTGATACACGTACCTCATTTCAGAAAGAGTTTTCTGGGGTTGCGGAATCATGTATGCAGCTCATGAGACTCGTTGAAAGCTCACTGGACATTTAACCTACATGGAGAGGAACAGGCTGGAGTTCCATTGTAATTGGCAAGGGTCAGCCCAGTTGTCCAGCTGGTAGCCCGGAGTGTGGCCGGGCTCCCTCCGGAGAGATGTGCTTTATGATCTGCGTGGGTGAGTGACTTCTCTCAGGAAATGGGCCAATGTCGCCAGCTGACCTCTCCAGAAAGAGACACGGTGTTGTCAGGTCCCCACACTTGCGTAGGAAACGTCTCCATTCCCAGTTTCAATTTCCCAATAGCACACAGAGGCAGGATTTAAAGCCACAAAAGAAGTTGGTGCATTGATAACCTACCAGTGCAAAGGACTGGCTGAGAGGCGAAGGCAACTGGGTTCCCACCTTCGTTTAATCACTTACTCGGTTGCATCACTGGGGACAAGCAATGTTACCCGCATGGACTTCACCTGCTCTCAAGGGAGACGTGGTAACTGCAAACAAACAAACAAAGCTCAGAAATCGCTGTGTGAGGAAAACGTCTTTGTAATCTGAGTTATTTTCTTACATTACCACGAACAGCAATGCTGAAGAGTTCATGGTGGGTTTGATGAATTTGACAAGGCCAGAAATCGACCAGATGAAGGTTGATCAGTTGGTTGGTCGGTTGATTGATCAGGTGAGGAATGTCAGCCTTGGCTACTGAGGTCTATGAAAGCCCAACAGATGGGGACGCCATGCTCGTACACAAGCGCCTCCTTCCTCTCATTAAACTTCTCTTGGAATTCCCGTGTGTGTTAGTTTCCTGTGGCTGCTGTAGCACGTCACCACAGACTTAGTGGCTTAAAATCAGATCTATTCTCAGTTCCACAGGTCAGAAGTCTAAAACTCAAAGGGTCCTCAGGACTAACGCCTTCTGGGGTCGAGGGCAGAAGTCATTCCTCGCCTTTCTAGCTCCCAAAAGGCACCTGTGTTTTTAGCCTGTGACCCCTTCCTCCGTCTTCAGAGCACATCGCTCCGGCCTCAGTCTCCGTCACCATCGCTCCTCTTTCCTCTCTCTGCCTCTATCCTTACGCCGCCTCTCTGACTCCAGCACCAATTGGGGCTTGGGGGTGGGGGACTGACACCTCAGATTCACACTCTAGATTCAGAACCGGACTTGGTTTAGAGTTTGTATTTAGAGCCAGGATGTACACGAACAGTCACCTCATTCAGTCTCTCCTATCTACAGAGGAGTGGCAGCTAGAAGTCACTAACAGAGCATCAGACGGGGGAGCGCTCCTGAAAATATCGGTCCCGCGGTCGGGGTGGTGTACACTGGCCTTCTGCTCCCTAAAGTGCCAGGAACACACATCTTCAAGGGCACCGGGCGAAGACACGGGGTTAAGGGCCTCAGAGGGCAGACGTGGACAGTCACTTTTAATTTCACTGAGCGTGGAAAAGCTTCCTTGGAAAAGCTGGTCTTCAGATTTCTATTTCTGAACCAGGGGGCAGGGCAGGAGGGAGCTGACCTGTCTGGGGCTTGGAGGCTGTGGTTTCAGCTGAGGAAGGTGATCCCGGCCCTCTCCATCCTTGCAAAGCCAGATGGAGGCCCCGGGCCCCAGCCCCTGCAGCCCTGCGCACATGCCGCGCACCTGGAGCGCCGCTCTACCTGTTTACAAATTACCTCCGTTTTCTGCTTGGTTCAGCAGCAACTGCTTACCCTCCCCCGTGATGTAATTAGGCCTTCAGAATTCACGTGTGCCTATTATGAGCTCTCTTGTGTTTTGTCTTGGTGCTTTGTTTCTGTAGCAGTAATCATATATATATATATTAAAATTTGGTATCAATTGTTTGGCTAAATTATGCACAGTGGGCCATCTTAACCTGCCATTAACATAACGTATGCTAAACAATGTGTTGAGTTTTTTTTTCCTTCTCTTTTTCTGATAATTACACTCTAAAGCACCAATTGCTTATTCGAGTAAATTCGACTTGGAGTTTTTCGCACGTCTTCAGACTTGCACATTGTCTTGGCTGCCACAGATGCAGACCAGGCATTCCTTCTGCCACCCGTGGAGGTGGCCCTGGTGTTTTCGTTCTGGGAATTCCTGGAGCCACTTAGTGGTCACCAGCACTGGAGCCGTGCTGACTTTCTGGGCTGAGCTGCAGTTTGGCACATTGCCACCAATGTTCCCAAACCAAGGGGACCCTGGCCTGGCCGTGGTGTGGCGATGGGAGTTAAACACGGGTGACTGCTGGGCTGCTCACTCATCCCCTCCCTGAACAAACATGCACTGAGCACCTTTGAGGTAGCAGGTGCTGTTCTAGCTGCAGGAGATAGAACAGTGACTGAAACAAACAAGATTCTGTCTCCTGAGAGTTTACACGATAATCCCATGCAGTGGTCAGCAAACTGTTTCTGTAAAGGACTAGATAGTAAATACTTCAGGCTCTGTGGGCCGCACAGTTTCTGTAACAATTACTGAACTCCACTGTGGCGGTCTGAAAGCGGCTGTAAACAATACATAAACAAATGAGTGTGGCTGTGTGCCGATAAAACTTTATTTATAAAAACAAGTGGTGGGCCAGATTTTGCTGGTCCTTAGTCTAGCAAGATGAGGCACAAATAATTCGAATATTCAAAGCCAAAGGATAATTTTAGACTGCGGCAAGTGATACAAAGGAAGTAAACATAGTGATGTAAGCAGCACTTGCCAACTTTTTCATACCAGGGTGCACACAGAAAATGTGTTCAGCACAGCTAAGTTAAATGGACGGGGCTGCTCAGGGCTGGCACCTGGAAGAGCCAACACCCTGAGGGGAATCAATATCGTGGCACGTCTGCAACCCATTTGCAGCACACCAGGACGTTTCATGGAGTGTGACCAGAGAGGCCAAGTTTAGGTGCTGTAATTGTGGCAGTTTCTCATGGATTACACTTCAGTCGAAATATGAATAATGAGCAGTGTGGCCAACCATAGGAAAGACTGGAGACTACTATGAGTGCTCCATTAAAGGAGAACTATACATGCAAAGACTCCGGGGGTGGGGGTGGGGTGGGGGAAGAATGTCAAAACAACCAAAGTTCCCATTGATAGATGTCTGGATGAAGGAGCTGTGGTACAGTCACGATGGAATATTACTCAGCCATAAAAAGAGATGAAATACTGCCTTTTGTGATAAAATGAGCGGGCCTCGAGATCATCATGCTAAGTGAAATAAACCAGACAGAAAACACCAAGAATTGTATGACTTCACTCATATGTGGAATATAAAACTGAAAGAAACAAAACTCATGGATACAATCAATAGTTTAGTTACCTGAGGGAAAGCGGGGAGGGAGGTGAGAGAGGAGGGAGGGGGAGTCAAATACGCGGTGATGGAACGAGAACTGACTTCGGGTGGTGAACACATAATGCAACACATACCAGTGCACTGTGGAATTGTACACCTGGAACCTATGTCATTTTTGCTAACCGATGTCACCCCAGTACATTTAACAATTAAAAAAACAAACAAAAAATAAAACCTATGTCTGGTTGGAAGTGAAGAGAGGCTGGTGTGTTTGGCAAGAGTACAGAGCACAGTGGAACTTAGAATGAAATGAGGTTAAGCATGTCATCTGAGCTTAGAAAATGAATCATAGGCCAATGTCATGGCTGCTATTGCTGCGTAACGAAGCAGGCCCTGACTCAGTGGCCTACATCAATGAATGTGTCTTTCTCGCATGTCTTTGGGGCTCAGCTGTACTGCTCTGGGCTTGGCTGCATCGTTCAGATGGTCTCACTGGCATTGGCAGGGTTTCCTCCTGTGTCTGTGGACTGGGTGTTTTGCTCATGCATCTTTGTGTCATCTAGGACTCTGCCTTAGGCTGGACGTCGGCAGGGTACCTCATTTGGAGTGATACTCTTCCACGTGTCTGTCATTCTCCTGGGACCAGCAAGGTTAGACCAGGTGTGAATTTCTCCTTGCAATGGCAGAAGCACAAGAAAGCAAATCAAAAATACATAAGGCTTCTTGAAGTCTAGACTCAGAACTGGCACAACCATCCTTTCTACCACATTTTATTGCCCAAAACAAGTTATATGGTGGAACTCAGAGAAGGAAAACACAGGAAAGATACACAGCAAATGGCATGGGCCCAGGAAGGATGAAACACGGGTATCCCAGTAAGACGTTTTGCTTGTATTTGAATTGATAAGAAGCTGCTGAAGCCTCTAAAGAACAGGAGTGATATGAGTTGATTTACAATGAGAAACTTATTAATCTGGCAAAACACGTGGAAGAGAATAGATTGGACCAGGAGGGAGGGAGGGAGGGAGGGAAGGAGAGAGATTGGGGTGGGCTGCACCTGTTTGAAGGCCCAGAGCCTCTCTGGTACTACCTTTAGGAAGTACAAAATGAATGATTAAACTTCTCGCCCTGGGCTTTACCAGGTGAACTGACAGTTATCACCTGCATTCATCAACGTAAGTTTCATAAAAAGCAAAGCAGCTGAGGCAAAATGAGAAATTACAGCTCAGATTAGCAGCCTTGATCGCTCCTCATGAACACGGGATACTCACCCAAATCGCACATCATGGCCATTCACCTGTTATTAGTAATAGCAACATTATTCCCAAGGAAGCTGTAGCCATTAAATTTGCTGTCATGACAACAATAAAATAAGTAAGTGTGCATTTTAGCCCTGCTCTTTCAGTTGTTTCATGCTGATCCGTTACTATACGTGTGGCTTGAAGTTTGAACCTGGTATGAGGAAACCTTGTCCTCCGAGAAGTCAGTGATAGCTTACCGTGAGAGAGGAAGATTGTCTAGGAAATGGATTCGCCATAGATTTCTGTAGCATACGTGGGAGGCCATAATGAAACCTAAGTGCATTAATGTCTTAACTACAATAAAGGTTGTTTTTCATTAACATAAAATCCAAAACTGGTTTTCTAATCAGCAAGCCACCCTCCTCCAAGTGGTGATTCAGGGACCCAGCCATTCTGTGGTTTCATGATGATCACCAAAAGACCTTCGGAAATTTGCCACATTATTGAAATCAGAAGGAGAAAGGTATGAATTACCATACTTGTGAGCTTCTTTGGCACAGAGCTTTGAAGCAGTACAAGTTATTTCCTTTCATATTTCATTGGCTGCAACTCAATCACATGGTGATACTGATCTGCAAAGGGAGTCTGGGAAATGTAGTTTGCTCTGTGTCCTGGAAGGAGAGAAAACAGGATTAGTGAACAGCTGGCCAGTCTTTGCTACAGATTCCTTTAATGTCATCTTCTCTTCCAGCAATGGAATGATTTGTACCGAGTTTCACTTCTCTACAAGGGGATAACAAGAGCCACTATTTATTGAGTATTTTTCATGAGCTAGGTGCTGCGTGTGTATTATTATCTCAATGAACTCTCCAAGCAGCAGATTGTAAAAAGTGTGTTGTATTATTCCAGTTTTACTAATGAGGGAATAGAGGTTTCGAGAGATTGAGTTTCTTTTATCATCTGTTAAATGGCAAAGATATTAGTACCTGCCTCACAAGTTAGTCTAAGAAGCTGCATCTGTCAGCATAGGCTACACTTGCTGAAGTAACAAATAACACTCTGAATCTCAAAACATAAAAATCGCAAAGTTTGATCTCTTGCCCTTGTCTGTGTCCATTGTGAGTCATCCTTTTTAAATCCAGGACTTAGGTTGATAAATGAGTTCTTTTCTGAAGCGTTGCTGGTTTCCATGGCAGAGGAAAAAAGAGAATATGACAAAGCATACACTGGTCCTTAAAGCATCTGCCTGAAAGAAGCCTTTTATCATTTCCATTCACGTTTTATTGGCCACAGGGAATTGGATGGCCACACTTCATGTCACGGGAGCAGGAAATGCACTCCTGGCACACACCTACTTAGAAAGAAAACTGGCATATTGGAACACATTGTAATAACAACCAGCCCTTCCCGGCGATCCAGGGAAAGCGCTGAGCTTAAAGCTGGGGGCACAGGCCGTACCTAAGTGGTATCATTTCCACGGATTCCCTCAGAGCTGGACGGCAAGCGGAGAACTGCTAATATAACTGGACTTGATCTGCAATTTGCACAGTCCGTCCAACTGATTTAGGGAGACCCTGGGACTGTGGTTCATGTTTTGAGGGGTGATAGATGTGAGTGGTGCCACAGTTGTAGACCAAAGTAACCTGATGCCCTCAGTCATTACGGTCCATGAAAAAACGAGGGAACCTCCTGATCCCATTCCCTGAAAAACAAGGGAAAAAACACAAACGCAACGCTGTTATGAAGGAGCAACTGGATTGCTTTTACTATATTATCCAAGGCAACTAGATCGGGACGCTGGAGTGTGTTTTATTGTTGTACACATACATAATTACAAAGTCTTTAGTTTCCTTCCTACATAAATTTATGGTTAGATTTAATTTCCACCAATTAGAATCCAAATGAAGCCATTCTAATGAGATTTGTACATCGCAGAAACGTGGCCCTGCTCCTCAGTGCACACAGAAGGAAACAATATCGAAGCGAAGCTTAAATACCTGCAGTTGCGTTAGGCTGTGAATGAATATCCAATTCAATTTGTAGGAAACTTTAGATTAATTAGGTTTATAATTTGCACAGTAAGGTAATGTAAATGTGTCGCTACTGCTTGACTTTTTGCTTAATCCTCTGAGTGGATAGTTAATCTTTTTAATATTAGAATTAAAGCAACTCAGAAGATATGAATATTAATCTAATTATATTCAGATCACTTTAATTTCTTTAATGTTTTAAATAACAAAACAACTTTACAAATTGGTTTAGGTTGGAGGACCCTTTTAGAGGATTTTGCATCTCATCAGGAAGTTTAATTTAGAGGATGCAGGCTTGGGAGGTGCCACCTTCAGTTTACAGTTGTGCGAAGGAACTGTTAATCCCGGAGCCCCCAGGTGGTCTGATTTGCGGGGTGTGCTTCAGGGGTTTCAGCGAGGAGGCTGAAATAAGCAAAGGGCTTTGTGGCACTCCAGCCATGCAAAGTGAGAGAATCAATGGAAAGTTAGAGCTAGAAGGATTTTTCTCCCTTTTCTGCGCTTATTATCTTAAGGAGGGGAAAGAAATCAGAGTAGGACATGCACAGTGCCTGCAAATTTTATTACCTCATTATAATTGATACCTGCTCTCTGAGCCAATAAAAGGAGCTGTATTCAGCACTCGCTGTATAAAATCTTTAATGTTCTAGGCTGTCAATGTTAGCTGTGGTTAGGCTGACATAATTATGAGCTACATATACCAATAGATAGCTCTTTATCCACAAAAGCATGCTGCAATGAGGAATCTTTCAGAGATAATAAAAGGATTCATCAAGTGTCTATATGATAGCTACTTAAATCGCTATTGTTTTAGGGAGGGCTGCAAAACATATCCCCTGGCTATCTCAGTTTCTCATCTTTCTTACTTGGCATTTCAGGCTTTTGTACAGAGTATTCAGTTGCTTCCTAAAGAAAGGGGGGATTCTTTTGGGGTGATTTCCATTTCAAGAGGACAATAAGGAGAAGCCTCTCTAAAAGGGCGATCACTGGAATTTCAGATTTGATAAGCAGAATACATTATTTTCTGGAACTAATTATGGATTTTAAAAGGTTGATGGAAAATTAACCAAAGAATTTATGTTATAAAATGCAGTTGTCAGTTCTAGAATGAGAAACAATTCCAAAAATATCAAGTGAAATTCTCTATATTCTGAGAATTCAGGTGTAAGATGTTTCCACAGACCTGCCGGCTGGAGAAACACCCCGCCAACAGCTCTGCTAAGGAGTTTGTGCGTTTCACCGGAGATCTAAAGTGGCATATATGCCCAACGTTAGCCAGTGAATGTGAAGCTAAATAGTTAGTGTAAGATACACCAGGGAGAAGGAAAAAAGTTCCTTCTCAGATGTGCACTGTTTAATTGAATAAAGCAACAGTAACAAAGATGACCCCTGCACCAGCTTTTTTTCTGTTGTTTTGATCAATACTGTTTGGTTAGTCAGCCTCTCTAGTTAACAACATACACTAGCTGAGTTAACATTGCAATAGATTAAAGACAAATGTACATTTTTTGCTACTTCTCCCGTTGAGAGCTGAAGCTGAACTTGGGTCTAGGATGCACTTGGTGGCTTGCTTGACCAGTAGAATGTGGCAGGGATGATGCCCTGGGACTTCCAAGGCTGCGTCATAAAAAGCCGTAGAGCTTCTGCCCAGGTATCCTGGAGTGCTCGCTCTTGGAGCTCTGAGTCACTACAGAAGAAGTGAGAAGCCTGACCACCCTGAGGCCACTGTGTTGAATGAAGGTCAGGCTAACCATGTGGGGAGGGAGGCCTTAAGGAGAATGAGATTCCTGGCCAGCCTCCATCCATGGGGTAACATCCAGTGAAAGCCCCAGATACTAGAGAACAGAGAGTCCCCATCTTGTACCCCCAACACCTTGCAGTGCAAACTGCAGATGCATGGGCAAAATAAACAATTGCTATTGTTTTAGGATACTATGTTTTGGGTTGTTTCTTACGGAACAACAGATAACCAGGGCACACACCCACGGCCAAGTGATTGTGAAGAATGAATTTAAGTGTTGGATGTGGCCTATGGAATTAGTCTCTTTATTTTATGGTGTTACTGAGAATCTGTAGTAACCCAAAGATGTCTCCTGTCCTGAAACTCAAGTGAGTCTAACTCCTTAGGCTTGTCAGTATTGAGATCTAAGTTGTGTTCTTTATATTCTTTTTATTTTGTTTATGAATCGCCCTTTGAGAGCAGGGATTAAATGAGAGAAGTCTCCCAGATAAAACTTCTAATAAGTGTTTGAGTTCCATTTTTGTAATTCTTCCATTCCCTGATCTTTTGTCTAATCTTCTATTTAGCAAGTAGTTCCCATGAAACAAAAAGGCTTTCGTTGTAGAATTGCTCATTTTAATAGCAGAGCTTAGCATAGCTCAGCTTGTTTTAAAAAAAAAAATCAGGATTTCTTTCCATGGGGGATTTAAAGCTCCCAACTTTAAAACTGGGGAGTGGGAAATAGGATTCTAGTGGAAAAGAGAATTATCTGGAAAAGGGTCACATTGATCAAGAATGTCCATAACACAGGCAAGAACTACCTTGAACTTGTGCACAGGAAAGTGTCATGAGTGTCATGCGTACCCTGTCCCATGGCTTAAGAGTAGGTATGTTTCATGTGGGGCTGAGGGTTACGTAAAACAAGGGTATGGCAAGGTCATTTAGTTAACTTCAGTTCAGGGTTTCTCGGCCTAGGCACTGCTGACATTTGGGGCTGGATACTTCTTTGTGGTGGGGGCTGCCCTATGTGTTGTAGGGTATTGAGGAGTACCATTGACCTCCACCCACTAGATGCCAGTCACACTCCTCCCCCAACGGTGACAACCCAAAATGTCATTGTCAGATCTCTCTCTCTTTGTTGCCTTTGCTGTGATAACTCTACCCTATCCCTACCTCTTTGATTCAACAAATCTTTCTTGGTAAATTTATATGACCTTGAAAATACGGCGGAATTGAACTTGATTTTCCTTAAAGGTAAAATGTCTACTTCCTCCCAAGTGCCATGGGAATAGTTTAAAACTAATGACCGCCTTTCAGGTGGGCTGGGTACCTCCGGCCCACAAGAAGTGGCACTAAAATTCAGGAGAGTACAGTAGCACGTTCCTAGGAACTGGATGTTGATTGTCTATCACTCCTGAAAAATATACATTATCAATAACATCATTCAGCCTTACAAATATAAAGAGAAATATGAAGGATTGTAGAAAACGCCAGAAGTGATTTTTGCAGCCATGGGGCTGAAGTGAAGCGCTTAACCCACTAATCCGTTATGACTGCTCAGGGAGTGCTAGAGCGGGTTCTCTGACCTGCTGAGAGCACTTTGGAGATCACGTGAAGCCACATTATAGTTCTGTTTTCAATGGTGGAGGCGGGAATGGCCTGGGTCTCTTTCAGCGTGCGTGTCCAGTCTTCCCGTGGCAAACTGTTTATGCCAGCGGGCTCACCCCGGCTTAGAGGCATCAATTGGGGTGGAAATCGGTGGCCTAGCATTTGGATGCAATTGCCCCAAATTATCAGAGAAAAAAGACCACTGTAATTCCCGGCCATAGCATTTTTACCAAGTGCATTGGCTAAGCATCAGTTTAGTGTGATGTGTTCAATTCTTGGACCCCTTCGCGCGCATTTTCCTGTACACACCATCATTACGGCTGTTGTGTTTTCTGTGGCTGGGCTGAGCTGGATCTGGGCATTAACTCTCTAGTCTCCTTCAGGTAGAAAGAGGTGACTCCGTGAAGGCACAAATAAAAGTCCTTGGACCCTTGAAAGACAAATCAGCATTTTCCCAACCTTCAGCTACATGGGAACCAGAGGAACCAGCCTGCTGAGGAGTTCCAGGCTCATCGTGGTTTATGTTCCCGTAAGCAGGCGCTCAGACCAGAGGAGGCAGGACACGCTGAGATCCAGAACTTGCAGTTGGTGTCCACTGACGTGGCCTTGAATCCCAGCTCTGCCCCTTCACCTGTTTTATCTCCTGGACTCGCCCTGCGTCCTTAATGTGGCCTGGCTTGTCGCTCCAGGTTATTAGACACACACATGCTTCATCATTATAAATGGCCGAGTCGTCAAGTTGCGTTTTGCATCTGGCCGCCTCTCTGGCTCTCCCTGATTTCCGTGACGCTCTTCACAGTGATCGCAAATCTCACTCCGCAGAAAAAGCGAGTTTTGAAAACATCTCCCTTTTCCAGACTGATCCGTGAGCTTCGTCAGGGTAGGAAGTACACCTCATTAATTGTTGTTATACCTTCTTCTTCACTTCGAACTTGGTACAGCTCCAGGATAGCGGAGCTACCTAAACAGAGAGCGAGCCAAGCAGAGGCACGAGGGGGGGCCCCACGAACACCGGAATTTAATTATAAAAAAGTTTATTTATTCTTACATGTTTAAACTTCAGTCACCTTCAAAGTACACTTCATGTGATGCATACACCTATTGAGACGATTTTTTCCACTATTCAAAACAGTTTTTGAAATCTTCCATTTTAATGCCTTTTAGTGCTTCTGCCGTTTTTTGTTTCACCGCTTCCACATCGGCAAAACGTTTCCCTTGGAGGGTTCTGTTCATCCAGGGAAACAAATAGAAAAGGTCGCTCAGGGCAAGAGCGGGTGACTAGGGAGGGCGGGGCACGGGGTTCGTGCACATATCGCTCAAAACCTGCTGAACACTCAGCGCGGTGTGGGCAGGTGTATGGTCGTGCTACGGATGGTCTGTGCAAATCATCCGTCATGAAATGGGCAAATGTGTGGTAGGGGTCTCCAAACAATTCACTGGAGCCAAACACAGCATCCCACAACGCCAGCAGAACTCTCACCCAGCACGGGAAGGCTGTACTGCAAGGAACCCACCGTCTAGAAGGTCATTCTGGTTTGGGGGTGGTCCTCCCTGTAAGTACTGCTTCCCCTACAAGCTGTGTGATGCTGAGCCACTTATTTCACATCTTTATTTTCTCCATGTAAAATGGCAGAGAAAAGTAATTTCTAGTTTCCAGAATTGTTGTGAGGATAAAGCAAGCCCAGAGCATCGCAGGTGGCTTAGTAAATGTGGACGCTTACGAAATTGGGAAACTTTAGGCACTGAAGGTATCCCATAACACCTCAATTCTGATGTAAAAGTAAAACAAGGACTATTGAACAGAATAGTTTCTTGTCAATAATATTCTCATTTCTAGAGATTGTTATTGGTGTTTAGTTTTATCAGAAATGTTTTCTTTTGAAAATGACATTTTAAATTAATGTGAAATTTCATTTCAATTTAATTCACGGGAGTCATAAACAGGTGGGAGAATTATGTAACAATAATTGTGTTTGCAAGAAATTGATTTCATCCTAAAATTACATGAATATGCTATTAGTTTGTTGTCATCCTGAAATGCACTGTTTAACCATAAATACAGCATGAAAGACACCATCATGTTCAAGTCCTTAATCTAGTGTGTAATTGCTTAAGTGAGAACATTAACTATGCTGTCAACTACCTGTTCTCAAATACCTATACTGGCTCACCAGTATGGGTTTGAACTTGACATCTGCAACATAGAAACTCAACAGTGTTTGAGAATTTCCCATGGCCTCCCGATCGTTTTACTAAGCAAAGCTAGGGCGGCCTTGAAACATGAGTAAGCTTGAAACAGTTTAGAAAGGTGTTCTCTTAACAATTCTACCATCTTTATTGAAGACATTATCTTTTTTTGCTACTTAAAACTACTTTGGACCGGTTCACGCACACAAAAATAGCTTTATTAACAACGTTAGTAATTTATCATGTTAAGTTTCTTTTCTCCCAGAAATGTTGCATTTGGTACACTGAGAGTTCATTCATTTAAAGTTTGTCCTTGGCAATTCTTTATTGAACAGGTTCCATTTTATTTTATTTTATTTTATATACAGATGATGTATAACTGAGACCAAATAGGCTCACACTAATTATATTTCTGGATACAAACCAGATGTGCAGCTAATCCATCATTGTTTCTGTGTCAACTACTCCCATCCGCACCTATACTTGGAAAACAAAAATCCCAGAAAACCCAGCCTCGTTTCTCTGCAAGTTTGTTTCCTCGGACTTGGTGAGACTCTAGTTGCAGTAATTTCCCAAAACCGTTTTGGAAAATGCAGAATACGGCAGTGCTGATTCTGCCCGCCGCACTGTGTGTATAGACCGGCGTGCACTGCACAGCACGCTTCCCCTCTGCTGAGACTTTGGGCCACCCCCTGTGGATGGGCCGAAGTAACGGCGCGGGTCGCGGATGCGCCTGGGCTCTGCGTCACCCTCGCACTTGGGTGAAGGCTTATGCGATGGCTGGTGCAGCCGGCGTGATTTCAGTCAGTGCTTAGTAGGATCTCATTGTGTCTGAGCAGCCCTGAGTGGGAGTAAGTAGTAGAATGACTCCCTTCTTTCTAAGGGCTTGGCAAACCAAAAGGAATGCAGTGAAAATTGTCTTACCTCTTCAGAAGTAACGGGGCACCTGAGGAGTATTTCCTAGTCCCATTTTGTAAATCAAATTACAAGGCGAGCTACAATCTCATCTTTGTTTAACGCGCCAAGGAGGCCGTTGGCACGCTCGAGTCTGGGTTATTTCCATTCATTAAGACTCTTAGCCACGGGGAGCTGGGCGTGAGCTGTGATTTGAAGTATCGTGGCCAAAAATGATCACAATTAACATTGATATATCAAAGGTTATTGTGTGAAGAGGACCATGCTAACACTTCCGTCCGCTCAAAACCACTGTAAAATAGCTCTTACTATTTTACTGATGAGAAAACAAGCACAGAGAGGCTAAGGAGTCTGCTGAACGTCACACAGCCTGTCAGGGGCAGAGCACACAGGCTGGTATTCAGACTCACAAACTCTTACACCGCACAGCCTCTGTGGGGCCGTGCCTCCTAGGTGCAAGGCAAGTACGGCAGGTTGCCCTGGCGTGGAGAATCTTTCATAATCCCTGTAGGTTTAGGCAGAAACGGTACCTAGGTTTATTTTTGTGTGCCAAATGCAAAGCCCACCTCGACTGCCAGAAACGTTAACGACGGCTCTACAACTGTCTGACTTCCAAGGGATCGCATCCCATGACGAATCTGAAATGCCTGCACTGAGTCTATATGTACCACGGGGTATATGTATGTACCAAGCATTTGCCCTCTCTGCTTTAAAGCATTTGAGTCTCTTTTTAAAATGCCCATTTTACCTGTGGGGATACACACACTCAGCAACCAGTGGCCGTTGATGCTGAGTTTATCTAGAAAGTTCATCCAGAGAGGCTGGGACAGAGGACAGGTCAGTTTTGGCCTCTGTGGGCACTAATCCATGACGGCCTTGGTTCCTGGGCATGCGGAGCCCCCGGAACGGAGCGGAAGTCGCAGCGGCACTGGAACGAATGCGCACGACCTACTTTTGCTCAGGCTCCTTCTCTTAGGCCATCACCGTGGCTCTGCGCCTCGGAGCAGCAGCGCGGGGCACAGCCAACACGCCTGTCCTGTCCGGCAGACGCTGTGCTCGCGCTTTGGGGGTATTCGCTGCCTCCTGTCAAATTCAGAGCCAACCGCACGTTCTTCCTACCTCTCGGCCGTATGGTAAGGGAGGGTGACTGTCCTACTGATGTCCAATCCTATGTCATCGGCAAAGCTGGAGTTGAGACTCTGGCCTTTTCTCCCAGGGAAGGAGCGTGGTCCCCGGGGCCCGTCCCACCAGGGCTTCCACCAGCAAAGCACAAAAGTGAGACACGCCTCCTGCCTCTTTGGATCACAGGGTCCTACACGCGGGCGCCCGCACTGCGGGTGGGGGAGGGTGGAGAGGCGGCTCGCGAGACCGGGGCAGCAGCGTGGCCTACGGTGCAAGCCCGTGACGGCGCAGGCCACCTTCTCGGCCTCTCATTTATTAATAAAATGCCCGATACCTTCTGGCGTGCGCTTTGAACTGCTTTTAATTATCTTCAGTTGGATGGAGAAAAGGTAATGGGGACCTCCTAATAGTCGTGGAGGGACTATTGGAATGTTATTTCCGTGGGGAAGGCGGTGACTGTTTGCCAGGGAACCGAGGCCTTTCAAAGTTGAGGACCCTTCCCGGTGCCACGCGGTGTAAATCACAGCGCAAACTATGCGATGATCCCCTGCAGAGGAATCGAGCTTGGCTTTATGGGATTCCTCTCCCAGCACTTAGGAATAATCTGATATAAAACAGCAGGGGTGGAGAGTAATGACAACTTCAAATTAGTTTAATGAATGTTTACATTAAAAAAAAAAGAAAAGGCTTTTCTGCAAACCTGAAAATACAAACTGACAGCCCCCTTGCCTGTGCCCCCTGCCCGAGGCCCCCCTGGTTTTCTCAGCCACAGACAGAGGTGGCTCCACTTAACCCCCTCCGTCCCGGGGCGCGCTAGGCCTCCTTCCGGGTTCCGTGGGGTTTGAACAGCCCCTTTGACAGTGCCCAATAGTATTTCCACTATAAACATCAGATCGGCGTTGGGGGAACATCTGTTTTAAGTCAACTTCAACTCAATCCAGGAAAAAATAAATTTTTTGGCTCTCCACCTGCTCAAAAGGTCAATTACCCGCCCAAGTCAGCCAGGGATGGCTGATGGGCTACAGATGCGGAGGATATTTTTAGCTGGATTTTGGCAGGTATGCGGCTTGTTGAATGCACAGGCAAGTCGGGGGGGGGTGGCTAAATCATGATGCCGTTCTGAGTGCTAGACAGCGCCAAAGCCCCCAGCAAACCCGTAAGGTGCTTCTGGGGTGTTCCCCTACTTCGGATGAAGAAGGGGTCATTTTGGCAGAGGGCGCAGGGTAGGAAATACATCGCTTGCATTATGTGGAGCGGACCTCAAGGTATTCTGGACAGGAAACAACATTTGCATTTCAGATAGAGTTACCCAGCCCAAACTGCCTCTGCCTTTTTTTTTTTTTTTAAACAAAAATGTTTTCAAAGAATGTTCTTATTTTTGGTTCCGAAACCTGGCTATTTCCCAGCGCACATATCTTGGGCCCGTTACTTCACATCAGGCGGAACTCTGTCCACAGGTTGCCAACCCGGATATGCAATGTGCATCAAAGTCATGCTCATTAACTCGGCCTCGGCTATCGGAGGAGGAATTATAAAGCAAAAGCAAGGAGCAAAAGCAAACAAGAGCCCAAAGGGCTTGTGCCCTCTCAGGCACATCTGGAAAACCAAATGGAGAGTTCCAAGAATTGATTTAGCAACAGGCGTGGGCCTGCTTTGGCCTTGAAGCCATCACTAGAAAAACTGAACCTTGCCCACCAGAGTGGTGGGTTTTCTTTCCCCCTCCCGCCTTGACTGGTATACCAGCACTTCAAAAGACCTCTGTGAACAATCCGCAGGTCCTTAGGAGCCAGAAGAAAATGGAGTAAAACTAACTGTCCGATAGAGTGAGCTCCATTTCAGGGGGTTCTAAGGAGCTGGGGAGCCCAAGGAGCCAGGTTGTTGCTTCCCAGGCCAAATTCCGTTTTTAAGTAGGCATTTCAGAGGTAAGGGGACTAGTAGGGAAACAAATGGTCACGTTCCGTTAACCAGATGCTGGGTGAGTGAGATCTGGGCTCTCCTGGGGATGACTACAGCCAGGCCATTGGAGGACAAGGTGCCAAACACGTGTGCGTTGTGGAAGTCTCAGAAATACACAGCATTTTCCCGTTCCCCACGGTAACACGTGTGCGGTTCGTGTACGTGATCCTTATGAATCCCCAGGATTTCATCCGAGGCTAAAGCGCGGGTCTGTATACAATCTGTAAAAGATGGTGTACAGTAGTGGGGTCCACTCCCTGACAGGTACTGAGTGCTCTAATGCAGGGTAACACACACACGCACACACATGCACACACATGCATAGACACACGCGTGCACACACACATGCATGGACACGCATGCGCACACACACACAGGAAACACGCACGCACACACATGCACGCGCACACGCACGCACGCGCACGCACGCACACGCACAGGAAACACAGTCATTTAGGAAGAGAACACGAATGTGAAACACCACCAGATGATGGTCGAGGGCTGAGCTTGGGAGAGGTTGGAGGGTTCCATCGAGTCTCAGTTCTCTCATCTGAACAACAGGAATAACACCTCATCCGAAAGGCCGTGTTGCAGATTAAATGAGATGGTGTGCGACACACAGGAATAGCACTGTCACAATCATCGTGTTCATTGGTGGACTTAAGGTACGTGTAGGGACACACACGTGGGAACATGAGGGACATCTTCTAAACTGTTGCTCCTAATTCTTACACAACTTGACAGGCACAGCAAGTTTTCCTGTAAAGACTGAGCCCAGCAGTTATTTAGCTGTCGATCGGGCACTGCCAACGTCTCTGTGTTCTTGTGAGGATTAAATGAGGAATGGTGACAGCAGGGGGTCAGCGCTGAGCAAAGAGGATGCAGTTCATGGGCCCCTGTTACGTGTAAGTGATCAGGACATGCACGGTCACTCAGGTTGTCACTGCACGGGGTACTAAGTAACTTGCATACTAATGTTTGACTCTAGAATGGCCCGAAATGTTGTCTTGATGGAGAGGCAGGAACGGGCTGAGAAGATATATTTAGTTTGCAATGGCGAGTGGAATCAGGATGTTCTGGTGGCCAATGCAATGGCTGCATGGATCTGTGTCTGCACACATGTGCGTGTGTGCACACGTGTGTGTGCGCGTGTGCACACGCACGGGGGCCAAGAACGCATGCGTTCTGGGGGGTCGACAGGGTATTTAGGCGAGCCCTTCGGTGTGTGCGTGTGTGTTTGTTTCCGCCTGCCTATTTCCGCAGTTGCCGTCTTACTTTTTATGTGTGGTCTTACATCTCATTGCTAGAGGAAAATACAAAAGAACAGGAAACTCCTGACAGAGTCATTCAGGTTCCAGAATCTTCCCGAGTTCTCACGACCATGGTTTCCGATTACTTTTTCCTGAATCACTTCGAAGGCTTCCATAGTTCATGGCTGTCCCCTGAGCACCGCCTCTCCGTGTCTGACGACCGCACTGCACCTTGCGACCGTCTTCACCAGGACGTGCAGGGCCTCTGATGCTTCTATCCAGGTTGCCCTCCAGCCGGCCTCCTGCCTGGCCTTTCCTTGGCCGAGGGCCCTTTACCTAGTAGCCTTTGCACTTACTGCTGGCTTCTCTTTCTGAAACACTTCCCCCAGACTCACCCCACTCCCTCACACGGCTGGTTCCTTCTCAGAGAGGCCTCCCAGCACCCTGTCTTCCATAGCTCCCTTGGTCATGTCCAATCACTGGCCCCCATTTCCTCAGTCTCGCTTGTCATAGGCAGTAATTGTTGTACTTACTCACTTGTGTATTATCTCTGATGGCCTTTGGAAACATCATAGGCGGTCAGGCTGAGAAGGAATCTACCTGGGTCCCTATTTGAAGATCAATGTCAGGTGTGAAGTCAGCAGCCAGTTGCTCACAACATAGTGTTTGCTGAATGACTGAATGAATGATTTCTAGGAAGCCCCACTGGATTTCTCTTCCCCCTTATTCCTGAAGGCTAACCTCTGCAGCTGCCCTGCCAGCACAGATGAACAGTGGAGCCGGATGACAGGTGTTCAGGTGCTCACTTATGTCAATAGGGGAATTTGCATTCCATGGATTCTGTGCCACAGGTGCCTGCCCCTGCACTCGCCCTTCCGGGGACCACTGGCCCCCTAATCCCCCCAGAAGGACCTTGCTCCTTGGAGAACTGCCCTCTGGAAACAATCCCAATCAAACAGAGTAACACACATGTGTGGTTCGACAGTGTTTTCCAGTTTAGCTTTCCGTAAGTCTTTGCTGCCTTGATTTAATTTTAACTTCAGCTGCAGCCATAAAGGTCACCCCCCAGGTCACAGGCAGACAGGGCTGGCTTGTTGGCAGAGAGGTCAGTGGGGGCCAATCGGGAGAAGGGTAGCTTGTGCATCAGGGAAGTAAGAAGGTGGTCATCATGATGGCCTGATGGCCCGTTGCTGAGTCCCCACTACCTGCCCGCAGGCAGTTGGGAGGTCTTGCAATGGGAGAGTCTAGGAGTCTAATCAAATGCTGCATTATAGATGGGCAGTTAGCACCCCACTTGCTGTGTTCTTATACAAAAACCCTGTCCCAGTTAATGTCCCATTTCCACGGGCCCCCATAACGCAGAACTCCTCCATGAGTGACTGGTGTTTTCTGCCCCCAATTCCTGTCCTCGTCGTGTCTTCCATTCTGACCTTCCACCCACTGAACACTCCCAGAAACGCTCTCTCCATTCGTCTCTTGCGACATCACATCGCTGGTCTGCCCCCATCCAGCTGGCCTCCACACATTGGGGTGCCCCAGGCCCCATTTCTCCACCTCTGCCTACTGTCCTTCTCTCCTTACACCCACTTCCTAGGTGATCCCATCCAGCCTCGTGGCCTTAAATACCATCCTTATGCTGACAAATTCCAAATGGGCTTCCCATCTCAGACCTCTCCTGAGTTCCAACTTACGTATATCCATTTGTCTATTTAATCTCCATTCACTTGCCCATTAAGCTCCCCCAAAAGAAAACCAAACTCTTGTCCAAACCAAACTGTTGATCCCCAGCAGGCGCTCCCATCCCACCTTTCCCGCCACACACAACCCAGCTGTTGCGGCCTAGAGCTGCTCAGGACAACAACCTTGGGGACATGTTTTCTGCTTTTCTTTTTCTCCATCCCCCATCCAGTTCACTAGCAACTTCTATGGACTCTACTTTCAAAGTATATCCAGCATCTGGGCCTTTAGGACCACCTTTGCTGGTACCACCTAGGTCCAGGCTGTGGTCAGTTGCGTTGTCTGGAGTGTTGCAGCAGCTGTCATCTGGACACAGTGCATCGGGCCACCTGAGTCCCTTCTCCCTCCAGTGGCCAGAGTGAATCTTTTAAAACAGTAGTTCTGAAACTTTGGCAGGGATCAGAATCAACGGAGGCACCTGGTAACCAACCAAAGTGCCAGTCCCCGTCCTCTGTTAAGAGTCTGTGTTTCTGGGAGCTCCCTGGTGGTGTAGTGGCTTAAGGCTTCGGTGCTGGCGCTGTCGGCGCTGCGGCCTGGGTTCGATTCCCGGCCAGGGAGCTACCCACATACAAAAAAGGCAAAAAAAGAAAAAAAAAAAGAGTCTGTGTTTCTGTGTTCACTTCAGGTGATATAGCCCAAATCTGAGAACCACTGTTTTAAAACACAGCCAGATGAAAACCTCCTCAAAGCAAGGTGAAAGCTAAACCCCTTTGTAGGGTCCTGCAGGGCGTCAGTCCTGCTACCCTCTTGACCTCACCTGCTATTGCGTATTTGCCTTCTCCTTCACACTGTTTCAGCCACACTCACCTCCTGCTCTGTCTCAAACTCCACAAAAGTCCCACCATTGCACACCCCTCCTCCTGGAACACTCTTCCAGGGACCTGCAAGGACCCACTCCTGCAGATCTCGTCCAAGTATCTCCTCACCGGAGAGACCTTGTCCGAACACCCCCATTTATACAATAATACCTCCTCTCACCTTCATGCTCTCTGTCACTCTGCCCTGTGGTTTCGTTCCCTGTAGACAGCACATTCCTGTTTAGTTGGGGTTGGTCTTCTCTACCAAAGGTAAACGCACGTGCAGCCACTCCGCCCCTCGCCTGCAGCTGCGCCTGCCAGACCCAGAGAAGTGCTTTCCTGGTGGAATGCAATGCATGAGCTCCTGACTTAGTGTTGCAGCTCACCTGCAAATGGAGAGTCCTTCCTTCGCTTCCCTTCTGCTGCTTCCCAAGGAGGCCAGCCTCATCGGATGGCCTCTCCCGGGAGCGCCTGCAATTCAGGCAAAGGACTTGAAGGAAGCTGATAAGTAATCAGCCGTGAGACCGGGACCTACACAGAAGCAGAAAGCCAGAGATGCACTAACGGGTCTTCGTGCCTTGGCCTTGGCCAGTCTGTCTCTGGCACCATGTGCCATCCATGCAAGCGTCCAGGGGATGGGGAGGGTGGCAGTGGAAGATTCCTTAGCCCGGTGCAAACTCACCATTCATGTTAACGGAATCTGCTAAGGGTGACTGAGGCAAGAGCGTTGGGCACACATCGCTGTCATCCTTGTAAAAATAGTAGCAACTGTCACCATTGACATTTAGGAACTGCCGAAGAATGCCAGGACGGTGCCAAGGGCTTCTCATAGCTTCACTCACTTGAAACTTATAACCATCTTGGGGTGAAGATGATGATGTCCCCACCTCCCCGTGATCCGTACGGGGAAACTGAGACACGTGTTATACGCATCTGTATTTGCCCGAGTCCTTCGTGGAGGAGCGGCAAGTCGGGACTGGAACCAAACCCAGTGATCCCGGGAGTAGCTGCCCGCCCCCTGCCACCCCCCAGGGCTTACCCAGTCTCTCCTCCTGAATGTGGAACCTTCTGCCTCACGTGGTCCTCGGCACAGGAAGCTCCAGAGAGGGGAGAGGTGCCCTCCCAGAACCAATCGGCACCTCCACATCTCACGGCCGCTTTACTCCTAGGACCCCCGAGTGCGCCCACGACACTCATGTTCATACACTTCACAACTTCCCCGGGAGGTTTCCCAGTCATCTGATCGGGAAAGAAACGGGGCCCGAGACCCGCACCCCGCACGACATCCCACTCCGGGCAGCGGGGCTCGCAGCGCTGAACTTGGCGCAGGGGCTGAACACAGCGAGGCGCCCTGGTGCCCGGGGCCGGGGAAGACGAAGGAGGCCCGGGCCGCGCACCTGCCGGGCCGGGCGTGACGGATGCGGCCTGGCCTTGCCGCCCTGTGCGCACGCGCCGAGGCCGCGCGCGCTTCGCATTAATTACCGGCAAGCCGGCGCGGGCTTCCAGCACAAGAGCCAAATGATTGGGAACAAACTCAAAACAGCTTTATTTCATTGACAGACAGGACCTTTTTGTTAAACTCCGATTTAAAAACCTTTTACATCTCTGTCTCGTTCACACGTTACTGTAGTCATTCATATTTATGGAAACCTGGGAACTTAGAACCGGCTTATTTATCACAACCTATTGGCAGGAAAAGGGCCCCGTAGAGAAAGAATCTTTATTTGGAGAAAAAAAAAAAGAAGTTAAGGCTATTAAACAATGCTAATGGGAATGACGCTGTTATCAACCGTTATGAAGTAAAGGGGCTTCTGAACTGAAGGAAAGGAAAATGACAGGAAGAGGACCCCTAAAGTGTCCATGTGCAGACAGGAAGCAGCGGTAATTAGAGGAGGCAGTGTGGGGTCAGCAGAGACAGCCCGCGTGTGCCCTTAGGGTCGTCGGGGTAGCTGGGAAGAGGGAGCAGGCTGCCCGTAGTTAGCCCACGTTGTGACGAGCAGTGCCAGTTAGTTAGCCTGAGCTAAGAGCCATGTGAAAACAAACTTTGGCCCAAATTGCCAGGTTGATTCATTCAAAAACCTCTGTTGCAAGCTATCCCCGCCCCCACCCCCACCCCCAATGACCAAAAAGTTACCCAAACCTTTAGGTTGCATTATTCAAGGCATACTGATCCTAGTATTAGCATTCAGACATCTAAAATGATCTTGAAACATCTACGGAGATCTGGTTCCTGTACCCAAACAAATCCAGCCCGTCCCTGATCGCCTTTGATTGTTCATCCTAAGGAATCATCTTTCCAAGATTAAGTTGACTCCGAAGAGGCAAGTTAAACTCTCCCCCTAAGGCGGAGGCAGTAGAGGTCAGCCACAGTGTTTAGAAAACCTCAGAAATGATGAAACCCACGCCTGCCCCAGGAGATTATTGTGCTCCGATCTATTTTTAGGAAACTGCATATATTTTTTTTAATCGTCAGAAACCAACTGGGAAGGGCCGTAAGTTAGGATAGCTTCTGAGAAGCCAACTGCCTTTATAAAGTGTCCCCCGGCGAAGCAGGTCTCTGGACTCCCCGTGGAAATAACATCTCAGTGCAGATGCTTCCAGTGAATGATTTCTTGATGCACTACAGGGTTTTCACTTACCCCCAGTACAAAATTCCCATAGATGAGAACTCTGCAGCTTCTAAGCTCCATCATGCTTGCCCTCGGATGAGCACGTGGGTGGCAGACGGGCGGATAGGTTTGGACTAGTGCAGCAGTAAAGCTGTTACTCTGGGAGAAGGAGGAAGGAAGCGCCCAACCCAGTTCATGAGCGTAAAACAAAAGATGCCAAGAATCCAGGGAACTGACTTATCACAGTGGTCACAATACTGCAACATTCAAACCAACAATAAAAGAATTGTGTGTGTTTTTTAAAGGCAAAAGGTTTATATGATATGAAGAGAAACCAGAGTTTGTTAAAAAAAAAAAAACTTTTCACAGTTTGATTGGTTTCTTTAAAGCAGCACAGATCAGGTTTTGCTCATCTTGTTACACTGGGGATTCTACTTGGGTCAGGGCAGGAGGGAGACCTGTGGGTGTGGTCATCATCATCACCTCCGTGGGAACGTCCTCAAATCGCATTCTCACTCAGCACAGAACGTGTTTACACTCTCACTCAGCACAGAAAATGTTAACAGTGCCTTAGATAAGCGGCGGTTTCCAGGTTAGGGTACTGCTTGCTGTTCTTCTAGCCCGCCCACCTTGAGACCCACAGAGCTCGGGGAGTGTGCTGCTGGCGGCACGTCCCGTGTGTGAATACGGTTGAGAACCACTGGCCCTTTCTTGTCACTACTCCCATTTGTTTCTTAGACTGTCAGACACGCATGCGTTTCCAGGCTAATCGTTCTCACTCGCCCGTGCGATGCCCGCACGCCAGTGCGCGCAGGCCAAGACTTTGTGATCCACGGTCTGCTGTACCGTGTACACATCCCCCAAGTGCACTGATTCTTATTTCCTCCCCGCACGTGGGCAGCCTGACAGCGACCCTTTCTTCTTCATTTGGAGAAAATGTATGTAGGTTTGGGAGGGGGTACACTTGTTAAAGGAAGCCAAAGTCATCTCAGGCCTCTGAGAAGGTGTGAGGAGGCTGTGTAGTTCTTTCCCCTCGCCTCTCAGAGCCCTGTTACCCAAAAGGGTTCAGTAGTTACCCAAACCTAATTTCGTTGTGTTTTCTTCCTAGTTTGATACCTGTACGTTGTATGGCTTCGTCTTTCCTGGTCTCTTCGCAGCGTACTCTCCCGGGTCCTTGAAGTCCTAAGAAAGGCCTTGCTGGCTCTCTGCCAGTCCCCTGTCCCACTGCAGGCTCGGGTTTGCATTCAGTGACTCTCTGCGGGGTTCCCTAAACCACTCTTGGTCCTTCCTGGCCTCCAACTCCACCCTTCACTTTATAAAGCTGGTCCCTCTATTGCTTCAAGTAACTGGTGTGTTGGCCTGAAAACTGGTTCTGTTTCAGGGGTAGGAGTTAAACCAGATTCTGCTCAGGGACAGGTATGTTGGTGGGAGGGCCACTTCTCTGGAGAAATAGGTCAGGGCACTGGAGCCCACCCAATCTATGTCCGGTACTCATTGAGTGGGAAGGGGGCAAAGCCACTCTGCCTCCTGCAAGAGCAAGTCCTCCATATGGAGAACATTCTGTGGGGACGCACCTTGCTGTCTCTGTTGTAACGGAGACGTTAGAGTTCATGTGGGGAGCAGAGCAAAAGTCCTTTCTGGGCCGAGAAAGTTATGCCATTTGTTAATCAACAGTCACTTTGACATCCTTTTCAGAGGTTGAACTTCATTTATTTACTAAAGTGCTTTGCAAATGTTAGATATTATTATTATTATTATTATTATTATTATTATTATTATTATTATTGAAGCTATAGTTACTTGTGATAAACATCAACAAAGCTTTTGTTCATCCTCATCACCATCATCATCAAAGGGGCAATAAGAGCTTCTTCTTTCTCTCAAGGCTTTCAGCAGTTCTTTGAGTCTGCGTGTATATTTATCTTACAACATCCTTCTAGTACTTAGTGCATGCTGAGGCTTTGATTTCTTGTTTTCAAGTGCATGTCTTTAGAAACAGAATATGGGTAGCTGTTTTCTGGTGTGAATGTCAGCATCCACTGAAATAGTGAGACTTCCAGCTGTGGTTAAGCCAGCACCTATGGAGGGAGAGTGGTGGTCTCTAACCCCGCATAAGAAAACTAGAAGCAAGGCCCTCAGCCACCACCATCTTTAGAATCCACCTGTCTTAAACTTCTTAATGAAAAACAAAAACAAACTTGAGCCAGCCTCCCCCCAACCCAAGTGATATGCAAAAATCACTGACTGATGTAACTATTTTTATTCTGAACTCAGAAAACAGAGTTAAATGGTATTTAAGGCTTTTGATTTTAGTTTTTAGATGCAGAATCCTAAAAAAAAAAAAAAAAAAAAAAAAAAAAAAAAAAAAAAAAAAAAAAAAGAAAGAAAGAAAGAAAAAGAAAATACTTTGCCAGAAAATAACATACACAACACATATGAGTGAGGGGTGTTGTTTCAAGTGACAAGTTTCAGCCCTCCCAAGTTCTGTTCATCTGGACCCTTCTCTACCCCACAGACAACCCCAAGACTCCGAAGAAATTCATTCTGAAAATCACTAGGTAAATGCGATTGTCCTTCCTTGGTCTGAAATTCACTGTTACAGCAATTCTCAAAATACAATTCCGAGTCACTTGGCAGATCGCACCCAACTGGATGAGATACTCCAGCGGGTACGGCCCTTGAACCTGCATTTGTATCAAACATCCTGGGGGCATCTTCTCAACCCTAAACTTGGAGAACCACTGGGCAGTGGTGGTATCTATGCCAAACCTATTTCTGTCCATTGTAAAAATAAGATGCATACATTCAAGACATTAGCAAATAGTAGAGAAAGAAAAATTGCATTTACTTTTACCACCCGAATCTACAACGTTTAGGATGTTGAAGCCTTTCTTTTCAGTCTCTTTTCTTTTCCTCCTATACATAAATTTTTATTTCTAATACAGTTTTCATCATCATGGGGGTGGTTGTGTCATTACTGTTTTAGATATTTCCATCTCCATCACAACTTTGTGTGATGGGTGTTATTATACCCCTTTGGCAGGTAAGGAAATTGAGGCAAGAAGAGGATTACCTGTGTAGTTTACATGCACCTGGACAGCCCACTACTTTCCTTTACAACTCCACCAGAAGATGCTGTTTTTCGTAACCCTATTTTTCTTGTTGCTTTGGACGATAAACAGCACACTTGAACTTAGTTAACTTCAGCTCTCGCGTTAAATCTAGTGTAGCATTCCCAATTTTTAAGATTATAAATAAGATATTTATTGAAGTGTTTTATTTTTTATTTCTACAGGTACAACAATTTTCTTGAAAATGTTTCTTAAAAATTGAATCTTTGATCAAAGATTTGAGCCACTGCTCAAATATACTGCTGAGATTTCTAAAAGAGTATTACCAATGTACATTGAATGCAATTTTCTCAAGAGGTCATTATGAAGAACATCCCAACTTCATATTAGGGAACAAACTGTCTCATTGTAGTGAAATTTGTGGGTTATAGATAACCACACACAGTATCATGTTTGCACTTTGCAGAAATCTCAATAAAAGAATCACATTTTCCTAGTAACTGGATGACTTGATTTCTGACAATCTAGTAGGCCTTCTTGGAAACTCAGACCTTTCATCTTCATTCACAAAGGGCTTGTTCTCACCCTTTTCCTGCATCAGAATTCCATGAAGCAAGTGTGAATCTACCAAAGACTCAAGGTAACATCTTTCTCAGAGAATCAGAATAATGCGGCTGGCTGGCTGGCTGTCCAGCCCACCCTCCAGGCCAGCCCCCTGGTTCCTAGAGCTGTCTCAGCTGACCCCAGCCTCTGCCAGCCCGCACCCCCTCACTACTCGCAGTCACAGTGTTTCTGTCCGCACCCAGGACACGCTGGGCGTGGTGCAAAGAGCACATCTTTAGGGTCAGACAAATCCCATCGAATGCTTGGCTGGGCCACGTATTTGTTATGTAACTGTGCTCAAGTTATTTATAACTTCTTGCTTCCTGACCTGCCAAATGGGCACAATAACGCCTATCACAGTTGTTAGGAAGATCCACTTGCTATGTAACATACGGGAATGACAAAGCAACAACAGCTAACACGTCTTACAAGCTTAGCGTGTGCCCAGGTGGGTGTTTATCACTGCACACTGCGTCTACTCTCATACTCGTCCTAACCCTAAGAGGTAGATGGTATTCAGTCCCATTTTGTAGATAAGGCTTAGAGTGCTGAGCTGTTAGGTTGAACTATGCGGAATGGCCATTTTTGTGGGTAAAAGTGGTCCGCTATCATCAATTCCATACGGTTCAACCTAATAATTGGCCCATGTCTCTTAGAGAAAAGGTGGCAGAACCAGGGTTTCAACCCACTGCTTCTCCAACACCCAAACCAGTGTTTCCCTGTGCTAAACTGAGCTCTAAACGCTCTTGGCACTCTGCCTTGCAGGAGGAATCAGACTTGGAACCTGTTTGTTTCTTTTGTTTTCTTTTTGCCCACTCTTCGCCTACCATTAAAGTGTACCGAAGTCGTCAGGATCCCCCAGGGCCCCGCATTTTGACAAACATCCGAATTCTGCATTTGAACACGAAACAGGATATCCAGAGCGAACACAATGGAGAAAATTGCCGTGCCCAGTCCCTACAATGAGCGGATTGAAGAAAAACACGCACAGGCATGCAGACCTGATTTGAATGGTATTTCTGAGTGGAAGCTAAGTAGGAGCTGAAATGGCCTTTTAAAATACAGAACATAAGGATGCAATTCACAGAGATGGGCTAAACTGTAAACATGCAGCTGTGGGGTTTGTGAGGCTCAGGGCTTACATACCGACAGCATACAAATTGTCAAGTACTTAAAGTTCCATTGTTGCTGGAAGGACCTCACCCAGTGTCCTTAAATGGTCCCAGTTTTTTTTTTTTTTAAGCCTCAGAATCCATATCTCTTATAGCATATAATGAAATAGCAATAAGAATAGCATATGAAGAAATACCAGATAACGATGTCCCCAAATTCTTTTGTTTGATGATCATTTGTTAATAGGGTTCTTAACAGTTTTTCTTCAGTAATTGAAGCTTGCACCCTCCTGAACACCTGCAAGGAAGCCCCGTGCAAGGAATATTCACAAATGTTCTGGATTCTTCTTACAAACCTCTCTCACAAGTCCTTGTGGACATTTGTGGGACTGTCTCCCAGCACCTGCTTCTACTCTGCTCCTGGAAACTCCATTTTCACCTCTTCTCGCTGTGGCCGCCTTGGAGGTGCCTCTTTTATTTGGCTTTACTCATCGTAGGCTTGACTAAGTCATGGTTTAGCACCTGTCCACAAGCTCAGCCAGTGAAACCCTCCTCCCTGGGGATTTTGAATTGGAAAGTTTGAGTCTCTTTCCATGGGTGGAAGCTCTGGGATAGAAACCATGGGAGCTGTGCACTCCAGGTTTCCTGCAGGACCCAGAGAGGACACAGCAGATGTTCAGACAGGTGGGTCCTGGGCTCCACTATTCCCTGAGGTCTTGCTGCCTCCCTGACCTTGGTGACTCAACTCTTTCTTGCATTTGGGTTGAACTTCTGTCACTCACAAACCAATCATCATAGGAGGGTCTGCTTCTAGCCGTTCATGGCTTTGGAATCACTTTTTGATTCTCATAGCTCAGGAAGGAAAATGCATATATTGTGGGTGCTGGTGTGTGTGCAAATATGGGTGTGGTGATGGCAGGATGGAGAGTTGGGAGGAGAATCCCAGAGTACAGACCAACATTTCTTCCCTTAGGCTCCCTGTCCAGAGCTCCATTTTTAACCCTGACCAGGCAGCATCACATACATCCATTAACCATGTCTCTACAGGAGGCTCCGAATGACTTGAAAGGTAGGCTTTGCCTTCTCAGGAAATAAATCTCCAGCCGTTAGCACAGTTCCTGGTCTTGAGTGAAAATTTGTTGGATTGAACTGAATTTGTTGAAAGTATTTAAAGGGCTTGATGGATTGAAAGGGGTTGAACAGTTTATAACCCAGTCAAACACGTTTGTGATAATTCCTGGCCCATCTCATAGATTCAAACCAGAATAGGCTCTTTCATCCAACATGGAAGTCTTATTAATAATTTCTGCTTCAGCCATGCTTTCTAAACCTCTGCCACTAAGCTCTGATTTCTTAAGTCACTTCACCTTTCTTGACCTTCATTTCCTCCAATGGTAACCCTTAAGGATTATTGTCAGGAGTAAATGATATGGTCCATATGAAGCATTTAATTCTAATGTCAGCATATAGTAGTTTCTCAATAAATATTTTCCTATTACTTTCCTCTCCCAATCAGAGATCAAAGAAGGTTGGCCCTAGAGTTAATTTTAACCCAAAATTTGACAGAGAATAAAAATTAGTGGAGATGCTCAAGTATGCAACTCTTGACTTGCGTTGGTCAACGTAGGCTAACTGCTATAATAAACAAGTCTAAAATTTGTGTCTTAACATAACACAAGACCATTTCTTGCTCATACAATGTCCAATGAGGATGTAGACAGTTGTGAGGCTTTCTTCTAAGTAGAAATGGGTGTAGGCTTCTTCCATCTCCTGGTTACCACCATCTTTCTTTTTTGTCCTCAGCAAAAGTAAAAGAGAATGGAGAAATGACAGTAATACATAAGCACTTAGCCCCGAAGCTAAGCACTTCACTTCTGATCACCATATAATGACCAGAACCCTGTATATGGCCCAACTTAGATACAAAGGGGCTAAGAAATGTACACCCCATGGTGGTGTCCCAGCAATGCCCCTATTCTAAGTGAAAGGAGCCTAGATCCTTAGTAGTCCACTAGCCACCCCTGGCATAGGAGCAATTGTGACTTTATTTTTTTAAAGCAAAGTAGTTCCTTTCTTTCTCCACATGAGTATTGGTAGTTACAAAACCATTAGTCTTCGTGACACATTACATTTATTTTTGCCACGAAATACTCTTTGATCATGCCAAGCATTTTCTGATTATGAATCTATAACTATAGTCAAGTCCTGTAGGGTATGTCTGATTGAGTAGGTGTATAGTCAATGTCCTCTAGGGCACATTACTTAAATTTCACACTGTGAGACTCTCTTCCCAACTTACTTCCACCTACCAGTCCAGGTAATTACTTCATGCCAATCCAATTATTGCTTCACTTTTTTCTTGAGTTGTCCAAGAAAATATGACGGAAGTATCACCTATCCATCCATTGATCTATCCATTTATCCATCTACCCACCCATCTATTTATTCACTATCCATCCAGCCATTCATTTATTCATCTATCCATCCATCCATTCATCCATCCACCCATCTATCCATCTACCCACCCATGCATTTATCCATCTACCCACACACACACCACCCATCCATCGCAGGTTCTTCATCCCTGTGACTTTTAGATTCAGGCTTTCTCTATCTTGGTTGTTTGCCCTTTCCCCTGCTGCATTCTTGAACCATATGGTTCCTGTTCTTCCTACTTCCTCTTGTCACCTGGTGCTTCAGTTTTTGCCTTGTGGTCATCTGAAATTGTCCTTAAACCTTCAGCCTGGACCTCTTGTTCAGGTATTCTTTCACTATCCTTTGCTCATCTCACGTCCTTATTTTAGGACATTTCATACATTTAATGATAGTAATTGTGATTACAACCCATTTCTTTATGCCTGCACAGTCTTTGCAACAGGGACTAAATCATTATTTTGCAGACACAACAAATTCTGCAAGCATGCATCCTTAGGATGAGAGTGTGGGGGTGGACACAAATGTGATTGCAACATATGTCTCTTTGGGCATAGCTTTGCCCCGGTGCATGAATACAGGAAATTTGGCAGGCTGGAAAGGAGCTAAAACGGCTCCTTGTGCTGTTTCCTCAGGGATGCTGATTGAGTTCTTCTCTGATTTTATTTATTTCACAGGTATTTTTTGAGTACTTTTCCCTCAGTAATCCAGGCACTGTTCTAGGCACTGAGGATGCAGCAGGGCGCAAAACAGAAAGTTTATTGCCCTCACGGATTCTATTGGTTGCAACAAATAGAAATCTTTTCAGCTAACTTAAGAAAATACAAAGGTGGAGAGGGACAGGTGGAGAGAGTATGGTGATCTATCAGGATACAGAACAGTCCCAGGGAATCCCACAATAATACAGCCAGGTCTCCAGGGAGATGACACCAGGAATAGGGAGAGCATAGGAAACCCACACAGGACTCCCTCTCTCTGTACTTGTCTCTGTACATCTGTTTTATTATGATAATTCCCCTTTTGCCACTAACCAGCTTTTTCTACTCTACGTATAGCAGAAGGCCAGGAACGTGCACGTTATGCTCATAACTATACCCAGAACCAAATTGTTCAACACTGAATCCCAATTCCAAATTTTTGGGACAGAATCTGATAGGCCCAACCTGGACCAGGTCATCTGTATTCAGGATCAGGGTCTCGTTGAATAATCACTGAGGCTTATATTTTAAGAGAAAGAGGGCTCTGTGAATTGAACAGATATCACAAAAGATGGCATCACCAACTCGCTTCCATTAAGATAACTTATTCTGCAAGTGAACTCTTTCACTATAGTTACACACTAGTGGAAAAGCTTTTGCCACTCCAGAGATACACAAACATGCTCACACAGGCTTTTTTTCATTGCTTGCTATTAGACACAGCCATGATAGAATTGGGGGGGTGGGGTATGGTTTTCAGGGGTCATGACCCCATCCCCTGTATGGGGATAAGAAAATTTAGGACTGCTCATTGGGACTATCCTACTTCTCCCAACTCTTAAGTTGATGATCATCATTAACGTAATCTGATTCCACCATCACCTTCCCAATGATGTAGTGTAGTGGGACAATCCCTGGACTTGGCCCTCAGACTTTCCCAACACTCTCTTTGCTATCCGTGGAGCCCTAGACAAGAATCTTAATCTCTATGAACTTTGCTCTGCTCGTTGGTCTAGGCTTTCTTCACCACATTGCATTTGAATGGGACCTGTATCAATGGATCCCCACCTCTGTATGCCCAAGGTCAGGAATGGCCCGCAGACCAAACTGAGGGCTTTTAGATCGTGCCAAGTGCAGACGAGGCGAAGGCTTTGCAGAAGGTGTGGGGGCCCCGCTCTCACCTGAGCTTCTCTCCTCCTCTGGCTGACTCTGGTCTATGGCAGAAGCCTGTCCGTGCTCGAGTGACAAAGCAGATTGCTTCCTCCCACTTCCGTGGCTGCTTAGGACCCCTTTCTCTATCCTGGTTTCACTTTGATTGGCAAGTGTACTCAGAGTGAAACCTTAGCAAAACCTCAAGGTTTGGCTTAACTGCAAAGGGGTGGTTGATATCAGATCCATACCCCAGAACCCGAAGACCACCCGTGAGAAATTCTGTAAGCACAGGACTGTGGTTTGTGTCAAAATCAGCCAGTTGGAATGAAGCCACTTTGTGCCAGGTGGAAACACGGCATCATCAACAAGAACCCTCAGGCCTCGGAACCTCTTAACTCATCACCAGCTAGTGGGCTAAGCGCTGGGGAGTGAATGACCAATCTGGTTCCCTGACAATCACCCGGAACAATTCTAAGCACACATCAAAAGCAATACTAAAGTGTGTCATCTCAGAAATAAGGGGGGCAGGGATAGAAAAGAGTCAGATGGACTTGTTTCAGACTAAGTTCTGCTTTTTACTACCTGGGGACCCTCCATCTCCTTAGGTATAAAACACAGGTAATACCAATGCAAGGATTTGTTAGGAAAATCAAATCGGGGAGGCCCGTCAGGTCGCCCTGAACAGGGCTGGGAGAAGTAGGTGCTCCACAATGGCTCCTCTGCTGGCCATTTTCTAGATCTATGGAGGTGTCAAAAGTAGCCCAAAGGAGCTGCAGCCTGTCACCTTGGTGAGTTGTATCACTGTGATTCATGTAACTGTTGTCATGAAGCACAGCAAACTGGAAAGGCCCCAGTCTTTTGGTTTTGCCACATAAATATAAGCCCAGGTTAGTCTTTCAGGGTTCTGTCAGCGCATGCGGACCCCTCTGCAGTCCACATGACAAGTGCAGAATTGCTCGCATGGTGCAAACTTCTGCGAAGGGCAAGTATGGGAACGGGGTGCGGGGAGGCAGGGGCCTGACATTTATTGAGAATTTTCTTCATGTTTCCACTTGATACCTTCTCCTTGCCATGGAGGCTTAAAGAGGCCAGTGAGTTACCCAGCGTGGCGCACATAGCAGATGGCAGATGTGCAGAATGAGACATTCAAAAGGGGCTCATTGGGGAGACCAGGAGTATAAGAAGGCACCACTTACATTTTGAAATCTCTGTCAGAGAGGCGTGCGAGTGGCCCCCTACTCTCCTATGGAAGATGGAGCACTAGAATTCAGGGCTGACGGCTGTTGGCCATTTCTGTCTTCGTTGTGTGTTAAGACAAGATAAAGAGTGAAGCACCTCGCACATACTAAGCACTCAGTCGTTGGGAGCCCCGTGGGAGTCATTTCAGTTAGTCTCAAACATCGAGAGAGTCTCCTACGTGAGGGCACAGGATAAGGGTAAATGTCCTTGCTTCCTTTGACGGTAGGCCTTGCCCTGGGATATGCTTTGGCCAATGAAATAAGCAGGCGTGAAAGTGACAAGTGTCACTGCCGGCCAGTGTGTACCCCCTGACTCCTCCCCATGCCCTAGCAATCAAGGGAGCAATGTCCTGCTGGAAGCTGTGTCTTCCTCAGGCCCTGAGTGACCAGAGCCGACAGAGCTTCCCTGCTGAATGTGTGAGGCAGGGAGGAACTAACCTTTGCTGTGTCACGTCACTAAGGCCTTGGAATTATGGGTCATGGCAGCGGAACTTAGCCTATCTTGCACAATACAAACACTTGCTTCCCCCCACAAAACTTCATACCAGTATCATTGTATTGATGGGCTACGCATGCTTATGACTTTGCCCTCCTTACTGTGGTCCTACAGGCTCTACTGCATGATGACACAATTAGGTTCAAAGTAAAACAAAGACAATTGCACAGCATTAGGGGAATATCCTGCTAGAGTAAATCAGTGACTAACACCTAGCCCCAAATGTGCTCAGAGGCTTTTACTGAGGCACAAAGAGAGCCACGTGGAGCTCCTGTCTAACTCCCGGGCAGCTTTTATGTATTTGTACGGGCAGGTCTTCTGCCAGATGGCCAAAATGTAATGCTCCTATTTTGTTTTAATGCAAACTGACATTTCTTCGTCTCCTGCAGTGGGTTTCTTTTATGAGGTCGTGCTTTGCATTTTCATAGAAAGAATTTCTGACTCCCCGTCAGGAGCCCACCCTGTAGTTTCTGTGGGGGCTGGATTGGTTAACCGCTCGCTTCAGTTTTAAGGCGCCACAGGCAGAACCAGACCATCAGGAACTTCTTGATTTACACTGTGGTGGAGAGTGTCTGAGAAGCCAGCGAGAAACAGGAAGGGGCTTTTTCAGGAGCCCCAGGGAGAGTTGGGCCACATCCCTGGGGGTGCTCTTGGCGTTCAGAAGGCCCGCTTGAAGAAAGCCGTGCACTTTTGCAGAAGGTATTCTTGTTCCTCCTGAAGAGCCTGGGATGGACCCCGAGCCCTTGCGTTTGGAGCTTTATACGCCTGTACAGAAGTCTAAACCTAAATATAGATAATAAATAAAGATCACTAAGCAGCAGCCAAAGTAGGTAAAGACAATAAGGGATACCAAAGATCAATAATAAAAATGAAATAATGCATAAAGTAAATAGGGCCATCAACTTATATGAAGCAATTTTTAAGTCTGACCTCTTTTAATCATCATAATAGCCCCAGGAGTTAGGGTGTCCAGCCTGTTATGCAAAGAAGAAAGGAGTCTAAGTGGCACGGATCAGACATGCTTTCATTTAGTCATTTGGCCACCCACTTTGTTCGTGTACTGATATGCACCTACGAGGCTGTCCGGACAGTGTCCGGCCGTGCACATGGCCATTCTCGTTACATTGACACTGGTGGGACTTTTCTCCGGACAGCCCTTGTACGTCTGGATATACACATTTAAGGACAAGAGCACGTAAGTGCCCTCTGTTTCCAAGCTCCCTCGGGAGCTGTGTGGGTTCTCTGCTCTTTCAAAACCACACTCTGCCTGTCTCTCAGATTTCCCAGTGACCAGCACCAACACACCACTGTCTGGGTCATTACGGTGACCACAGTGGCCAAGGAAGTGATGTGAGGTTGAGGTAAACCTTAGTGCTTGGTACACCAAGGATGCTTTTCACGGTCTGGGAGGATCCCGTTGGGCGGTCTGCATTGCTGAGCTTTGGAAAAGAGCGTCTCGGCTTCCCAGCTTGCTGGGCAGATGTGGGCACAGGCTCAGGCTGTGTGTGTTTCTCTCCTCTGCTGCCTTACCACACAGACTCTAACTCTGTAAAGTGGAAATTCCATTGGAGATGTGGTTTTCTCTCCATAGATTGATTCTACTCAAGGGTTGGTAGGTAATAATGATTCAAATGGAATTTTTAAAATTTTAATTGTGAAGTGACATCACCTGGATAACAACTTTTGTGCAGGAAATGTCACGTAGTCTACATTTTATTACCAAATAATAACAATTTCCTAATAGCAGGGACTCAGCAGTATCAGCACACGTATCATGGTAAGAAAGAAGACACACAAACATCCTGTATTGTGACCATTTGCGACAATCTTTAAAATGATCACATTGTTAGTTGGCTTTCCTTTGTGAAGAGGAAAATTCCCAGCACGTAGCAGATGTGCCATAAATGTTACTGCCCTGCTCTGAGAGGGTGAGGAGACTTTCCACTCTCCAAATTGCATTTGCAAAACCCAAAAAGTAGATAGCAAAAATGCAAGTTGTTTTTTTAATTACAAATTATTGTCATTATTTCAATTTGGTCAGTATACAAAGGTCAATTTTATGCAAGGAAATGGCAAGCTTAGAGAAAATGAAGGAATGCATGTCTTCCGCTGGTCTGGTTTTTGACATGTTCTGAGCATATGGAGCTCAAAGTTACCTAAGTTCACGCTTGGAAAGGAAATGGACGTATTGAAACTGGTGGCACCCTCAGGACATGTTGTCTGTACTAAACTAATGAGTTCATCTCTCCTCTGGGGACCTGACAGTAAGGTGTTGATAATGAATTTCTGTCACCTGTAACAGACGTCATCTCTCTCGACTTTATACTCTTCAGAGCACAGGGAAGCCCCATGACTGACAGAAAGGATGGTCAGAGATATAACTTGGGAAAGGGGGCTTCCTGGGGCAGGGCCGGAATCCCGACAGACAGCCCCGAGACCCTCTAGTAGGCACCAGGTGGGGCAGGAAGGGGGGGACAGTGGCACTTTGGAGGTGTGGGTGCAGGTGTCTGGGTGAGGCATGCATTCATAAGCTTCACAGAGAGTCCTGGGGAACCTCTATGATTCCAAGCCCTTCCATTGAGTCTTCCAAAAGTGACATGAGCTGGTGCGTCTTGCTCCCAGCCAGAAACGTATGAAACATGTAGACATCTGGAATGTTCTCAGGAAAAGCTTGGTTCTTCCCGTGTCCAGAGGAGTTGAGTAGGAAGGAGACCGAATGGGCAGGGGAGAAGAAAGTCCCTCACATACCTGAGAGAACTCACCTCAGCAGGCATCACTGTTTGACAGTTGCATCGATGGCTTGCAGGCAGCTCTCAGTGTTTGGAGCCCCCTGGGCTCTGTAATCATGGTGAGATTCCTCTCCTCCCCCTTAAGCTTGCAAACAGTTGGCCAGGAGGCACAAAGCCAGAACGAGACGCCTTGCTGGACAAGGAGTTCTGAGTAATGGGACTTGACTTCATGTTGGGTGAAGAGAAGTATTCCCTGCAGCTGGCTGTAGGCTCGTGGCAAGGCCCTCTTGTCCTTGAATGTGTGGTCCTGCTAAAAGGGAGACTTAGATTATTTATTCCAGCATTTTCTCTGGAATTTGGCGATTTCCCTGCTCTCTTATTTGCAAGGAAATTGCTCATCCATGCTCATCCATCGCCTCATGTAATGCGCATCCCTTTGTAAGTATGCATTTGCTTGGGGACCGAGAGATGCTGAACAGCCAGGCCTTGGGAAGGACAGGAAGTGGGAGGGTGTTCTGGACCCGAGGAGACCTGGCGACCCTCAGCAGGAGGTACTCGTGAATCGTGCATCCCAGGCCCCGCCACAACGTTTCCCAGCTCCCTTTGGCTTCTCTCCTCCAGGCTGGCTTCCTCCCCTGACTCATTACTCCTACTTGCTGTTAAATTTGATGTGTACATCCCAGCCTTGGCCTCTTGGACCCTTCCACAGTATAACCTCCTCTGGTACTACTGACTTCCAGATTCCCAAAAGGGAAAGGCAAGCTGGGATCTGCTCATGCCCCCACGCCGTGCCGCGGGTCTCTAGCCTGGCACCATCCCGGGTGGCCTGCCGGCAGCCCGGACTGGCAGCCCAAAGTGCAGCCTGTGAATGGAATGCTTTCAGGCAAACAGAATCGGGTCAGTGCTTTACGCTGGACCTTGTCTCCAGTAGAACATTGTGGAACACACAGTGGCAGGAATTGTGCAGATGGGCTGGCTCCCTTGAGCCCCAGTGTTGGGTCCTGATCAGATGAGGACAGGTTTGCAAAGCACCGTGGGTCTGGCCTGGAGACGGGAGGCAGCCTCGGTGAGCTGCCCCCTCTCCCACGGTGGACTGCCAACGTCACGGCTGTGAACAAGTCTTACCTGGGCCGCTGTGCACGTGCAGTCCGAAAAACGACTCCCTAAAGACACGCCCTGCCAGTCCTTTGGGGGTTTCTTTCTGAAAGTAAAAGGGGTTTTCTGGCTGGATCCTGTGGAGACCACTTTAGTTTCCCTTTTCCTCAGATGACAGCGTCTGCAGAGGGGCTCCTTTCACTGTGGGTGCAGCGCTTCTCAAATGTGTGGTCCCCATTGGGAACCGCACAGCACTCACAAATGACCACAGTAACTAAGTGCGCTGCTGGGGCCCGCTCGGTGTCCTCCGTGCTTGCACAGAGAAGTCACCGCCCGCCAAACAGCAGCGCCGGCACAGATCCGGCCTCGTCCCTGCAAGCGGAACCTACCCAGCGACCCTCCTTTCCCGAGGGCTGCTCCCGGTTGCCACACGCGTGTCCTGATATTTCATGAAACGAAGGAGCTTGTGACGAACGGACGGGGCCCGATTCCGTTCTGTGTGATGAGTGCCACAGTCCCCGTGCTCCCAGGGGCCACCCCGAGCCCGCGAGCGCAGGCCCGCCGCTTTCTGGCCGCGGGCCGGGAGCCACCCTCCCTCGGGCTGTTGTGTCGTGTGTGATTCAGACAGAGGGGTTGGCCATCATGCTTACAAAGGCCGTGGCCATCGGTTGATCCTAAGCGACCACCGTCGGTCGTGTTCAAGGCCCTGATACTCGCAGATACAGATAGAAATCCCTTGAAACCAGAGCGCGTACCAGAGACGCCCCAGTGCCTCACACGGCAGGCGTGCGGGGGCCAACGACCGTTTCCGCCAACGACCTCGGGTCGCCTGCACCCGCCCACTGTCCTCGGGAAGGGTGTTTGGAGCCGGACGTGTTCGGGCCACGGCCATCACCTGTGGGGGTTACTGTTTCTTCGCGGGCCCCTGTTGTCCTGCTGGGTGTGGGGGCGGCTCAGTGGGGGCTTGGGGGCTTGAGAAAAAGGAGTGAAAAACCCAAGTGAGAAAACCCAAGTGAGAAAACCCAAGAGAAACCGAAAGACCTGAACACTGGAAAAAAAAATAAAAGCGCTTCAGGACGAACGTGGTGGAGGAACCGGCCGCGACAGGAAGTGGGCAGAGGGCTGTGCTCAGCACGCTCATGGGAACGGAGCTGGAAAGTGCTGTGGTGAGTGTGTGCGGAAAGCAGGGCTCCTCCGCGCTATAAATACCTGCCCCTTTCAGTTTGCAGGACCCATGGATGTTACTGGAAGGCACATGGAGCCCTTTCTGGACGCGGGTGGGTGGGGTCAGGCTCACCTCTCTCCTCCTGGGACGCTGTCTGCAGGGGCCGCGCATGCGCGTGTGTGTGCGCGCACGCGCGCACGCGTGTGTGTGTGTGTGTGTGTGTGTGTGCGCGCGTGTGTGTGCGTGCGTGCGTGTGCGCGTGTGTGTGCACGCGTGTGTGTGCGTGTGCGTGTGTGTGTGCGTGTGCGCATGTGTGCGTGCGTGTGTGTGTGTGTGCGCTCGTGTGTGTGTGCACGTGTGAATGCATGTATGCGTGTGCACGTGTGTGTGTGCGTGTGCACGTGCGTGTGCACGTGCGTGTGTGCGTGTGTGACCTAACGTGCAGCACGGGGGTCTAAAGCACCCTCAGTGTGTGCTTGCACAGTTCCTTTACTCACTCATGCCTTGTTCCCTCAGGTACCTAATGTTTATGTGCATGCCGAGCGATGCAGCCCCGTGAAACCCCTGCACGGGGGAAGCTTTCGTTCTAGTGGGGGAAGGGGACAGGTTCAACAGATCCAGACACATCAGGGACCTGCTAAGAGGACAGAGGGCAGGAGGCCAGGGGCCTGAGAGACTGTAGAGAATGGAGGCCAGTGTACACAGATGGGGTTGGAGGGCGGGGCGGGGAGACAGCAAGTCTATACCAAGGTCCTGTGGCAGGCGTGTGCCCCACGGGGCCCCAGGACTGCCCAGGAGGCCGAGGGGAGAGACAGACGGAGAGAACTGCTCGCATTGGAGGATGCGTGGGCCCTCCGGGGCCCGGCCCTGGAGGTGAGGTCTTTGGGAGAACTGTGAAATTCTAACCTGAGTGACACAGAAAGGCCTCCCAGGGCTTTACTTGGTTCTGGCGAATGACTAGCCACCAATTTTATAACAAGATCCTTCCCCCAAACTTTCCTCTTCTTATGAACCAAAACAATGAAAAAAACAAAAACAAAATCAAAACCCCATAGTAAGTAGTAGACAGGCCTTTTAGTTTTTAAAGAAGGCTGCACCTTTCTCTTTTTGTTGTTTGTTTTTTTGTTTTTGCTCACCTTTTGCTATATGCTGACCTCACTGTTAGAAATTTTTGTGATCTCACTCCTGCTTTGAAGCCCTTCCGTTGCTTTTATGAGCACACATGAACTTGAAGGCTGGCAGGCGGTCACAGCACATACCTGCTCCCCACAAGGTGCCCGCTGTACCCAATCTTCTTTAATGTGGACTTTGGGGATTTGGAATTGATGATCCTTTGGATTTGGGACTTGGCTGGAGGTGTACCTGTGCACTCATCTAGGAGAAAGGATAGACTAAGCAAAGAGTACTCCAGAACAATCTGGTTAAGTCTACCTTTTGCCAGAAAGCATTTGTAAAGTACCCTTGGGTGTTTTTGAAGTTCCTGCTTAATCAAGGATATTTTTACCTATTCCTTTAAACAGCTCACCTAAGGACTTGGCTAGGTAAAAGTTGTTTTTTTGAAGAGGGTTTCTGCACATCCTTTCTTCTTTTTTTGGAGGAAATGCGTAATTCAGATCAGCTTCCCTTCCAGGTAGTCCAAATTAGGGAGGCTCACTGTGTATGAAAGAGTGTCTTCCTCCTTTGTCTTCTTGGGTGCAGGGAGCTATTTATGACTCCTGGGATTCATTACGTGTGTGTTTAGCCTACCTATTATTAAAGCTTTAACAATATTACAATCCAAAGAGATAACTGAGAGGGAAGCCTTTGGGAGCTAGGTATCCATTGTGCTGGCTTGCCTGACAATAAAACAGCAACACGGCTGTCACGAGCCTGTCCTTTATTTAACATTAATAAAGCCCGAGGAAGTGCCACGTAGTTGTCCCAAAATGACTGGTTCACCCTAAGGTTGGGATGTGTCTGTCCCTCTGTTCATCAGCATCTCACCACTGCGCGGGGCCTACGTGTCTTCTGGGAGCCAGCTCTCCTGCCCCTGGGGCTACTTCCGTGTGTTTCCGCTACCATTAAGGGACAGGGCGTGCTGTGGCACTTGTCACTGCTTTGGGTAACTGGCCTTTCACCTCATCTCCTTTAATCTGGCAATGTCCTTTGTCCAGTAAATGAAATGGTTGGCAAGGGGTGACTTGTGATGGAAACAGTGATGCCTTTACCCCTTTCAGGGGCATGATTTCCCCAGGACTGGGTACAAAGATGAGGATTTTTGGCCATCTCTCAGGAATTGATGTAAATGTTTAAAACACATTTCTTCAATGTCTCCCTGACCCCATAGGAGTGGAAACTGGGTTTCCACCCAATACACCTCCCATCTGCCCTGATGGCCATGCGACTTATGGCCTTAAATATAATGTGAAATACAATACTACCTTCTCTACTTTATACTTTGTAATTCACCAGCTATCAAGAAATATGCTAGGATATTGGTTAAATAACTATAATACAACAAGCCATTCAACAGACTATTCTACATTAAGGAAAAGATGACACTCTTCAAGAAAAAAATCAGGGCAAAAGATTCTGTGTTTACATCTATGATAAAAACAAAATGTCACGGTGTGGTTGAGAGGGGATGGGTGGAGAGAGAGCGAGATATTGGAGTGGAAAAAACTACCAAAACACTAAATGCCCATTTATTTACAATCGTTCTGTTCGGGGGGTGAGGTTCTGGATTTGCTTTTCTTTGTCTTTTCTTGTTGTTAAAAATGAGTACTTTTTGACCCAATGTTTTTCTCTGTTTAACTTTGATGGGGCTTCTGTTTGTGTAAAGATTGTGCTTCCAATACATGTGGGATGACTTTGGCTGTTGTTGCTCTCATGAAAAGGAGCCCTTTTACCATCCCAGGAGCTCAGCAGCCTCACCTGAGTGGACTCGCAGCGCCCGGAGTACCCGATGTCCCCCACAACAAGCCGGACGACATTAAGGTCACCACAGACTTCCTGTGGGAGGCCAGGGAGGGACTGGTGCCTATTTAGTAACTTGAAGGAGCACTGAAAGGATAATCAGATATTAGTCCATCCTGTTCCTCTTTCTCAGACCATTCACCGTCTTCTTGCCTTGCTCCCCTCCTCCACGGCCTCTGATGAGAGTGACAGGCCGTGAGGACAAAAAGGGAAACCAGTGACTCAGCCCAGAGCCAGCCTCACCGCAGCTACCTGGGCCACCCTTCTGGCGCTCTCCTTCCAGGAGAGAAAGGTCAGGAAGCCCGGAGAGTTCTAGAATAACAGAGGAAGACTTCCACAAATGAGTGAGTGAGTGAGTGAATGAATACCCAGAGAGTCACTCAAAAATACCGTCCTGATCTAGGCACGAGTTGTCCGTGTACGGCTCGGCCCGCTCCTCGCGCCTCAGTCCTGCGGGTGCTGAAGCCCATTTCCTCTGGGACGGGCCGGCTTGCCCCCGGGGCTGCTGTCAGCGTGAGGGGCCTGTGGGTGTTTCCGTGTTTCTGCCAGCACGCCCATCGGCGTCTCCTGAATCCTAAGGAGCAGACAGCAAGAAACAAGCAACAACAGCACACCGCGTTCGAGCAGCCCTTTCAGAAAGTCACCCACGATCTTCGGAATAAAAGCAGAAACAAAATTGACGTGTTCTAAAAGTTTTGGTGCAAAAGCACGTGTATAAACGCAGTGACCTCAAATAAGAAATACAAAAATCTCTCTCATTTAAAGAAGCCTTAAAGAAACGACCAGGGAGGCAATCAGAGGGAAATAATCGTGTTTCTTTCATTAAAAGGAGCCCGATATTTATTGATCCAATAGGTTTCCACTGTGTGTGCCCAGGAGTGCCATCAGCCCAGACCAGATCCGCGTCCTGGGCAATCTTTTCTCACATTACTGCCGAGGGGATTTGCCAGACCGCCTTGTCAGCTTCTGAATTCTTTGGGCACACCGCAGGGGTGACACGAGTCTGGCTTATTTCTAAGCCCCTTTGAGGCAATTTCTGGTCCCCAAATTGAGGCAAAAATAATCCTTACGATTCCTAGGACATTCTCTCCTCATCCCCAGCCCCTTCTGTCGGAGAGGAGACTTCTTTAAAGGGGCTCCCCGATGCCCTAAGGGGATCCTTGCCTTGAGAAACGCCTGTTGTCTGTCTGTTGTTTTCCCTGTAGCCCGACAGGACACGCTTTCCCGCCTGGCAGTGCTATGTAGTAGGGGAGGGGAGAGGAGATGAAAAACGGACTGCTGTTTTACAGCTGTTTCTTCAAGGAGCGCCAACTGCTTTCGGGCATGTCCTTATTACCTCATTAATCCCCGTAATGTTCCCTCAGCAGTATCATTCTTATTTTCGGGATGGAGAAATTGAGGCACAGGCAGAATAAATGGCATGTAGAAGGCCAGAGAGCGGGCAGCAGAAAGGGGGTTGCAGGGCTCCTGGTATCCATCCTGGTATCCATCCTGGGCCATCGGTCACTGTCCTCTTCAAATAAGGAGGAGGGGTGAGGAGGAGAGGGAGAGAGGCAGCGGGGGTGGAGAGAGATCGATCTCAAATTGCACAGATGATTAGAACACGTGGAGCCCGATGTAGCACTCACGCAGCTAGCAGAAATCCGTTTTCTTGGTCAGCGAGGAAACTGTTACCCGCCGGGTCTTGCAAAGTGGAGCTGTTGTTCGTTGCAAACGTTCAGTGTGCCGGGGACTGTGCTGGGCTCAGGGCTACGCCGGTTGGTAAGCCAGACTGAGACTTTTCTCAAGGAAGCTAATATGTGGGAAGAGCTCACGAGGAACCTCCCAGTCAGGAATGCAGAACGAAGAAACCCCCTCTGCCCCCCTGCCTCACCCCTCCACCCTACCCTGGCCTCCTACCTGGGTCGCCTCCCATCCTGCCTGGGCCACTTCCTGTCCTCTTAACGGGTTGCCTGGCACCCCCTTTCTTCCCCCCTTGACTTTGTCTTGAACAGAGAACTAACTAGACTGTCCTTTGAAACCCCAAGTTAGACCACACCATTTCTTTGCTTAGTGACTTCCAAAGGCTTCAGGTATCACTCAAAGCGGGTCTTGGCCATGGCCTGTGGGATCCTCCCTGCTCTCCCTTCTCCCAAGCACTCTGTTCTCACCTCCTGGGCTTTCCCCTGGCTCACTCTGTCTCAGCTGACCTGGCCTCCTTGCTGTTCAAGTTCTGGTTCACCAGGCATCCTCTGCCTGGAGGCCTCCCCTCTCCTCCCTGCCTCTGCTCAGCGTGCCCTTCACTAACCACAGAGCCACCCCTCCCTCCGCCTCTGGCACCTTAGACATTTGACTTTGAATTACAATCTGCCTTCCCCAGTCCATCGGTATGCCATCCCCCCACCTGCTTGATGCTCCCCTACATCACCACCATAGTTTACCCATTCCTTTGGTTTTCCATCCCCTTCCATGAGAATGCAAACTCTGGGAGGGCAGGCATTTCATCTGCTTGCTTCAGGGTCGCATTCCCACCACCAGGAACCTAGTAGCTGCTCAACAAATATTTGATCTTTTGACTCTCAGGGAACAACCACCAGGAGCCTGAGGCAGGGATTTGTGTCCTGGAGATTTCACTGGATTCTCTCCACCGCCTGGGGGGAGGGAGGGACACGTTGTTGTGGTGGGGACCTCTAGGAGGGTTCTGTGGTTGTGGGCGTGTTGGGGAGGAGTGCCAGGAGGAGCCTGGGGCCCTTTGTGGGCTTTGCCCTCTTTTTGGCAGAGGCATAGAAGGATCTCTTCATTTAAAGGGCCAGACTGACTTCTTCCTTTTATTTTTATACTTTCTTTTCGACCTGCAACAGGAGTTAACTTACCTGCTTCTGTCTTACCCTGGGGTACTTGTTACTGACAGGGATCTACACAGGGCCAAGGCTGCCCGGGGTCAGTGGATTCACAGAGAAGTCAGAGTTTACTTTTATAAAGAGCCCACTTTTCTCAATAATTGCGTAATGACGTCTTTGATTCCCTCATCCCCAGCTGTTTCCTTAGGCATTTATTCAAGATTTGAGCTGTCATTCACAATCCAGCAGGGTGCATATTTGTATCTGGGTCCAAAACTCTTTTTTTTTTTTTTTTTTTTTTTTTAAATTTTGGCCCATACCACTGCAGCCCATGCAGAAGATTCTAGCAATTAGCAGGAACAGAAAGTGATCATTTATTGCACCCAACACTGTGATCTAATAGTCACACACGACAAGACCAAAATCCATGTTTTTTCCACCGTGGCCCTGCAGCGCTGTCGTCTGTCCTGCACGCTCTCCAGTGTCTTTTGTTTGCATTAGGAGTAAACCCTCTCCCGCTGAGGGCCGGAGAGAGCCTCTCAGGTTCCACCACGGCCACCGTCACAGTGTGCTGTGGGGTGTAAGTCTGTGCTACGGGTGAGGCCTGTGCAACTCGGTTCTGTTTCCAAATCATCTTGGGAAAGTACAGGGCACTTCTTCCCTTTTCTTTTGGAAAGGTGATCATCTTTCCCCTTGAAATGTCCCAGCATTAGCTGTGGGTACTGGGTATAGGAGGGTAAGGACGCTGGGACTGGGGATAGAGATGGTTCGAGCCTTTTATCCGGTATTCGCAGTTCAAACCTATTGATTTTGACCATTGCATCTTGCCTCACATCTGAACCTCGAGCGGATTTCCAAACCACCAGGCAACAGAAATTATAGGCAAAATGATAAGTCAGGTCCTGCCAGGTGACTAAGGCAGCGTGGCAATGCTTCAAGTCTTTAAAACCATATCCCAGTGGCCCAGAAGCATTAATACATTTGGAATATTGCCTGCCCAATGTCTAGAGAGGCGCCTGCAGAATTTGATTCCTAGTAGGTACATCAAGTTTTTGAGCTGGAATAAACTTGAGACACTCTTGAGTCCAGCGAATTCCAAACCTGTCTGCTCATCAGAATCACCTGGGAGCTTAAAAAAAATATGGATTCTTGAGCCTCACCCTCCAGAGAGAGACACACATTCTTTTGGCGTGGATTGGCCCCAGGAAGCTCCAAGCAGGGGCAGCATCACGTTGGGAAGCCCTGTGATTTCATAGAGGGGAAACTGAGTCTCAGGGAGTGAGATGGAGAGTGGGAGCTAGAACACCAACTCCCAGGGTCCCAGGGTGCTATGTTGTCTCCCAGCCTTCTGCTTCTTAACCAGGAGGAACCTCATTCACTAACCCCCCAGGGATCAGCGGGGGCGAACAATGCCCGTGAGAGTTGCCTGGAAAAAGAGGCCTTGGGATCTGACCCCCTTCCCTCTCCTTTCCTGGTACCTGTTGTTACATTTCAATACATTTCTCTAAAGATAATTGTCACTGTGTCCCTTTACGTTGAGCTAACCACCCTTGGGTTCCTCACGGGGATTTCTTTTATGGAAGAGCAAAAAGATTTGTTTCATAGTGATGTTTTTTCCCTTAAAATATTCAAATTTTAAGCAGGAATTACAAACCATAAAGGTTTACTAGGAAGGTCAGAAACATGAGTGACTTGAGATACAATGAGCTGAGCCACCCTTGTTAGAAAACTGAATGCAGAGAAATAGTTCATTTCCACAAAGCAGTACACACCTTCTCACCGCCCCCACTTGCTTTCTTGAAATCCATGTCCGTGTCCATCTGTCTTTTTCATGTTCTACTTTTAGTAGAGTGACAGGTATTATACATCTTTCACTTTGCTCTTCATAGTAAGGAAAACAATATACAGGCCCATGACAAGTACCTGCTGGGAGAGACACCAGGGCTGGGTGGGGACTGTGGTAACTGCAGAACACGTGCTCTGTCCAAAGGGGCAGCCACTTTCCATTCTAGCTCATTGCTGTCTTATGGGGATACAGCTCTAGGATGGTAGGATGCTCTGAATGTTTCTTTTCTTTTCTAAGAAAAGCTAGAAATATAGGGTTTTGTGTGTCCATGCGTGTGTGGAATCTTTAGGAGCTTTAAGGGATGACAACTAATTTAGTTTATTTTTAACACATTGCACCAAATACATAGGTGTAGGCCAAAAAGAACAGACAGGCTTCGTAGCCTACGGGCCTCCAGTTTGAGACTTCTGATTAAAAGCTATTTCGTTGAAGTACGCGTGACAAGGGACTAACTATTTGGGGGTAAGGTTCAGTCAGGGCTCAAACACAAAAGTGGAACCAGCAGGAGATACACGTTAAGAGACTTATTGCAAGGATTCTATGGGATTCTGGGAGTGGCCTAGGGAAGTCCAGAACCCACCCTGTGGGCACTCAGGAAAGGCAGACTGGGAATCTCACCACGGGCCGAAGCTGCTGACGCAGCCAGAATTTCTTCTCCGGGACAGGCTCAGTCCTCATAAAATCTCCCAACAGATTGGATCGAGCTCACCCAGACTACCTAGGACCATCTCCTTTGCCAGCCACAGCTCGATTAGTGTTGAATCTGAGTAACTGAGTAACTGGGAACTGGGAATACCGGGAGGGCCCACAAAGCCGACCATCCAGGGTAAATGTTTAAAACCTCAGCCCTGGATAAATAAGATCAAGACCCATCTGTCAGCCTTTGACAAGGGTCTTCATTTTTCTTTTTCCTCCCTAAAAATGGAGCGCGTTTTAAAGAGCCTGAGAACTGAGGGCCGGCGTTGGTGATCCGATTTGGAGGGGAAGGCCTGGGTTTGCGCCAATACAAGATGGGTTTATATCTTTAAGTGGCCTTTATTACCATAGTAATAAACAGCAAACCGGCCCAAATCCTACAGGCTCATGTTGGCTTTGACCAATGAAGTAGAACAGGCCTCTGAATACCCCATTAGTTCCAGGCTGTGCTTTGATGGCTCTGCACAGGCAGCTCTTTTTCCACACAAGTCACCAGCCTCACCCGTGTCTCTTAACAAATGTTGTTGACAGGCCGAGTTGCAATTTTTCTGCATGTTCTGACAGTTTAATTCAGTACCTCTTGGCTAAGCACTCAGCCTAAGGGGGTGCTTCAGCACCTTGGCATCACCGGGCTGCAATTAAAATAATTCAGAACTGGGGCTGGGCTTGCAGAAATAGTCCTTCTTCCGTCTGGGACACACAGAGCATTTTCCAATCTCCCAGGTGGAGCAGATTCAAGATCTCCCATTTAGAGGGGAGGGCAGTGGAATTTATTAACGAGACGTCGACTTGCAAGAAGTGCCTCAATTTGCATGTTACACCCAACGGGGTTTTCTCCATGGTGGCTGAACATAATTTCTTCGCTAGACTTGGCACCTGTAGAAAGGTCATGGGGGGAGAGCAGAGCGAGGGAATACTGATGCGAGTTGGGCAAAGACCGTTTTTAGAAGCCGTCCTTCCAAAACGACAAGTCAGAAATGTCCTTTATTCTAAATTCTGCACAGGGAAGATAAACAGACAAGCGTACCTCGAACTTGGCCTCTTTTGCAATGGTCTTGTACGAAGAGACTTAGGGATATTTTAGAAAGGCTTTTACTCCAACCGAGTCACAGGCTAAGAGTAGGTCAGCACAGGGTTGCGGAATGAACTTCAGTCTGTGTGCCCGTCTGTCTAAATCCCACAACTCCGCTGGGGTCGCGAGTAAAAACAAGGTCATTTCCAAGTTTTAGATTTGGTTTGTCAGGTAAGGTCCTTGCAACCAATGGAAATTTACTTTATTATGAGGATCATTGGGGGGAGTTTTTTAACTTTATTGATTTTTTTTTTTTTAATGCAAACCCCCAGGTCTCAGCCTGAGGAAATGGGACCTGGGAATTTGTATTTTTAACAAGTGTCTCAGAAAATATGGGATGTGCTGCTCTGACATAAATGTCCACAGAACTCTCTGTGCTTTCCAGAAAAAGCAAATGACAGGAACTTTCCAAAGAGAATTTACCTGAGATGGTTTTCATTCTCTCTTTCTTCCACTTACGTGCCCTTAGAAACATGGCTAATATTTAGTTACTGTTTTTGCATCTACTTTCTGGATACTTCCTTCTTAGATGTATGGGATATGTAAGAGAAACATGTCTTAGGACTTTGGTTTGCAAAAACTAGAACATCTGGGAGGGAAGGGAAACTATCATGCGTGGGACACGTAAGAAGGTAGGAAGTCCCCGTAGACGATGCTGAGAGACCCGTCTGGGGTCGACACCTGACACAGGGTAGCACCCTCACCTGCCTCCCACCCCCTTGGTTATGGATAAAAAACAAACAAGAAAACATTGTACTTGAGTGATTTCCTTTTCTTTTTCTTTTTTTTTTTTTTTTTTTTTTTTTGAGGAAGCCAGTACAGTCAATACAATTCTGCATATCTTGTCTCATTTCTAAAAAAAAAAAATAATAATAATTTGCCAATAAAAATAAAGCAAAAATGTGTGCTATGTACTCAATTTAGTTATTAAATGTCATCTTGTGACTTTGGACAAGAGGTGTTCTATTCTAGGGCTCAGTTACCTGATCTGTTAAATGGGTATACCAGGTAGGTGGTCGTACACATCCATTCTAGAACTTGTATGATTCGAGCTGGTATGTGCTGGATTCTCTGCCAGGGACCACAGGAGAGGGAAAGTGTAAGACAATGCCTGCTCTCTGTTGCATTTAGCAAACGCCATGCTTTTCAAGCTTTTCAAAAGGTTGCAAAAGCCCATCACAATACTACGTAAGAAACTGGTAGAAGAGGATGATGGAGTTTGAAAATGCTCTCATTCAAAAAGTAAACGTGGAAGTAATGCCTACCTAGGAAAGACCGGGGCACATTGTAGCCTCTCAATGAAGATATCAAGTCTTTTGGGTATAATTCTGAGCTCTCAGAGGTCCTGAAGCTAAATGGGTTCGTGTTTAAATTAAGTTTTTCATCCAATGCCTGAGGAGTCTCTCCAGCTCACTCAGAGCCAAGGCATTCCCTGGGAGTGATACGCTTTTCTGATTTTTGCAGAGAATGGGTGATGGGCAGATGCCCCGTGTGACCAGGCACCCATATGTGGCTCTGGCTAGTGGTTGCTCCTCCTCCTCCCTCGCTTCCTCCGCCTCTTGCATCTGAACTGGCCTGCCAGCCAAGCTTTTGACCCAGCGCAAACAGGAGAGCAGGACTGGCCTTTGGTCACTGGCCTCCTGGTTTTGGCAGGTTCTCAGCGTCGCCGGCTCAGGCACTGCCTGACAAAGGCCAACCTCGCCGACGTGCTTAAATCTCAGGGCACCCTTGTGGATCTCTGCCCAATCTCGCAGACCGTTTTCGTCCCTCCTCTGCCTCTCCCTGTACGTTAACCAAGGCCTTGACCTATCCGTATGAGGTGGCTGTTCTCCTCCTAGCGCAGGTATTGAAGTACCTTTAGGGGAATCCGGCCACTGAAATCCTCTGGAAGGAAAAATGCTTCGAGTGTCACCAAGCAGTAGCCTTAGTGGGAACGGTTCAGAGTGCCAGATGGGAAAGCCCCCGGGCTTCACCCGCCGGCGTGGAGCTCAACTCCCATTTGCTGAGGCCCGCATCCCGGTAACCTAGGATGGAGCACGCTGGTTTCTTAGGGAGCACAGGGACAGAAGGTGCCAGCTGAGTTCCCATTTATTCTGTGCTTTCTGGTTTAGTGTGTCATTGAACTTTGCAAATGGAGTTAATTTTCAAGATCTTAATGCATGCACTAGTATTTAAAACTACCTGGGCCGTCCAGCTACAGATGAGCTATTCATAGAAAGTATTTTTCTTACTAATACTCCATAGAGTATTGAAACAATTAGCCCATCCTAGGCCTTCAGTTTGTGTGATCGAGAATGGTAAGGTGGGCTGAACCTCGGAGCTCCGGGTCCAAGAACCAACATTGTAACGACACCAGACACGTGCCTGCACATCTGCCTGCAGACATGCTTTGTAGGACATACCCGGTAGCCCGGACCTATCAGCAAAGAGCTTCTTAATGGAAAATGATGTGTGAAATTCCAATAGGGGAGTCTATGAATGGGGTGATGTAGGCTTCAGTGACCCTTCCTCAGAAAAGCTAGGAATAGCCTTGTGGAGACCCTTTTTTTGCTGAGAAAACTTACTAAGGACCTTGTCCAAGACAACAGCAAATGTACTGTTGCACTCCCAAGGGGCTTCAAAGCTGAAAAGAAGTTTTCAAGCCCTGCAATACCATGAAATTTTTTAAAACCGAGTAACATAGAGTTGCCTACATCTTGTTTTGTTATGTAAAGGCATCAATAGTTTTTATAAAACCTCAATTATTATCTGCTATGACCATTATTTCAAAAGATAATTTTCTCCAACATTCTGAAAATGTAGAAACACATCAAAGTTGAAAAAATTTTACAGTGCACTACCATTAACATTTTATTTTAATTGTGTTGTCATATATTTATCCATCCTTCCATCCATCATCTATCCTTCCATTCACCTTTTAATGAAACAAATGAAATAGGAAGGAGATCATCTCAGAGTAGAAGCCAGTTATTCCTAAGAAAGGTCAATTGACAACCTGACATCAACTTGTATACATTTAGTATCTATGCACATGTAAGCATCTATGTAAGCGTCTATGTGTATAGACACACATACACGGTCAGAAAATTAAGTTCACGAGCTCATCCTAGAAAAAGTCCCACATACCTCATCGCTGAATATCACAACAGTCACCTTCGCAGTACTCCCCAGTAAGGTTATGACACTTGCCAAGGTTATGACACCTTACTGAGTTGTTGGTACAGTGCTGCCAATGTAAGCACATAGTGACAAGGTCATGAACTTAATTGTCAGATTTTGGGGATGACAACTCTGATGGCCTTTCCAGAAAAAAAGTAAAAAGTTCCAAATTTGCTTTGAAGGGTGGACTAGGCACAGGCATCAGTGCATAGCTTCCCAAGGGGAGTATTCGACGTGACCACAGTGATACTCAGCAATGAGGGGTGTAGCACTTTTTCTAGGATGAGTTTGCGAAATTAAACTGTCCGTATCTCAATGCATTTAAAAACTCACGTTGCAGTTTTCAGTCCCCATTCCTTCTTTTGTCAGTGGAGGCAAGTCCACTGCGCCAGCATGCATAGTTCTCAGGGAGACAGTTTGGGGCCCACTGAAAAAAAGACCAAACATACATGCTGCTAATTCATTAAGGGAATTTAGGGTGTTCAAATACTTCACTTACATGCAGTTCCCGCTTTGCCGGGATTGGAACAAGAAACTCCTGGAGTAGGACAGGTACAAAGTACCAAAGTAATGACAGTCTGCCATCATCTCTAACAGCTAAAAGGAACTTTATTCTTATAGTGAAAACAACTATGTTCATTGTTGAAAAGGTAGAAAATAGAGGTAAACAAAAATAAAATCGGAAGTTGTAATCTCAAAACTCAGAGAAAAAGATGTTAACAGTATTCATATTCATACCCATACCTAGATTCATATCCTTATGCCTATATTTATTTCTATACCTATTTCTAAATCCATTTCTACATTCAAATTTATATATTTATATAAATACACATACAGCTATTCACAAATAGGGTTATATTCGTTGTATATAATCTGATTTCTTCTGTTAACAGGATATTGTGAATATCATGCTATACCAATAAATCTTATCCTACATCATCTCCAGTAGCTCCATAGTATCCCATTGTATGGGTTTCAGTTATAAGTCTATCTTAGTGGTTCTCAAACTTGTGATTCCCAGACAGCAGACCCAGCATCACCTGGGAATTGGTTAGAAATGCAAATCTCAGGCCCACAGCAGACCTGCTAAATCTGGGGTTAGGATCGCACATCTGTTTAAGTCAGCCATCCAGATGATCCTGACAAATGCTAAAGATTGAGAACCACTGCTTTAAACAAACATCGGTGCACACTTACCCCCCACCCCTAACAATTCTTAGGCGGACACATCGTTAATGTTTGGCCTGGAACCTCACCCTTTGACCTGCGCTCACTAGCTTCAGGGGAAGGAATCTATAGAATTCAGACTCTTAGATTTCCTGCCTACCAACTTTTCATGGGAAGTGCAACTCCTCTTCACCTCTAAACTCTACTGAGTTAATCTAGATTCAAGGATGAACTTGGGGCCTCTGTGAAGTCCTTGAAATGAAGGGTAAAATTTGAAATTTGAGTGCATTTTGGGAGGGGAAATTCCACCTATCAGATTTCAAAAGAGTCCATGACCCAAAGATGACTTTTTGTTTGCTATTTTCATTCTTAAGCTTGCCGTTCTGTTCTCAGTTATTTTAATGAAAAAAGAAGAAATCTAACATGGGGTCCATTGGGCATAGTGCCAATGTGGAGTGGTGACCTTTTCACTCTTTATCTTCTAGAATAGGCCAAAGACCAACTTTCCTTATCTTTTCTGAGACAAGTAATTCACATTCCACACATCTCCTGCTAAGCCCCCACTGACCCTTCGTAGTAGGTGGTGTACACATGTTTAGGCCCCGTGTTAAAATATGATCTTCCCCAAATCTCTCACATCTCTCTACCCAGAAATTCTAGATCTCTGCCTTTATCCCAGTAAAATAATTAGATCCTCATGAAAATTTGTGCACAAGACAACTGCCATAAAATTATTTATCATCAAATAATGTAGTGTGTCTAATAGTAAACATTTTTTGTTACAAATAATACAGTAAATAAAGTCATGGGATGCAGTATTAAACAGTGACCCTGAGGTTTTTGAAACGTGGTTAGGAACATGGTAAGGAGTCATGGACTAACATTAAGTAAGAAAAACAAGATAGTTTAGAACATCTGTACCCCAATCCAATGTACATAGTAAAAAAACCTGGGAGGAATGAGACACGCATATTAATGTTTTCACCTTCTCTTTTTTCTCTTCTGTGTTTTCAAGATTTGCTACAATTAACATGTATTAGTTTATAATCACCCCAAAACAAACAAACAGACCCCTAAATGAAATGAAATAGACACTATTGTTGTGGTGAGGAAGCTCCCCAACCCACTGAGTGAGTGTTGAATGGATTTTAGATGTGTAATTCTGGTTTTAACTAGACCCTCCTACAAAAGCGCCAGCGGGAGCAGGCCATGCCTTCTTGACAGAACGGGGTCCATTTACTTCCTTTCTGGGGCCTGAACCCGGAGCCCTTCTTTTATGGTGTCAGCAAGATGTGCTAGTTCCTGGCAGAAGTTCCAGCATCCTCTCTAGAGATACGGATCAGGCAGATGTGACTGTGGGTGACGGGGTGATGTGCTGATTTGCCTTTTTGCAAGCTCCCTCTTCTGTGCTATGGAATGTCCTGTGATCCAGAGCCCGCTTCGAATTGGCATGTGTGCGAACAGAAGCCAATGCCATGGCCAGTGCAGAAGGGCCCCGGGCCTGACTGCTTCCTGTCTTTCATGTCATGGTGGGGTGACTGGAAATTCGAGAGGGAGTTTCTGCCAGCCACACACAGGGAACTGTCAGTGTCTATTACGTCACACCTCCAGCGATGTCTGTTTGTAGAACAAACTTGATTCAACTTTCCTTAGCAGTCTTGGGGAGCATCGTTGTACTACAGTTGGTCAGTTAGTTTGGATATTCAGTCACTCGTCTCACAAATACGTGTGGAATATCTCTAATGCACCTGGTGGGCTCTGCCTTTCTAGAAACAGCGTGGTGAACAGTCAGACCCTGCTCACACAGCAGGAGACAGGTATCCCACCAATGGTTGTGGTAGTTAATGTGTGGTTGCCGTGTCCTGACACTGGTTTCACAAGTATTCTCTCTCTAGTCACAGAAATGATGTCGAGATTAGCAAATGGTTTGAAAAACCGAAAAGGACAGCAGTTAGCCTCATGATGACATCACCCTCACCTCCTTTTGTTTCCCATGTGTTTCCCTAAGCAAGTGCACCTATTTATTGCAAAGCTCCAGGGATCCTGCAAGCGCTGGGACTCCTGCAGAAGTGGGTGGACATGATCCAAGGTAATGCGGCCCCAGAAAATGCAAAGGAGTCAGGAAACACTGCATTACCCCAGGGTCCTCCTTCGTGGACTCATCAATGCTGGGGCTATAGCAATGGACATGTGACATCCCCGAGTCTCCATGTTTTCATCTCTGAAATGGGACGATAACCACTCTTACAAAGCAATTGTGAAAATATAAGTGCCTGGCTCAGTGCTTGGCATGTTCAAACACTAAAACAATGTTAGCTGCCTTTGACTGTGTCTGTATAAAGAAGATCGACTGGCTCCATTCAGTATCTATTAGTGGGGTGCAGCTTCTCCCCATATCGGAAGTATGGGAAGCCCAAGACAGACGTTTAATTTTCGTGACTTGTGTGTAAATCTTTGTTCCTTTGCATGGTCTCATGGATTCCACAGATACCATTTGAGCACCTGCGTGCCATGTACCAGGCAGTATTCAAGGTGGAATGTGTGAGATGCTGAATAAGGCTGCACTTCCTCTTCTCAGTGAGCCCCCTGTCTGGTGGGACAGCAGGGGACGGCGGAACAGAGGGAGTCCCCTGGGCATGGAGTAGGTCTTCTGCAACAAGCAGGAAGGGAACCCAACAAGAGCTGCCTCCAGGCTTGGAGATGCGTCCCGGGGATTAGGAGCCCACGTTGGGCCCAAGAAAGCGGAGAGCAGCGAGTGGGGCTGCAGTCAAAGGAAGGGAAGCCAGGGACTTGTTTTCAGCTGTCCACCCTTTCCCTTTACAAGCCAAGATGCGGGGAGGCCCTGTGCGCAGCCGGGCTGCCCGTTGACTACGTAGCCAGTCACAGACCTCGTGCTGCTGTGGGCTTCAGCTCTCCACGTACCTGGCTACTGCGGCAGGCAGCGGCGCGCACAGGGGAGGAGAGGGTGTGGAAGCGCGTGACCTCAGGGTGCAGGCCGACCTGAGCAAGACGGCCCTGGGGCATCATGAATACTACAGAAGGGCTGGCCATTCTCCTCCTCAGAAAAGCCCATGTTTTCAAATGTGCCATAGTCTTGTGTTAAATCCTTTTTGCCGTCTGAGCCAGGCTACCTGTCCTGCGCTCCCCAGTCTTCCTGGCACGAACTTGACCGGGTGCAAGCTCAGACCGTGCGCGCACGCGCCTGGGTGTGTGCACACATGCTCATGGGCCATGTGCATCTTCCAAGTATTATGGAACTCTTGACCATACATGATGGACCTTGTAGAGTTAGGGGCTACTTTTCATCTCAGCTCTGGGCCAGGACTGTAAAACTGTGTAAAACTGTGCCCAGCCAAAACATAAGCTTCCGCCCACTTTTCTGCTTTTCTCCTAAGAGTGGACGTGCACTGAGGCTGGGTGCTGACGTGGTTAGGCCCCCACCTCTCAGTTCCTATGGAGCTGCTGTAACTTTAAAACGATTGAACAAAGACTACCTCCCCTAGCTAAGCTGAAATCAGAATGTCTCCGGAGTTTAATGGATCAAGGAGCGGTGGTCGGTCTTATGGCCCTTTCCCACTGTCGGGCAGAGGGAAGAGAGAGCCGGGCAGGTTGGTTTTAAATTCAAGGATTTATGTTGTTATTCCTCCGGGCTAATTATAATTTATGGGATCTTGGCAAATTAATATGCAGTTGCTATTCAAAAGTGGAGAGCAATGTGAGGCAGGCATAAACAAGCCTTGTTCATTTTTAATTTATTTCCACCAATGGAGAATATTAAATAAAACGAACACTAGGGTATTTCGCTCTGAGTTCGGTGTTCATTATTTATCTCTAAATTATGAAATTCATAGGACAACTCTGTGTTTTTTCACCAAGAGCCCAGAAATAGGGCATGAAAGCATCCAGATAGGTCTTAGGAAGCTATTGGAGTAGTTTTTTTTTCTCTCCACTGTGTTTAAGACAGACTGGATACATGCACGGAGACGGAGATCTCCAGCAAGCAAGCCAGCTTTCCAAAGTGCGGTCCCAAATTTGGTGTCATGTGCATCAGGACTGTTTAGAAGTGAAGCCTGAGAGTGCTACATGAGCTTAAGATCTCTCCCACAGAAAGGAATGTGCCACTGTCCAAGGCAAGGGCTGCAGCCCATGCCATCTCGCAGGCTTCGGGAAACCCCGTCTACGGCTGGCCTGGAGGTGCTGAGTAGGGGCTGACCCCACGACAGGACTTCAGACTTTATCATAGCAATGTCACTGCACCCACGACCTCCATTTCATCAGCATTCCCCATGGCCGCTTTCAGAGTTCGCGTTCAAAGAATGCAGCTTCTCCCCCGTGGACAAGCCGCAGACATTTTTCACTGATCGACAACCACGAGGCAGGCAGGTTCAACCTAAGGTGATCATCGTTGCTCCTCCAGGAATAGGAATGCCCCTCCCAGCCCCCCCCTTCCTCCCTCCCTCCTCCCTGCTCTTTCCCACTCCCTCCTCCTCCCCGCTGGGAGAGGCCAGCGTGTGCTGCTTGGAGAGCTGTGGAGACCTTGAGCTCCGAGCCCAAGAAGCAAGTTGGAGGCCTCCCCCCAACTGTGTAGCTCAGATAACAGCTGGAGCAGAGAACAAGCTGTTCTCGCTGCTAGAATATCTGACCCAATTCCGACTGGTGCGGAGGCTTAATCGTGGGTACCCCAAGTCGTTCTTGTCCCTGTGTGAAGCGGGAGAAGCAGTCCTTTCTCTCCACTGCAGACGCGCTCACACTCCGTTCCAACTCTGTCTCTCCCGATGACAATTCTTGTCATTGCTGTTATGCTCAGATTTTGTTTTCTTGTCAGCAGGAATGTGAAGGGGCAGTTTCAACGATTCTGATGAAGCAAAGGGATGTTTTGCTCTAGGGAGGTGTCTTGCGTTACTGGAAGGGTTACTGGAGTCTGACTGTCCCCAGGTCCAATCCCAGCTCCACCTTTTATCAACCGAGTGTTATAGGACAAGTCACCTAACTCCTCGGAGTGTTTCCACAATAACGTGAGGATATTGTTTTTGGTCTTTGGGATTGTTTTAAGAAATAAGATACTGAGATGCATTTGGTACATTGCCTACCTTCTTCTACATGGTCCGGAGATGGTAGCCCTGCCCCTCCCACCCCCACACTTGTACGTAATAGACTCTTACAACATGCATAGAATTGAATTCACAGCAGAGATCAGATGTACATTTGGGACTCACAGAGAGTCACAGATACTTTGACTCTGGGAGGGATATCCCAGGGCTCCATGGTAGCAAGTAAAGGTGACATCACGTAAATGTCCCCCCAAGCTAGAGGGGACAGGTACCTGTGCGGTTGTGTGTCTCTGTGACATGAACCAGGGCTCATGACTTCTAAGCAGCCCGGCACTGAGGTGGAGGCTAGAGGTGACTGCACCTGCAGAGCTTTCTCTTGGTCATTGTTCTGTCATGCTGTATTTGTTTGTGAATACAGCAGAAAATCCAACCGACGTGTTGACAGAACTGGCTTTGCAGTAGCTCCTTACTCAGGGGCTCTTTAGCCTAATCATTTTTTTTTGGCAAGGAGGGCACTCTGTTTTCTGTATTATTTAGCAATGAAAACTTAAACCTAATTGAAATCATGAACTCAGTTAAATGGAAAAAAAAAAATAAGAGCTTACATGGCAAGATGGAAAGATCCCAAAAGAAAGGCAGTAGGTAATTTTGGGGACAAATCATCACAGTACCATCTAAGCAAGAAAGATAAAGATCCAGGTGTCACAGTGGCACAAGTGTTTAGGCTCATCATGTTACAGCGTTTTGTCCAAAGAACACTTCATTTTGATTCGTCAGCCACATCCTCTCACGAACCCAGATGTGTGTCCACTGGGTCTGGTAGGGGACAGATTTGTGTGCGCCTCCATCCTGAACTCATATTCAAGTTCTGCCCATCCACTCAGGCTTTGGAATTGGATCAAGCGAATCGGACATAGCTTCTTCTTAAAGATAACTTGTGTCATCAGACCCTGCTAGGCAGCTCCCACAAATCCAATTCTTTCTGGTGGGTGCCTCAGGGAGCTTCTAGCCGTACTTGATGCCCAGACTTGCCTGATCCCCGGGACAGGACACAGCACAGACTCCGTTGAAGCATCTTGCCTCTGTCCCTCCTTCCCAGCTTGAGGAGTTAGGTGGTTTTACCTTCCAATATGCAGGCCGTCTTCGCCCCAAGTCTGCTGGCCCATCAGAACGGCTCTGCAGTTGACAGAGGTAGGAGGTCATGTTGACACTTGAATGAAGGACTCACATGTCAGTCAGCATCCTCTCATTGTGAGTATTGTTGAAGCTCACAGCAGACCCGAGGAGTTAGAGAGATGGTGCTGTGGCTGAATGTTGTGTCACCCACAAATTCACCTGTTGAGACTCTACCCTCTAATGTGATGGAATTAGGAGATGGGAGGTGGATAGGTCATGAGGGTGGAGCCCTCATGCATGAGATTAATGCCGTCATAAAAGAGGCTCAAGAGCGCTCCCATCCCCCTTCCACCATGTGCGGACACAAGGAGCCTGCCCCTCATCTGACCTCGGACACCCCAAGCTCAGACTTTCAGCCTCCGGCACTGTGAGAAAGAAGTGTCTGTTGTTTGTAGGACAGTATGAGACATTTTGTTACAGCAGCCCAAAGAGACTAAGACAGATAGAGAGCATATTTGGTCTAAATTCCTTTGCTGCTTCTCTGGGTTCAAGAACCTTGCCCAGGAATATCCAAACCTGAGCATCCATCCGTTTGGGGGGCTTCCATTTTCCCAGATGCCTGATTTTCTTTCAATCCCTTTCCCACCTGCACGTTCTTTAAGGACAGCCCTTCCAGAAAAGCAAAGGCAAGACACCAGGTTGCGGAGTTTTCCCTGGTGGTGTAGTGGCTAAGGCTTCGGTGCTGTCAACGCTGAGGCCTGGGTTCGATTCCCAACCAGGGAGCTACCCACATTAAAAGAAAAAGAAAACAAAGGCAAGACACCAGGTTGCCACCGACACAAATATTTCTGATGGTTTGTATCTGTTTTATTTCTCATTCTCCCTATACATTAAAGACTGAGGAAGCACTTCCACGAATGTTTGCACATCACTTAAATATTAATTTTCCCTTAATTTATTCATAGTAGTAAGGTTTATTCCCTAGAATATAGAGAGATAGAATTTTAGAGCTGAAAGACACAAGGAACTCATCTAGTTCCAGCTCCTCATTTTATAGATGAGGAAACTGAGGTGGTAAGGGCTCAGGCAACTGATTGGGGTCAAATTCTGAATGAGTGACACAAGGGACACCCAAAGTCTCAATGGGCGGGCCTTGTTGCACGCAGCTCTGTGCAGCTGAATGCCATCCTGCTTTTCCTGGCGCTGGCAGCCTCCTCCCTATTTCCTTGTTCCTTTGCGACCTAGCAGGCTCTTGCTGGGTGCCAGCTCAGTGCCGGGTACTTGCGTACGGCGGGGAATGACACGATCATGGTAATCGAACTCACAGCCTCGCGGGGCAGAGAGGCCGAGCAAGTAGACTAACAACAAGCACGTGTGATTACAAATCGTGATGAGGCTCTGAAGGAGGTAAACAAGGCCTGTGTGGAGCCTCGCGGGGGGAGGGGTCTTAGTCGGGCTGCTAGGGCCAAGCACCACAGACTGAGCGGCTCATGCACAACTGAAACGTGCTTCTTAGCGTCCTGGAGGCCGAGGTCTGAGATCGGGATTCCAGCACGGCTGGGTTCTGGTGAGAACCTGCTCCTAGTT